>CM072819.1:95501059-95943559 GCA_036937905.1 Salvia rosmarinus
CTCTAATATAAATTTCTCGTTCGCAAACAAAATTGAAAAGCCGAGGTTATAATTTTTAATAATCGTCCTAAACTCAAATCTCGATTTAGTTTAATAAAATAATTAATCAAAGTTTTAATTTCATGGGTTATTATAGTTGTGGTATTTGTTGATAAAGTATTGTGGATGTGGAATGTAAATCATATTCGAATAAATAGTACTTGTTCGTAAAATTTCATTTTTTTAATTGTTTGAGGTGATGCTCTCACATGCCTCCCTTTTTTTATTTTGTTTTTGCAGTTAACATATGGATACAGAAGGAAGATGATGCTTGATTTTATTTTTTTTGTTTCTTTTTTCCAGATAATTTGATTTAAAAAGAAATTGGAGTAATGCAAAAATTCGTTGAATTGAAAATTGAACCGAAATCAAACTTAATTCGGTTCGGTTTGAAAAAAAACAAATTGGTCGGATCGGTTGATATTTTTGAAAACTTCAATTTTGAATTTTCGATTTGGTTTTAAACAGGATCGACTAAATGCTCATCCCAACTGACAACTATTGATGCATGCAAATTGTTGATTAAATGCGTAGTTGGTTTAGTTGTGAAATCGAATTCAAGAACACAAAATACTATTAAAGATAATCATAAGAGAAATAATTCTTATAAGTATTTGAAGTTAATATATTTTCTTGAGACCTAGTGGAGATAGATTTTATGCTAGGAAGAGATTGAGGTTATCTATGTAATCTTTTATCTAAATTTAATTAAATATTAGTAATTGGATTAATAGATTAACTGCTTGTTTTTGGTTAAGTTAATGCATTTCCTAGAATCAATCTTTTAGTCTTGATATTTTTAGAGTGTGTTTTTCTACGTTCTTATCAATTCATCTAGTTAAAAATCATCAAATCATAATAACATAGTTCAGTTCGGATAATATGACGTGTTTGTATTTTATTACTTGTGTTTTCGTTATTTCACTTCTTATGAATACAATACTTTTTTTGCTAGCTTGCTACAATAGCAACGTTTAGCTGTAATATTATATTGCTAGGAAATTAGTGATCACAATCTCAATAACCTACTATGATTTGTTATTTCAATATATACCATTTGAATTTTATTTGTCTTCAATTTTCTTTCTAACTATGATTATTCTCTCTGTTATTCATAATTCTTTCTCGCAATTCTCTCTTGCTTATAAGCATTATCCAAAATATTAAACAACTTATAAGCTCGTAAGATATTGCATCTTGTAAGTTGTTGGAGCTCATAAACTTAGCCAAACACCGTCTTACTTTTGAGTAGTTGTGGGCTTGTGGCCCATCTTTTTTTACTAAAAAATTCTGGCACTACACCAATGGGTCATAGGCTAAGTCCATGGAAAATTGCCCTGTTAGCCCAGTGAACACGTTCCCACTACAACACAGTTTGTAGAAGATGAAACTGCTTCAAAATATGTATTGAAATCGATCGTCTTTGGACCATTCCCTCATTTTCATATTTTTGTTTTCATATAAAATTTTATACATTTATTTTGTTTATATTAATTTAATATATTTTTTAATTTCCTGGCAGTTCAAATACGTCGGGTGCAGGATTGAGTTTGAGATCCACTAAAATTGTGGGAAAGCCCAACTTTCTCAATGAAACACTAAAACCCAACAATATGTTTTTTGATTTGTGGATTGGATTTGATTTGATTTGGATGTACTATCACACCACCGAAATGTATAATTAACTAATAATTAAATAATGAGAGAGTCGTGAGACTCGTGAGTTCATTTGATAGATTTTGATTCGGTCGTATTGTATTTATATTCAAATTCAAACATAATTAAATATATTTAAAATTTAAAAATATCATTCAATATGAATTTAAATTAGGATATAAGCCTTGTCTCACGAGTAAATAATCCCACAAAGTAGTTATATAAAAAGAGTTTTATCGATTGTCTTTTAGTCCTCTTTCCATCTTTTTCTAATAGAACACATGTATGATGACTAGCACTCCAAACTAAAAAATAAGTACATACTATAGCTATAAAATATTAACTACTATTTACTTTTTCCATGTATATATTTTTATGTTTCAGATATTAATTAATGCGGAGTAATGCCAATATACATCATATCACACAGAATATCATAAGAAAATCAAGAATAAAACAAATATGTTTAATATTGAAAGGGTGGAAATGGATCAACCCCACAAAGATAAGTTTGTTGAATATTTTCAATCGTCCACAAAGACAGCATCTTCATTGTTATAAATATGAGACTTAATACATAATGATAAATCAATTCCCTCAACTTTCATACTTGTTATAATTCAACTCTCAAAGTTTTCCTCTTTTCATTTGGTTTGCAACAAGAATCAAAATCCAAATATATATATGTCTATGTGTATGTGTGATATTCCCTCCACATAATATTCCTAAATAACGCACTTTACTATTTTTCTTATGGAGAATATGTTTGAAATTTAATGTTTTTTAAAGGAAAATATATAATTTTGGCATAGTAAATTGACTTTGTGATTTTAGTATAATAAATGGATAATACCTTAATCAAACTAATGAATATTTTTTGTGATAATTTTAGCCTGTAAGTGATTTTTAGGCATCAAAAACATAATTGACATCATAAGTAACATGTAGCCCGTAAGTCATTTTCGACGATATTTCAAACCTGTGCTTTTTATATTTTATTTTTCGTCGTCGACTGTGCTTTTTGGTATCAAAATCACTTATGAGCTACAATTATCATAAAATCAATTCATTTGAATTGATTGATGTATTATTGATTTATTAGACTAAAATTATCACAAAGCCAATTTGTCAGACTAAGTTTGTGTATTTTTCCTTATGAGATATTCTTTTTTTTTTTCTAAACGAAATTCATAGATGCTATCCAACAGTATCTCTAGTTAAAAAACAAACAAATCACATGGGACAGAAGTATGTAAGTTTACATTGAAATTTTAAATATGAAAAATACATAATTTTAGTCTCGTAAATTGATTTTGTGATAGTTTTAGTTAATAATCAATGATATCCCAATCAAGCTTAATAAATTAATTTTGTGACAATTTTAGCTCATAAGTCGGCACTGGGAAATGACATATAGAAAGCACAAGTAAAAAACGCAGTTGGAAATGACTTACGGCTACATGTTATTTCCGGTGCTTGATGCCGAAAAATTACTTACGAGCTAAAATTGTCACAAAATCAATTCATTAAGCTTGATTACGATAATATTGATTTATTAAGTTAAAATTATCATAAAGTCAATTAATCATGCTAAAATTGTGTATTTTCCCTTTTAGATATCATATTTCTTAATCTATGCAAAATTAGTTGTAGTTCCACTTTTTCGTTTAAAAAAACTATAGGTTTGTATTTATAGGATGAAGTGAGTACTAGCATATAATTTATTTCTAAAGGATGGATGAAGTATAACTCTTTTCTCCAATCAACGCATATTACATGTACTATATATTAGGTCAAATAGAGCCCTATTTTGATTATTTTTTGATAACTTTAATTTAGTCAATGTTCTGCAGCAAAAGTTTAAATTGAAAAAAGTAGGGGATGCATGTGTCAACGGCAATTCACAAATCTTATCATTTAATATCAACAACCCAATTTTAGATTCATATAAAGACCTTCACTGGATTAAAGGTCAATAAACTAGTCTCTACTTATGTGTATATGGTATTGACTACATAATGAAAATAAAAATGGATAATGTGTTAGGTAGCATTTTAGGATCCATGCACATGTTCAAGATTGACTCACTTTGCATGGCATGCTGTCTTAGAAAGTGTGTGTTTTATTATTATCTTCTATATTATTGATAGGTGTCTTTTGGATTGTTCGACTTAAGACGTTATTAGTTCTAATTAATTTACGATTTTTAGTCACTGAATTGTCTCTAGCCACCAAAACGCGGATGTGTAATTTCAATTCTATAATCGTAGTTTGAGTCTCGAAAATATGACCTATATTAGTACTCTCTGTTTTTCTATAAATGTCATATTTTTAATTTTCCCCCCACAAAAACTCATGTATCCATATGTACATTACATACAAATAAAAGTATTATTTGTTTTTAATCATGAAATTAGAAAGTATTATTTATATTGAATAAAAAATATTATTTGCACTGAAGAAATGTATCACTGTCCGTACGCACATGAGACCACATATTTTTCTTTGTTTTTTGTTAAGTGTTATAATTCACAATTTGAGGATAAATTTATGATATTTTTACTATTTTATCTATATTTAATTCTCTTGAATTTTGATAACTAATTGTAAGTATGCATTGATTATAGTAATTAATAAGGTTATAAAGTCAAATTTCTTTATTTTTTTTATTATATTTAATTTGACAACTATGAGAACTTATAAAAAAAAAGGAAAGAGTACATATACTAACACAATATTAAATTAGGCACATCCAGCTAGGGGTGTGCATGAACCGAACCGAACCAAAAAAATCGATCGGTTTCGGTCGGTTCGGTTCGATTTTTGAATAAGTCGATTTTCGGTTCGGTTCAAATTTTCAATTAAAATCGGTTTTCGGTTCGGTTTTCGATTTTATATTTTTGGTTCGGTCGGTAACCGAACCGAACCGAAAATATTATTTTTATATATTTATATATTTTATATAATAATTAATTGATATTTTAATTAAATAATTAGGATTAAAATATGTTTATTTAAAAATATATATGTATAATATATGTTTCGGTTGGTTTTTTGGTCCGACTGAAACCGATCGATTTTTTCGATTCGATTTTCGGTCGGTCCGAAACTATAAGTCGGCTCGGTTCGGTTCAAAAAATATATTACGTTCGATTTTCGATTTTAAAAATTTCGGTCGGTCGGTCGAACCGATCGACCGATGCACACCCCTACATCCAGCTTTAGCGCAACTTAATTGTGTGCGATTGTGTCGTGTTTCGTATGACACGATGTATGCTTGAACATAAACATGACGCAATAATATTATGTGCAACTATAAAACATATTATTTCGTGCTGATGTGATACAAAAAGACAATTTAGTTAACATAATCAATTCAACTAGGTTAATTCATAATAGGAAAACTCCAGTAAAATACATGAATTTAGGGTCTTTTTAGTTCTACATATGATGTTAAAAATGTGACACCAATACTAAAAAATTTACAACAATTTTCACATTATTGTTCTTTTGGGCCAAATTGATGTCTTGCGACATTAATGCGGAAGCAGATAAATAAAACCACGTTGGCATCAATTTGCCAAAAAATGGAAATTATGTGAATTTTGCAAAAAGTGTAAAATTTATGTACAAAATCGAAAACATTCAACGACAATTATCCCTATATAATATTACGTGGCAAGACCATAAAAACCTCAATAAAATCATAAAATATATACAAAATATTTGTGATAATTTCTAATTATATATACAAAATATTTGTGATTAATTTCTGATTTACCTTTTTTTTAGGAACTAGTCTCCTATATACATGCGCATAAGATGTATATCAAAAATTCAATGCTGATTTTTCGACAATAACCAGCACTAGTTTTTAGAATTACACAGAGCGTGCACACATGAGTTTATGTGATTTTTGAATCATACTAAAACAATAATGACATGACAAAACACGAAAGTAAATTCTTATAATTTCAAAATGTTATGGTGTGTTTACTTTTCATGATTAGTATTTCGAAGGATTGAGTATTTGATGGATTAAATATGTGACAATATAATTTTTATATATCAATCATTTGTTTACTACAAAGGATTAGTGAATGATTAAAATTGAGATAAATAAATCTTCTTTTGTTTGGAGGATTATTTCAATCGTATCTATATTGATTGGATTAAAATTAATAGAGAATAATTCAAAGGATTAAAATAATATCGGGCTTTGGAATATCCTTAAATGTTAATACTTAAAAGTAAACACTTGATTATGTTGGATTAATTTTATCTATCTAACCTAATGATGTAAAATAAACTTTACTAGCAAATTATTGTTTTCGTATTTTGTTTCCTCTCGAATGTTAATTGCTATCTTACGGTAAATACGTTAAGGGTTTCTACTTACTCATTGACATGCTTTAAGAGCGATCATTAATGTGCATGAGCTGTTATTCTAGCTAAGCTCGAGGCAATCTGAAGAATCATTTGTAAATACGAAAATACAAATGTTTAATTTAATTAAAGCCGTTGAATGTTGGTGTCAGCTAAAGAAAATTGACAAGTAGTATAGTGAGGTTGCAAGTCCAAATTGCTGACTCATGTGAGTTTTATGCATTAATTAAGAAAACGAAAAAAAAAACATTTTTTTTGAAGTCATGTTTTTTATAAATAAAAAAAACATTATTCAATCATAGACTAAGAGGCAAATTAATTAAGTTCAATAAAAATGTTTTAAATTCTATATTAACTCTTTGATAGTGATATTGGTAACAACTAAAAATATATTTATTAGCTCAAACTGAGGTGCAAATGATTTATATCTTTTTATTGTAAAGTAAGGGGACCTAACTACTAAAAGTTAAATCCATCTTTGAAATTTCGTATATTTAAATAATTTTATTCACGATTTTTCCCAATTAGTATTATAAATATAGAAGGCAATTTGTTCTATGTATTTCCCTAAATTACTAAGAACAAATGTAACATATTTCTTTAATCAGGATATTCCGATTCCGTTCCAAATTTTCTAGTTCTTTTTATCACCTAAAGACATTCATGGCAATTATATTATTCAAATATCCATGGAATATAGTGAAAATACAGAAATATGTTGTTAACAACCATCCATCTTGAATCTACAAGTGTTTAATTGAAGTAGGCTGTGTGTATGATTCGTCGTGTAATATGATTAGCCATCTAAGTTTTTAATTTTCTTAGGAATTTGGACCAAGCTGAGAAGATTGACAGCGATTATTATTTCCGCACCGTAATATTTTTTTAATGATTTTCTTTTTCTTGAAGCACTCATAAGGTTATACATCATGAAAAATTATCATGTGTGCAATTTACTTTTTACTGCATATTAAATCTGAAGTTACTACCATTTGATCTAACATCACTCTATAATATAACATTAATTTATTATCAAATATTAATTCAAGCACTGAATTATTTTCAAAAAAAGAAGAAGATATGCATATGCCACTGACGAATGAATATAGTTCAAAATAATTACAGACAAACCTTCGTAATTTTATTTCAATCTTTTTAGCTTTTAATGAATTGAGTTAAGCAGTATTAAGCTCTATATATAGTATAAGCAATAAAATATTGTAATAATTGGTACCCAGTAGAATACTTGAACAATAATTAATTGCCTCGCTGATAAATTTCAATAAAATTTTTTAAGAAACCTCTCAAAATGCTTTATTTGATTTAATTTTATATGTGGTGACTAAAAATCTTGGGAATCAAAGTGATGAATTAGTACTACCCATGATTACCTACAACCTATTTGTCATGTGAGAGAGTATAACACACTTACATGTTCTATGGAAATTTCCTATAAATTATTCAACAGTTGGACAGCTGAAGTAGGTGAACCCAGTTTCTTAATTAAAGAATAGACGGTTATCTTAATGAATTGTTAACTTATCATTAAAATAAACTAAACAATAACATTATCTCATTATATACCTTGGAAACTAATGAAAAAATGAGATAAAAATTTAATTAAAAAAGAAACAAGTGGAGGTCATATCCTTGCCTGATAAAAATGATCGAGGGAAAGACAAAATATACCATATTAATGAATTTGTTGTTTACCAAAAACTATAGAAAAGTAAATGAATGGGGGGCCATAAAAGAAGCCGCCTTTAGCTCGGACAATTATGAGAAGAACGAGCAAATTGGTTAATCGAGGAATCCTTTGTCGACAGTGTTAGAAGTCTAGATTTGAAAGGATTTTTTATGTAATATTTTCTGAGAAATAATTATTATAATCTCCAAGAAATTGATTGCTAATTAAGATAGTTCTTCCTCGTGCTTTACACCTTAATAAAGTAGATCCCATTCGGTTTGTCCTCTCACACACATATTGCTGAATGCGAGATCACTTCTTCCTCGCCGAATCCTTACATTAATTATTCTGTTCCTTCACAACAACCAGCTCGTAATTATTTAAAATACTACTTTTTAATGACAAATTTCTAAGGTTAAATTTAATAGCTCTTAACGAACCAAGTAAGTAGGTAAAATAAACTTGAAAAAGAAAACAAATGGTAATGTACTCCATTTGATCTAACATCACTCTATAATATTATAATATTATTATATGTATTCCTTCACATTTTGCATACATTATAATACCGACGTGAATTAAATATGCTCATAAATGATAAGTAATATATTCATCCTCGACAAATAATTGAGTACTTTATACATCAAAATTAAATTTATACAATACCTTTCATTTTTGGTATAAGTCGGTGGTGGGACATCCATCCAAGTTAGGCATACTGTAAAATGCTTCGCATATCATTTCATTTTTATAGGGCAAAAAATTGAAAAACCTAATCAATGCGCATTTTCATTTCATTTCTTTAGGAGAAACCGAGTTATGGCTTATTATAATACCTATACACACACACACACACACACACACACACATATATATATATATATATATATATATATATATATATATATGAAATGGTTCAGGTAGGAAATGATAATTTGGTAGGAAATATGAAAGAATCTAGGCCTTTGATTTGCTATATCAATGATTGAGATTTAATTTTCGGGTATGCTACAGTTTTGTATTTTGTGTGCTATACACGGATTATTGTGCGACACTAGAATTCTTCTTGTGCTACGCTGCAATGAAAGATGTGCTAAACTAATATATTTAACATATGTACTACGAAGAGATGAAATATGTGCTAAACTAACATGTGCAATATAGTAATTCTGATTGTGCTACACAAATATGAAAGATGTGCTACTATTCCTATTTTCGTACATTAATGAGCTTTCTCACCATAACCAACCCCTATATATATATATATATATATATATATATATATATATATATAGGGGATGGTTCACGTGAGAATGCAAATATTAGTGAGAAATAAGAATGCAGCATTTAACGCATAAAGTTGTTGCATTAAATGTATAAATTTGTTACACCAAATTCTGTGCAACAACTTTATATTAAGTGCTACACTTTATATGTTAAATTTGATGCAACAAATTTATACAGTTAGTGTAACAATTTTATACGTTAAATGCTGCATTCTTATTTCTCACCAACAACTTTATATTAAGTGCTACACTTTATACGTTAAATTTGATGCAACAAATTTATACTGTTAGTGTAACAACTTTATGCGTTAAATACTGCATTCTTATTTCTCACTAATATTTGTATTCTCACGTGATCCATCCCTATATATATTATATATATGAAGAGGATTATATAGAGACCATACTTAAACTAGTAACTAGAACCTAATTACAACCTAAACCAGTAACTAGAAACTAATTACAACCTTTGATCTTTTTACATCTATGGATGAAAAAAAATTCTTTTTAATTATTTCTTAATTTCATGCTTAATTTAAAAGGATATATTTGCCAATTTAGTTTCTTTTAAATATGATAGTTACTAAATTTTAGGGATTTTAATGATTCTGTTATTTTCGAGAATCACATGTTTAATCATTTTAAATTGTTTCTATGAGTTACACTATTAAATTTTAACCTTTGTATAATTAAAAATATTTATGTCGTGGATATAGTTCATGGCTGTAGTTAGACGACAGGTTTGTACTTTTTTTGAGTTTGTCTATTCATCACCAAAAGTATTTATATCATGCGTTAAAAAGCATTTCATTATATAGTGTGCAAGCATTTTGCTGGCATTATTTTCTGATAAATCTAGCGTGTGAGTTTGCGAATACGATAAAGAACACAAGGTGTTTTTACGTGGTTCGATCAAGGTAAAGATCTACGTCCACGGAGGTATGATTCCTCAATACTTTCACTATATTTGATTACAATGAATGTAATTAAAAACTCTAGTATTCGATAGTTGCTAACCCTTCTACCTTCAATCTAACATCTATTTATACATGTTGTGGATCCCTCAAGATTACCATGGATCCATTGCCTTGTGTGATCCGATCTCTGATGATAGGCTCGATCCTTGAATATCTCATTCCATATCTTTTCTTAGATTTGATCTTGAATAGGGTTTAGATGTTGGACTTTGGGCCGAACCGTGTAGGCCGAAGTTGCTAGGCTGGGACCAGTTCGCTTGGGCCTGCTATTGGGCTTGAGCGGTTAGGCCCCATATCCTATCATAGCCCCTCCCAATTAGTCGAGTGACAACTACGCCGAGGTGAGATGAAGGATGTATTTTGCCGAGGTTGGTTGTTGCTCGGCTGAGATCATTATCTCATTCGAACTGGATTGGATGATTTGTCGAGGTCCGTACTGAGTTGGACGATTTGCCGAAGACCGAACTGAGTTGGACGATTTGCCGAAGAACGAACTGAGTTGGACGATTTGCTGAAGACCGAACTGACTTGGAAATGGGCCATTCCTTCATTAATTAAGAAGATGCCGAGGTGGTTGACCGATTTGGAATCGGACCGTCCTCTCATTAATCAATAGGATGCCGAGGTGGTTGACCGAGCTGGAGCTGGAGTGATGATTGCACGATTAGACTGGTACGTCTGAGTGTTTTAGGATATTACGTCATGTGTGCCAGCCGGTTAGTTGATGCTCGAATCACGCGCACGTCTACCTCACGTCAAGTCATGGGTAACCACGCGGGAAGTTGAATAGGTAGTTTTTGGGTGCCTATTTTACTTTAAATAGGTCAGAGAAAGGGGAAACTGTTCATTTCCTTCATCTTCATCCATTTTAGCTTAGAGAGAAATCTTCAAATCGGTGGTGCCTTTAGTCTTCTTTCGTCGAAGTTGAAGCAAAATCCCACTCTGAAAAAGTAAGTATGTCTTCCTCATCTTCTTATCCGGTAGAGATATCTGAATCTCGATCATCTTCTTCAGCCCATTCTGGGTCTTCTGTTGATAGTGAGATTGAGATTCGGGAATATACTTGTTATACCCTGTTGGGTAGGTCTAGGACCATTAGTGCTAGGGTTCCGGTGATACCAGCTGCATGGGATAGGTATAAGATAAGGGACGTTTATTCGTCTTTGACCGCCGTGGATGTGTGCACGATAACCTCGGAATTCCATATTCCGGCGGAGTGCTGGTGGTGTTTGCCGCAATCCGGGGATAGGGCGATGGCCCCTCCGGAAGGATTTATGACCGTATATCGTGATGCCTTGAAAGCCGGTCTTAGGTTTCCCTTGGCTCCTATTTTTTTGAGCATTCAAGAATATTACCAAATTCCCATATGCCAGTTAACCTCGAACTCCATTAAGTCGGTGGTAGGGTTAGGGCTTGCCTGCTATGGCATCGGCGAGAAGCTTTCTTTAGAAATTTTGATGCGTTTCTTTTGCATCAATAGTATAGGGGGGGTGTACTACTTGTCACCCCGGCAAGCGTTTAAAGTTTCTGCACCCTCAAAGGTTTCCCATTGGCAAACGAAGTTCTTCTTTTTACGGGCTGAGGGGCAACCAAGGTATGAGTGGGGCATGGGTATGATGAGGGATGTGAAGTGCAAAGCCCTGGGTGTTATAGAGGATCAACTGAACATGTTGGGTGAAATCTCCTGTAGCTACACTGAGGATGATCTGGTTGATGCCGGGCTGAGCACTTATAGATCGGGAGCTTTGGGATCTGGGGCAGATCGGGGTGAGGGTCCCCTTTTTTTTATTTGTTTTTTGATGATGTCTTTGTTCTAATCACTCCTCTTCTTATTGTGTAGTGAAGCTCGATGCGCGTAAGAAGGCGAAGGTGTCGGCTTCGTCGTCTCTAGGGCAGTCGTCGAGCCCGAGGCCGCTGGCGAAAAAGGTGAGATTGGCTGAACCGAGCAAGGGGCCCCAAGTGATGGCCGAGCTCAGTGAGTTGGTGACGAGGACCACAACACCTCAGCCGAGGTCAGGTCCGACCTCGGCGGGAGATACCCGTACTCGGATTACTTACGAGGTGCCGATTCCAAGCTCCCCTATATCCTTTCCGCAGGTACAAATTTATTTCGTATCCACTGTTATCTCCCTCTGTGATGTGTTTTAACGGTATGATTTTCAGGATGCGATGCGCGATGCAGGCGGGGATCTCTGACGGATAGCGGACTCATTATCGAGGGTGTCTCTCGATATGATACGGTGGAGAGGGAGAGGGCCGTGGCTGAGGCCGCGAGGGCCGCTACGGAGGCCGCTCTGAAGGAGAAGACTAGGGCTTTGGAGGTGGCCCAGGCTGAAGTAAGGAAAGCACGGGGAGAGACGGCGACGGCTGTGGCGTCGGCAGTGGACGAGGAGGAGAAGAAGTTCGCCGAAGAGAAGGATACTCTGCTGGCGGGGCAAGGGCCGATGCTGAGGGCCTTTGCCAGCAGGCTTATTCAATCGGAGACCTTCTCCGCCTTCATCTCGGACTTGGCTGCCGTGCTGAGGACGCAGGTGGTGTCCGACCATCTGGAGGAGTTGGCGGCCGATATGCCTAACTTCGATAAGGTCAGGCATGGTTGGGTTGAGGTCGACCAGGAGGAGCAGCAGAAGGAATACGCTCGCATAATTGCCGAGGCGAGGTCCTTCCCTCTGCTGGAGACCTTGGCAGCCTCCACCTCTCTGCTGACGGCCGAGGTCGTCTCCCAATGCAAGGAGGATGAAGATGTCGATCTTGTAAACTCCTTGCAAGTGCTGATCTGGTGGCGGTCTTGGGCCGAGCTCGAGGCTTTCTTCTGAAGGGCAGGCTGGCGGTGTCGAGGAGAGCCTGCAGGAAGGTTCTGATGAGCCCCGCCAAGATGCTCAGGTCAGTTGACCAGTTGTAATAGGTTTGATCTGCCGGGATCATTAGGATCCCGAGCTTTGTACAAACTTCCACTTATAAATAAATACATCTTTTTGTTGAAATGAATGTGTTGTATTGTTTGTTTGGTTTGTGCTTTAGCAATCGTCCTCTCAATACATCGGGATAGATCATGATCTTCTGACCAAATTGAAAGAGGTCAGGGGTGCCCTTGCCGAGAAAGATGAAGAGGTAACGTTCTGGAGAAGCCGTTCTGCCGAGCTGACTCAAACCTTGCATAGAATGGATAGTGGAGTGGGTGGGATCGGTGAGTACGTTGTCGCTGCCGGATCGAAAAGCGACTTCGGTGTCAAAACGCGAGGTGGCCCGTCTTCAGGCACACAATGAAGCCTTAAAGCTCAAGATTATCGATCTCGAGGTCCAGAAGGTGGATGTTTCTGCCGATGGCCTTCAAGCGCGTTTGATATAATGCGAAAGAGCAGCGAGCTTGCCCAAGAGAAGTTAGCGCGGATCTCGAAGAGCATGCCAAGTATGAGGCGGTGATCCACCGATCTGGTGGTATTACCATATCCGAGGCCGATGACCGAGCTCAACTGCTGCTAGCCAAGGGCATGGTACTGAGGGATGAGGAGGGACCCAATAGCAAGAGGTTTAAAGGCGCCTCAAGAGTGGTCAAATGCCTCCGGTTTATGAGGTCGTTCGCAAGCGACGTATGCCCGAGCCACGCCGTCAAGCTCCAGCCGATGTGAGGATTAAAGAAGTAGAAGCGGGTGACGGCTACCTGGACCACGCCAAGGTGGTTCGTATGATGGCTTCAGATGTGACAGGAACGTCATATCGTGGTCAGTCCCCATTGTCGGCAACTCGGCGAGGAAGGATGCGAGGTCGGGGGCGAGGTCGTAGCCATAGCAGGATGGCGAGGTCAAGAGGCAGGAGTTCGACCCTTGCCCAAAGGATATCCACCTCAGGTCAGAGCACCTCTGCATCTACTCAAGGAGCCTCGGGAGTAGGTCATGACAACGCCGATCTCGTCGACTGGGTGGAAGGCACCGAGTTCATTCCGGGTATTCACCGTCGACCCAGAGATTTTGTTTCGAACTGGTGTAGCTTTAGCGAGTCTTGGCGAGGTGCTGCTCGGAAACCCGAGTGATATGTATATAGCTTAGAACTTGGTTTTTAGTCATAAATGTATTTAAACTTTGTATAGTCATAAATGTATTTAGACTTTGTACCGAAGTGTATATCTTCCCAATAAAGAGGTATAAATTGTAAGAGATCCAATTTGGACGTCGTTTGCACGTAGATATTCAAATTAATGAGTAATCTATATGTGCTTGCACGTAGATGTTCAAATTAATGAGTAATCTGTATGTGCTTGCCTTGTTTGTCGAGAAATATCGATAGGGGTGGTCCCCTGGCGTGCGCTTAGTTTGAGTACCCTACTTTGTAAGTTTGTCATCCTCGCAAGGCGCCCCTTTGAAGGTAAGTTGTGTTTCACCCGAGGTGAGAGCGGTTTTCACATAGATATAAGATCGAGCAAGTAATCTACTCATAATAAAAGATGTTTTATTGATAAGTAAATGACATCGTGCATTGGAAAAAATAGAAAGAGGGCTAACGTAACGCCGACGTGAAATAAAAGCTATGTAAAGTACCTCATCAGGTGAGTAATATGCCAGGTTCGGGAGATAAGTGTACCGGATAGGTAAGCAAGCTTATAGGCCCCTTTGCCGAGGTCCTCGTGGATGCGGTATGGGCCTTCCCATGTTGGGTCCAGTTTATTAAGGCGCTCGGCTTTACTAGCTTCATTGTTCCGTAGGACGAGTGTTGGATTTGTATACTGAAAGCAGTTTGGTTGAGCTTGTATACAATGTTTCCTGTTACCACTATTACAATCTCCTATCTGAATTGAATACTTGATTGCATATATCGTGTCCCTTATCTCATATATAAGTTAGATCATACAAGGTGTAGAAGATCACGTAAGTGCGTATGATTGGTCAAGCTTAATGAGATATAAAAGTTTCACGGTGAGGCGACTTGAGGACGAGTTGTCGGTATAGGCTGCGGTATAGATAAGAAGTGACTTGACTTGGTTGCTAATCTATGCTGGTACGTCTCTGACGTATTGAAGGATCACAATGAGATGGGTTCTTCTATCTGACCGTCGTGAAGAACCTAGATCTCGGTGACTTACGATGATCTAAATCTCGATAAGGTATTAGGTGAGTATGAGTTACTGACCATCACTTTGACTTGTTATGGGTGAGGGTTATATGTTCTAACCCAATATTCTCCGCATCTTGGGTGGTGGCGGTCTTGTATGTCACGCTAGTTATCATGTCGAGTCACCGTATCCGTTTAGGATGATGGCGCCCCTTAAGGAGCTCAAAGGTTTATTGTACTAAACCCCGCAGTTGAGTTAGCTCAAGTACAATAATAAGGTTGAGTGGTACTGCTTAAGGAATTAAAGATATTAATCATTTTAAGCAGTCAGATTGCTATAAATAATTAATGGACGTTCGATATCTTAAATACGGGGATTCGTAATGTCTAAGTGCAAGCCCGACTCAACTTCGGTAATAAAGGGGTAAGTCAGCATTTATTCTCTAGTGGCATGAATAAATGTTTATAAATTAATTTATGTTCTGGGCTGAACATAAGATAATTAATTTATTTGAGGCCCATCTTTATTCCTTGCATTTGATCCTGGTGGCCCATCTAGGCCCTAATGTCAAGAAATCGGCCCCTATGTGCTCTCTATGGCAAGATTTTATTCTCTTTATCCTATAAGGATATTATTATATTTATGGGATATGCATAAATCCTTTCCTTGTGGGATTATGGTAATGCATTATAAATATAAGGTAAGAGATAAAGTCTAGGTTAATGCTCATTATTAACCACAATATTTTTTTTCGTCCATAATGAGAAATTTTTTGAGAATCACTATAGTGATTAGTGAGGATTTTTGAAAATTGATAGAGAGCAAAGGGTGATTTTCCGAAGCATTCTCCATAGATCGTCCTCACTCGGCGTTGGAGATTGGGTAACCGGGATACAGTCCAGAAGGTCAAAGCACGAGTCTCGATCCGTTCATTCCGTTCGACCCCGACAGATTCAAAGGTAAACACGAGAAAACCCCTACGTGTTGCAATTAATTTTATAGACGATGCTAGGTATATAATCAATGTATGGTGAATTAAATATCCAAGATAGATTCTCGGGGCGAGGCTAAACCTAGTTTTCCTACAATTGGTATCGAGCACGGGATCGAATCTTGGCTCTGTTGGATTAATTCACGTTTGATTATTACGTGCGCTTAATTAATTGATAGATCATCGTTCATCGTGGCTCGTTTTGTTTTGTTGAGTTTTGTTTTCATCACGAGAAAATCCGTGGTTAGATTAGATTTATTTTACGTAAATCATATCGTAAAGAAGAACGAAGACGAAGCGAAGAACGAGACGGCGAAGACTCGTCGGAGAAATCGGACGCCGGCGCGAGCTGTGTGCTCGGTGCCATCGCGCGCGTGTTTTCGGCGACATCGGCGATGCGGGCGGCGTGGCGGCGAGCCTCGGCGGGCGGGCAGCGGCCCGGCGGCGCCTGTGAGCGTCTCGGCGGTTGGCACCAAGATCGGGTGAGGCGGGCGCGGGGTCGCGAGCTCGGCGGCCAGGCGTGCGGGCGCGCGAACCTGCGCAAGGCCTCGCACACGTCGCGGCGAGTGCGGAAACCTCAACGAGGTCTCGGCGGGGCGCGGACGCGCGAGGAAACCTCGAAGCCGCGGCGGCCGCGCCAAGGCGGCACGCGGCGCGTGAATCTCGCGCGAGGCCTCGGCGGCGCTCGGCAACCTCGGCGAGACAGCGGGAACCTCAAAGTCTTGGCGGCGCGGGCGGCGGCGGCGGCGCGGGCGCACGATTTCGGCGTGGATGCCCGGCAATGCTCGGCGATGCAGTGCGGCTCTCGGTCGTGGTCGCGGAAACCTCAAAGCTCGCGAGATTTCTCGGCGCGCAGGCGCGCCGCGAGGTGGGAGGCGGCGGTGTTGGGCGCACGGGGTGTGCCTCAGCGCTGCCCAGCATTGTTTCGACCCGCCCGTTTGTTGCAGGTCGACCCGACCGGTTCACCGACCCGTTTTCAACCCGGATCCGATTTTTCGACCGGTTCGGCGGTTCCATTGTTCGCCCGAATCCGGTTCGACGAATCGGTCCGTGCCGCGTACGCGAGGCCCGTTTTCAAGTTTAATTACATGCTTTGCAATTCTATGTAATAGATTAGGCAAGTAAGTGCGAGTTCCACGAGTGGGCCACGATGAGCGTTTTATTTTTTTATCGTTCATTGCATGTCGTGGATGTTTAAATTATGCGATAGCATGCTATGTATGTTTAAATTACGTTGACAAACCTTTTAGTTTTACGTATTTAAGTGCGCATAGTAAGCATGCTAGGTTTATCGCGTTTTCAAGCATATTTTAGAATTCTGCGAGCATGTTTTACATGTTGAGTTCTATAGACAAGCATGCTAGGATTACGTGATCTGCATGGACAAACCTTTTGAATAAAAAGACTAAGCAAGCAACCCGACAAATTAATTTTTCAAATTAAAATGTCAAGACCTCCACCTTTTGATCTCTAAACAAAGTGAGACGCACTATGAGTAAACGTCCACCCGCGTGGCTTGCTTGCATTGTTTATCATAAGTTTGTTAGATGAGATTTCTAAATAAAATATTTTAAATCTATTGAGAAGTGGGAGTTTCATGTGTAAACGTCCACACGCGTGGCTTGCATGTGCGATTTTCATAAGTTCTCTAGAGATAGATATAAAATAAGATAACAAAGAATTTGAATTGGGCGGTATGGTCCCAGTGAGTATGCGATTCTAAGAATTCATTTTATTTGTTAAAAATGTGGTCATTGCTTAGACATCACCTCGAGTACAACTTCCGCCAAGTCCCTTCTGCGATAGTGATGTGGTCTAGTAAGGTCAATCGTTAATTTCATTTGTCATAAGGATAAGTTGACATGGATTGAAATTAAGCGACTAAAAGGTATATTTTAGTGCAGTCGAGGGGTTCATGTAAAGCGCCCACACGCGTGGCTTGCATGTGGGATTCCTTGGGCGATTGGAGGTTTGATTAATATTGTTTTATCAAAGGTTACAATATTATTATTACAATTATGTGCGATCGTATGCTTATCGTTTTCATTATCTTTTGATTATGTCTCTTACACCGATTATCAATATGCTCGCACAAAATCCCTTATCCGGTCCAAATTTTATCGAGTGGAAGCGAAACATGGAATATGTTCTTATCATTTGAAGAACACATGTTTGTTCTCACTACTCCTAAACCCGATGCCCTTCATCGACGATCGACTAATGAGCGGCGAGAGTCAGCGGACTTTGGAATAAGTCGAACAATATGGCTAAATGCTATATGATGACTACTATGTCCAAAGGCTTGCAGTGCTGACATCGATCGATGGTAGACGCGACGATATTTGGTCGAGTCTCGAGAGTAAGTTTGGGCGGTCGGATCGGACGATCCCTTCCACACAATGAGAGAAATCTTGGCGTGTAAGATGGAAGAAGGAAGTTCGGTCCATGAACATGTCTCCACATGACTCATCTCATGGATAGTCTTGATCGGTTGGGAGGAGGTATTGACGGCGAAGCCAAGGTCGATATCATCCTCAATACACCGCCCAAGTCTTTTGAGAACTTTCGTGAATGCGATCATGAGCAAGACCGAGTTTACACTTAGTCGGTTGCTTAATGATCTCGTTCTTTGCGGAAGGAGTTATGGGAAAAGGAGCACATGCTCTTGCTACCACATCTAAGGGCCCAAAATTTTCGTTGCAAAATGGAAAAGAAAAGGGTACCAAAGGTGGAAGAAGCAAGGCAAATAGTGGGAGTAATGAGAACAAGAACATGGTTGCCACCGGAGGGAAGAAGCCAAAAGGAGAAGGCAAGTGCTTCAAGTGCGGTAAGGCGGGCATTGGAAGGCCAAGTGCCCTATGCTCAAGGCTCAGTGCGCCGTTTGCTTTAGTAATGGAAACATGTTTAGCGACTTGTTCTACCCATTCTTGGGTAGTAGATACTGGCGAATCGATCATGTTTGTTACACCTTGCGGGGTTCCTGCGGACAAGGGGCTGTTTGATGGCGAGATAACGATCTCCATGGGCAACGCGCGAAAGTCGAGGCCGTTGCAGTTGGAGATGTTACTTTATGTTTTGAGAAAATAGTTTTAGTTTTAAAAGGCGTTTTATATGTGCGGATTTTCAGTGGAACCTTGTTTCTGCTTTCAAATTATTTTCTCATGGATATTACATTATTTTGATAGTGGTGTTTCTATCATAAGAAATGACGAAGTTATCGTGTTGTACGTTATATAATTAAGCTTTATACTATTTACGCCAAACATAATACCTATAACTATGTTGCATCTTTATCAAACCCTAAAAGAGAAAGTTTTTCAAGCAAGATGACACCACTTTTCTCGGCATCTTAGATTAGGTCACATCAATCTAAATAGGATCCAAAGACGGCTAAGAATGGGCGTTGGGTAATCTACGATCACTCCATTCCCGATCTGCGAATCTGTATAGAAGGTAAGATGTCGACCGGACCCTTCAAAGCGAAGGGTTATAGAGCCAAAGAAATGTTGGAGTTAGTCCATTCGACTGTGTGGACCGATGTCCACACAAGCTCGTGGAGAATGCAGTATTTTGTCACTTTCATTGACGATTACTCAAGAGTGCGGATACGTATACCGCTCACCGCGCAAGTCCGAATGCTTTGAGAAGTTCAAAGAGTTTAAGGCGGAAGTGGGCGAAGCTAGGTAAGAGTATCAAGTCATCTGCGGTCGATCGCGGTGGCGAATACCTCGATAACGAGTTTATGGGCTATCTAGTGAAGTGTGGGATTACATCCCAAATAAGCTTTTCAAGGCACACCACAACAAAATGGTGTGTCGGGCGAAGAAATAGGACTCTTTTGGAAATGGTTAGATCAATGATGAGTTATGCAACATTGCCTATTTCGTTACGGGGTATGCCTTAGAAACAATGCATACTTGCTAAATCTAGTACCATCAAGTCATCGAAAGGACCCTTTCGAGTTGTGGTTTGGGCGAAGCCGGTTTAAGCCACATAAGGATATGGGCGATCCGACACGTCTTTGAACAAGAAGGCGACAAGTTGGAGGCTAGATCCGACGCAAGGCGTTTATTGGCTATCCTAGAGGAGCGAAGGTGGTTTATTCTATAGTCACGAGGATCGAGAAGGTCATTATTAGCACTAATGCTCGATTCTTAGAAGAGGACTACATGAAAAATCATAAATCCAAAGTTGAAATCATTCTTCAAGAATTAGAAGATGATCGTATTCCACCACCGATTAGGCAAAGGTGCGAGATGTCGAGTCTAGTGGGAGGATCGACACGGATACTTGAAATTGAAGTGGGTCGAGTTCCTTTGGAGATACCGACCGCATGAGTGGTACCTACCCATCAAGTTGTGCAAGATAGAGAACCACAAGTTTTGCATCCACCGTTGCCATAGTGCTGTAGAACCTCGTCGTAGTGGGAGGTTGTTCGTCGACCCGAGCGATTTATGTTCGTGGGACAATCTTGGATATAGTCCCGTGAAGCGAGCAGCAATAATCGACCCATGGACATACAAGGAGGCGATCAAGACATTGATGTAAGATCATGGCACACCGCTATGGACTTAGAAATGGAGTCCATAACGGCTATGGATGTATATGAAAAGACACCTCTACGGATGGCAAGGAAGCCGTAGGTAGTAAGTGGATATACAAAAGGAAGAGATTACGATGGAGAGGTTTCGCTTTTAAAGCCGAGGCTTGTGGCGAAAGGGTACACTCAGTTGAGGGCATCGATTCGATGAAACCTTTTCGCTGTAGCAATGCTCAAGTCCATCGTAATTCTTACGGCCATAGCAGACCCACGAACCTAGAGGTTTGGCAAATGGATGTTAAAACCGCTTTTCTAAGCGGTTACCTTGAGGATGGTAGAGACATCTATATGCAACAACCGAAGGTTATGTGGTAAAGGGTGAAGAGCATCTAGTATGGAAGCTTAAGAAGTCCATTTATGGACTTAAGCAGCCTCCGATCATGGAACTTACGCTTTGATGAGGTGGTAAAGTCTTATGGATTTACCCGGTTGCCTAGAGAGTTGTGTGTATCGGTTAGATGTTAACGGTGATGTGGTATTTCTTGCACTTTATGTAGATGACATTCTTCTAGTTGGCAACAACGTGAAGCTGTTATCGGACGTAAAGAGTTGGTTATCCGATCAGTTTCAAATGAAAGACTTAGGAGATGCAGCGTACATTCTTGGGATCAAGGTTTACCGAGATCGCAAGAAGAAAATGTTGAGCTTATCTCAGGCGTCTTACATTGATACTGTGATTACTCGTTTTAGTATGCAGACCGCCAAGAAAGGATTGCTACCTTTCAGACATGGCGTTCCTTTATCTAAGACGCAGTCACCTATGACTGCAAAGGAGATAGAGGAAATGAGACAAGTTCCTTACGCTTCCGCCGTAGGAAGTCTCATGTACGCAATGCTATGCACGAGGCCGATATCTGCTATGCGGTAGGCATAGTAGCTAGATATCAGTCTAACCCTGGACAAGCTCATTGGACTGCAGTAAAGCATATACTCAAGTACCTGAAAAGGACTCGAGATTATAGGCTAGTTTACCATGCAGATAGTCTAATGCCTTTGGGTTATACAGACTCGGATTTCCAAGCTGACCGTGATGAGAAAAAGTCTACCTCAGGCTATGTGTTTACCTTGGGAGGTGGAGCCGTATCCTGGCGAAGTGCAAAGCAGCGATGCATTGCGGACTCTACCATGGAAGCCGAATATGTAGCCGCTTCGGAGGCTTCTAAAGAGGCTGTATGGTTCAAGAACTACCTCATGGATCTAGATGTGGTACCTGGTTTGCCCAAGAGTATCATAGTTTACTGTGATAACTCAGGTGCAGTGGCAAACTCGAAGGAACCACGGACCCACAAGGCGACCAAACACATAGAGAGAAAGTACCATGTCATACGAGAAATCGTTAGGCGAGGTGACGTCTTGATAGAGAAGATTGATCGACGGATAACCTAGCGGATCCATTCACGAAGAGCGCCGCAAAAGTCTACGATGGACACGTTAGAGGACTTGGATTGCGCTTGATGGCACCCACTTAGAAAGGAAACTTTTGTATAAGTGGGAGAAGCAAAGTGATGGTTGTTTGTAATAGCTAGTAGAGACACACGTTGTATACTAAAAGTTTGCTTTAGTATAAGTGGGAGATTGTTGGATTTGTATACTGAAAGCAGTTTGGTTGAGCTTGTATACAATGTTTCCTGTTACCACTATTACAATCTCCTATCTGAATTGAATATTTGATTGCATATATCTGTGTCCCCTTATCTCATATATAAGTTAGATCATACAGTGTGTAGAAGATCACAGAAGTCTATATGATTGGTCAAGCTTAATGAGATATAAAAAGTTTCACAGTTGAGACGACTTGAGGACGAGTTGTCGGTATAGGCTGCGGTATAGATAAGAAGTGACTTGACTTGGTTGCTAATCTATCTTTGATGCGTCTCGGCGTATTGAAGGATCACGATGAGATGGGTTCTTCTATCTGACCGTCGTGAAGAACCTAGATCTCGGTGACTTACGATGATCTAAATCTCGATAAGGTATTAGGTGAGTATGAGTTCTTGACCATCACTTTGACTTGTTATGGGTGGGGTTATATATTCTAACCCAATATTCTCCGCGTCTTGGGTGGTGGCGGTCTTGTATGTCACGCTAGTTATCATGTCAGTCACCGTATCCGTTTAGGATGATGGCGTCCCTTAAGGAGCTCAAAGGTTTATTATACTAAACCTGCAGTTGAGTTAGCTCAAGTACAATAATAAGGTTGAGTGGTGCGCTTAAGGAATTAAAGATATTAATTATTTTAGCAATGATTGCTATAAATAATTAATGGACGTTCGATATCTTAAATACGGGATTCGTAATGTCTAAGTGCAAGCCGACTCAACTTCGGTAATAAAGGGTAAGTCATCATTTATTCTCTAGTGGCATGAATAAATGTTTATAAATTAATTTATGTTCAATTTGAACATAAGATAATTAATTTATTTGAGGCCCATCTTTATTCCTTGCATTTGATCCAATTTGGCCCATCCAGCCCTTAAGTTGAAGAAATCGGCACCCCTATGTGCTCTCTATGGCAAGATTTTATTCTCTTTATCCTATAAGGATATTATTATATTTATGGGATATGCATAAATACTTTCCTTGTGGGATTATGGTAATGCATTATAAATATAAGGTAAGAGATAAAGTCTAGGTTAATGCTCATTATTAACCACAATATTTTTTTTCGTCCATAGTGAGAATTTTTTTTCGAGAATCACTATAGTGATTAGTGAGGATTTTTCGAAAATTGATAGAGAGCAAAGGGTGATTTTCCGAAGCATTCTCCATAGATCGTCCTCACTCGGCGTTGGAGATTGGGTAACCGGGATACAGTCCAGAAGGTCAAAGCACGAGTCTCGATCCGTTCATTCTGTTCGACCCCGACAGATTCAAAGGTAAACACGAGAAAACCCCTACGTGTTGCAATTAATTATATAGACGCATGCTAGGTATATAATCAATGTATAGTGAATTAAATATCCAAGATAGATCCTCGGGGCGAGGGCTAAACCTAGTTTTCCCTACAACGAGGTCGCCCACGTGGAGTGTGGAGGCTTTCACTCTCCTGTTGTAGTACTTTGCAACTTGACATTTGTACTTGGCTTCATTGATGAAAGCGAGTTCACGTTTTTCCTCTAGAGCATCGAGATTGGCTCATAGGTTTTCCTCGTTGCCATGCTCGGCGAAGTTAAGAGTTCTTGGGCTTGGGGCACCGATCTCGGTGGTATAATGACCTCGGTACCATAGACTAGGTGAAGGGTGTTTCACCGTGGGAAGTCCGAGGTGTCGATTACAGTATGACCATAGGACTTGAGGAGATTTATACCCAATCCCTTTAGCTCGATCTAGCCTTTTTAATCCTTGACGATCGTGCGATTTGTCACTTTGGTCCGACCGTTCGCTTTGTGGGTGTGCGATCGAGGTGAGCTGTTGTTATCTGGAGCTCTTCACACCATTCTTTGAAATTTTGTCGATGAACGGGTGCCGTTGTCCGAGATCAAGACATGTGGTATCTTTGAGCGCAAACTATACTTTTCCAAATAAAGTTCTGAATCATTTTGCTTGTAAGGTTTGAAAGAGGCTCGGCTTCGACCCATTTTGTGAAGTAGTCTATGGCTACAACCAAATACCGAAGTTGTCCCGGTGCTCGGTCGAAGGGACCAACGATGTCGATTTCCCACTGAATAAAAGGCCATGGACTTTGTAGGCTACTGAGGTCGGTTTGAGGTAGCTTTTTGACTGTGGTGTGAAGTTGGCACTTCGGACACTTCTTGACGAGCTCGGCCGAATCTAGGATGAGGGTGGGCTAGTAATATCCCGACCTCAACGTTTTCTTTGAGAGAGCTCGTGATCCGATGTGGCTTCCACAAGATCCCATGTGAATTTCTTTAAGTACATAGTCTGCCTCTTCTGGCCCAAGGCATCTCAGGAAGGATTGGAGGTAGGATTTCCTATAGAGAGTTCCTTCATGAATAAGGTATCTTTGGACTTGACCATCATTTTTTTGGCTTCGAGTCGATCCTGCGGTAGCACGCCTTCTTCTAGGTATGCCCTTATAGGAGTCATCTAGTTCGGTTCGGTCTCTATGATGATGCCGATGTGGGGCTCCTTGATACTTCTGGATTGAACTTCCTCCACTGGTGGATTCGTTGATGACGAGGCTAATTTGCTGAGGACGTCAGCTCGGCTATTCTCTCCTCGTGGATTCGGTGAATGTGAAATACCAAGCATGTCAAGATCTCTTTAGCTACGAAGGTATTGCTTCATCCTATCGTCTTTGGCCTCGTATTTCCCTAAGACTTAGTTTGTTGGATTTGTATCTTGAAAGCGGTTTGGTTGAGCTTGTATACAATGTTTCTGTTACCACTATTACAATCTCCTATCCGAAATGAATACTTGATTGCATATATCGTGTCCCCTTATCTCATATATAAGTTAGATCATAAAGTGTGTGAAGATCACGAAGTCCGTATGATTGGTCGAGCTTAATGAGATATAAAAGTTTCTGGTGAGGCGACTTAAGGGCGAGTTGTCGGTTTAGGTGCAGTATAGATAAGAAGTGACTTGACTTGGTTGCTTGTCATCTTTGATGCGTCTCGACGTATTGAAGGATCGCGATGAGATGAGTTCTTCTTCGACCGTCGTGAAGAACCAAGATCTCGGTGACTTACGATGATCTAAACCTCGATAAGGTATTAGGTGAGTATGAGTTCTTTGTCCATCACTTTGACTTGTTATGGGTGAGGTTATATGTTCTAACCAGATTCTCGCATCTTGGGTGGTGGCGATCTTGTATGTCACGCTAGTTATCATGTCGAGTCACCGTATCCGTTAAGGATGATGGCGATCCCATAAGGAGCTCAAAGGTTTATTGTACTAAACCTGCGAGTTGAGTTAGCTCAAGTACAATAATAAGGTTGAGTGGTACTACTTAAGGAAATAAAGTTGTTGTCGTTTTAAGCGATGATTGCTATAAATGATTAATGGACGTTCGATATCTTAAATACGGGATTCGTAATGTCTAAGTGCAAGCCCGACTCAACTTCGGTAATAAAGGGGTAAGTCAACATTCTTTCTCTAGTGGCATGATCGAATGTTTATAAATTAATTTATGTTAAAGGTGAACATAAGATAATTAATTTATTTGAAGCCATCTTTATTCCTTGCATTTGATCCTGGGGCCCATCGGGCCGTAGCTGAGGAAAATCGGCGCCCCTCATGCTCTCAATTGGCAAGATTTTATTCTCTTTATCCCACGAGGATATAATTATATTTATGGTATATGCATAGATCCTTTCCATATAAGATTATGGTAATAATCTTGAGAGTATGGAAATAATCCTAAGAGTATGGAAATAATCCCAAGAGTATGGTAATATTCCATATAGGATTATGGTAATATTCCATATAGGATTATGGTAACATTCCATATAGGATTAAGGTAGTGCATTATAAATATAAGGTATGAGATAAAGTCTAGGTTAATGCTCATTAATCAGCTAATTTTCGTGCATCTCATAGTAAGCTTGAGAGGATTCTCGAAAATTTAGAAGAGATATTGGGTGATTTTCGAAGCATTCTCCATAGATCGTCCTCACTCGGCGTTGGAGATTGGGCGGCGGGATCTGATCCGGAAGGTCAAAGCACGAGTCCGATCCGTTCGATCCGTTCATCTCGTTCCATCGACCTCTTGGATCAAAGGTAAACACGTGTAAACCCCAGCGTGTTGCGATTTAATTATATAGACGCATGCTAGGTTTATAATCAATGTATGGTGAATTAAACACCCAAGATGGATCCTGGGCGAGGGTTAACATACGTTTTCCTACATAGTTTACCACCACCACCTGGGAATCTCCAAAGATCTGGATTTTTTCCACTTTAAATTCTTTTGCGAGACGAAATCCTGAGATTAGTGCTTCATATTCCACCTCGTTGTTTGTGGTCGGCAAGGAGAACCGAATTGCATAGGTGCACTTCGGTTGTTTGTGGTCCGTATGATGGTTTCAGATGTGACAGGAACGTCATATCGTGGTCAGTCCCCATTGTGGGTAACTCGGCGAGGAAGGATGCGAGGTCGGCGGCGAGGTCGTAGCCATGGCAGGATGGTGAGATCAAGAGACAGGAGTTCGAACCTTGCCCAAAGGATATCCACCTCAGGTCAGAGCACCTCTGCGCCTGCTCAAGGGGATAACAGTCCTTTGGGCAGTGTTTATTCAGGTTGGTATAGTCGACACATATGTGCCACCCCCCTACTGGCTTTCGAACTATGATGGGATTAGTCATCCAGGTTGGGTACTTGACCTCGAACAGGATCTTGGCTTCCTGGAGTTGGGTCACTTCGTCCCTTATCACCTTGTTGCGCTCTGCTGCAAACACCCTCTTCTTTTGTCGAATTGGTTTGGTAGCTGGATCGATGTTGAGTCGATGAGTGATGAGCTCGGGTGATACTCCTATCATGTCGAGTGTTGACCATGCGAACACGTCCCTGTATTTCATCAGAAGTTGCATAACATGCTGTCGAACGTCAGTGGGACCCTGGGTGCCGACCTTGACGACCTTGGAGGGATCGTCGTCATATAATTGGAAATCGTCAGTCAGATCATCCCGGGGTGACAACCGAGGGTTCTGTAATTGTTAGGCCTGAGGTACGGCCCCATCTTGGGTTGAGATCCTCAGGCATTCTTTCGTTGCTGCTTGATCACCTTGGATACTTAATACTCCTGCCGGGGTGGGTATCTTGATGGTGAGGTGGTAAACCGAGCAGACGACCTTGGTGGCATAAAGCCGGTCTCTTCCGAGGATGATGTTATACGGAGAGGAGCCTTGATAAGGAAGAGCTCGAATGGCTTTGGTGGTCGACACAGGAGCACGCCCAACGATGTGGGAAGGGTGATGATGCCTTACGTTGTATCGCCTCCTAAGTGAAGCTCAGTAGTTTAGATGGTCTTTGGATGAATGTGAATCCTCCGACCTCAAGTTTGTCTAAGCAACTTTGGAAGATGATGTTGATAGAGGCACCGATGTCGAGGTAGAACCTGTGGATGTTTTTGTTACCCACCACTGCTTGTATGGTAATAGCATCTTGATGGGGCATGATCTTGGGTACCGGGTCGTTGTTGGAAAACACGACGCTCTCATCGTCCCGAAGTCGTTTGTTTTGGCTCCTCGGGATCGGTTTCGAGCTTCGTTTTCGGTGACGACCTCGTCGCACCCACAGGAAGTCCGATGATGGCATAGACTTGTTCCATTACGTTGGGTGAGCCGTCGTCCTCGTCATCATCGGGGTGCATCATCTTCGAGGTCTGCCCAAAATTGTTTCCACCTCCGTTCTTTCCTTTGCGCTGCTTGCTTCCCGACTCGGTTGTGGTGCGGTCGAGGTATTTCTTAAGCGCCCCTCTTTAACGAGCTCGTCTATCTCCGAGCTCGGACCTAGATCGTCGGTATTGTGACCGTACCCCTGGTGGTAGTCACAATACTTGTCCTTCGACTTTTTCTTGGATCCTCCTTTCATGGGAGGTGGTTTCGGGAAGAGCTCGGTGTGGAGTTCGAATATCTCCGACCTTGACTTGAGCAGATTATGCATATAATTGCCAGGATTTGGCCGAGGTCCCGGTCTAGACTCCATTGGGCCTTTTTTGATCATCCGACTTCTTCTTCTCGATTTTCTGCTCGTCCCATGTCTCTCTCTTTTTACGATCCGATTCGTCCCCTTTAACATAATTATCCACCAAGGTCCAAAGGCTACTCGCCGTCTTCGGTTTCTCCCTGGTGATTTCTTTGTTTAGTGTGCCAGGTCGAATCCCATTTTTGAATGCATTGATGATGTAGAGGTCATTGCTCTCATCGATCTTGAGGGATTCTTTGATGAACCTTGAGACGAAGTTTGAAATCGTCTCGTCTCGTCCTTGGCGGATGGTGAGCAGGTCGGATGAAGGTTGCTGAGGTGGCATCTTTTGATAGAAGCGCCACTTCAATTGATCCATGAGATCTCTGAAGCTATGTATGCTGTTTTGGCGAAGTGAGGTGAACCAACGCCGGGCGTTGGAGACCAGTACCTCGGGGAAGATCTTGCACATGTGAAAATCTTCCATCCCCTGATTTTCCATGTTAGTAGTGTAGGCAAAAAGGAAATCTGAGGGATCTCCCAGACCGTCATAGGCGGCGATGTTGGGTGCTCGATATCGCTGCGGGGTGTATCCAGGATTTTCTCTGGAAAAAGGGGAGATGATCCTTTCATGTCGGTCGAATCCCGGGAGTTCGTTGCCATCCCTCCCAGGAGGTGTGGGAGACCGATAGCGACATCTATCGTCTCTCTGATGAGGGGATCAACTCCGTCTTTCCTCTCTTCGGTCCCGTTCGGGCACACGGACGTGTCTAGGCGAACGACTTCGGCAATTGTGCCGAGGTGACCAACTTCGCGGGTGATGCCGGGGTGAATAGTTATGGGCGGCTTGCCGAGGTGATCGACTTCGGGCATCATGCCGAGGTGATCGTTCTCGGCTATCTCGCCGAGGTGAACGTTCTTGGCTATTTCGCCGAGGTGAGCGTCCTCGACTATTGCGGAGAGGTGAGCGACTCCGGACGCCCGTGATTGCCAAACTGGGCGTTTTATTCATGGTTCTTGAGGTTCCCGCTCCATTCGCCCTTCGGCTCAGAAAGGTTTGAAATTGGCCCATATGGGCATTGAGGAATTCAGACACGGCTCTATCGAGGACCTCATGAGATTGGTGAGTCGCTTGTTCACCGGCGTTGAGGTCGTCTTCTTCCTCTTGGAAGGCGGCATCCCGAGGGTGTATAGGTAGGTCCTCTATGTAACCCTCAGGCGTGTTGTTGTTATCGGCAGCGGCGACTTCTTTTCCCCGGCGCTGCGTAACAGCCTGGTTGGGGTCTTCAGTCCGTCCGTTGCCAGCACCACCGGCGGCGCTAATATTTGCACGAGTCCTTGCCATTGATTTTGCGTAGAAAACGAAGCTTTTTATTCAAGGTTTCCCACAGACGGCGCCAATGATAAATCTAGTGTGTGAGTTTGCGAAAAAGATAAAGAACACAAGAGGTTTTTACGTGGTTCGATCAAGGTAAAGATCTACGTCCACGGAGGTATGATTCCTCAATACTTTCACTATGTTTGATTACAATGAATTTATTTAAAAACTCTAGTATTCGATAGTTGCTAACCCTTCTACCTTCAATCTAACATCTATTTATACATGTTGTGGATCCCTCAAGATTACCATGGATCCCTTGCCTTGTGTGATCCGATCTCTGATGATAGGCTCGATCCTTGAATATCTCCTTCCATATCTTTTCTTGGATTTGATCTTGAATAGGGTTTAGATGTTAGGCTTTGGGCCGAACCGTGTAGGCCGAAGTTGCTAGGCTGGGACCAGTTCGCTTGGGCCTGCTATTGTGCTTGAGCGGTTAGGCCCCATATCCTATCATTTTCATTGTTTATGCTTTTGTTTATCCATTGATGATGATTTTCCGAAAGTAGGTTTGAATGACTTAATTGCAATTGGTGAGGATGGTTCTTTTTCTTCTCGTACACTTTCCTTATCTAAGCTATATCACATAGCCAACTAGAAAACCGTCGTTTAGCTCTTTCTTTAGAAAAGAAAGAGGGGCGAGAGCTGTGGTTGGTTGTTGACCAACAAAAAAGCATTGGAAAAATAAGAAGAAGACGTTTGTAAAACCAACTCGATCTCCCTTTAGGGTAAAATCGATAAGACTCGCAAAAAGCTCCTTAGAGTTAAGTTACACTTCTGTTTGATAAAGGAAAACAACAAGCAATTAGTTTAATATGCTTCTGTTTAATGTATTCAATATGATTACGTCTTCTTCGTTGATATAGTCTAATGATTTTTAGTTATCAGATTATGCGGCTAGGTTTCAGGATTAGGGATAAGATTTTAAAGGAAAAATTGCAGTTTTCAAATCCCTTTACGACGATGGATTCATGCTCCAGATTTTTTATATGTTTTTACTGTTTTATTCTTTTCCTAATATTATATTCATTTTGGCCAATTTCAAATTGGAAAAAGACATATTTCAGGGAGAAAATATGTGTACATTAGATTAAAAAAAATTAATGACCAAGACTGGTTTCTAGTTACTATTTTAATATTGGTTTCTAGTAGATCATATATATATATATATATATATATATATATATATATATATAGGGGTGGTTATGGTGAGAACGCCATTATGTATAAGAAATAAGAATAAATCATAATCATTAATTAATATGTAATCAACGTTTCAGATTTCATGTTTCATTTTAAAAAAGATTGATGACATCATCACCCTTTTATTCGCCTAAAATCGGGTGAGGGTAAATCTGGCACAAAAAATATTCTCTCTCCAAATATTTCACCTAACGTAATATATGACGCTTATTTTTGTTGCACAAATTGTGTAATATGTAGCACATATAGGAACTAACATTGCATAAGTGTATTTCAAAAAACTTTAGTATTATTTTATGAAATATATTTGTAGCACACATAAACACGTTATGTAGCACAATCTTAATATTTACTTTGCATAACTTTATTACTGCAGATACTAACAAAATAAAACGATGAATTAACATTACATTACAAGTGCAACAAAATCAATTGGCAAAACAACTAAATTATATTACCAGTGCAACAAAATAAATACGATAAAAAGATAAATTTGAAAGAATAATATCTATCTAAGATATGAAATCCCACAAAAAAGGAAAAATCAAATCCCATAAAAATAATATTACTAATTTAATCTCTTAATTTTTCCTGTACATTAAAAATGTAGCACATCCAGTTATTAATACAGCACATAAATATCTAATTTGGACCATTAATTTATTATGATGAAGGGCTAGGATTTATTCTTTTCCCTCACCAAAATTTGCATTCCCACCTGATCCAAATCATATATATATATATATATATATGGTTTTATACTTTATTACTCGAAAATGAAAGAAAAAGAGGATGCTTAAAATTTTTGTTATAAAAATGTTAATTAAATAATGGGATCACTAAAAGAAAAACATTGGTTGCTCCACCGTCGAAGTGGCCAACATTTGGAGGGCTTTACGCCATCCCCGCGTTTTCTACCTCTGTCACGCATTATTCATATTCTACATATATCTTCAAAAACTATATATTAAATTTAGGACCCTTTTTTTCCTTCTTTACCTTTAATTAAGCGCATGGGGCCACTTTAATTTAATTATGTATGCCAAGTTTCCGACATAGGTTCATAGATTTGACTATTGATTTTCACTTTGAAATCGTTTCGGGTCGATGTCATAGATACTCAACCTTATGAAAGCTGTATTTAATAAGACGCTTCTTAAATAAGAAAAAAATTATAAATGATTAAAAGGAGGAAGATAGTATATATGTAATAAAGTATATAATAGAATATTGATCGCCTTTGCTGGAATAATTGACTGAAAGTCTTTGTTCATACATATATACCAACTCTTCTCACAATTTCTTTAGTAATTATGTATGTTTATTAGATGATATATCGATAGTGTTCATGTCTATTAGATCTTCTTGTAATATAGATTGGAGCTTGATTAGTTGTTTTCTAATAAAATTTGAAAAACATCAATTTTGATGGTTCTAATAATATTTATGATTTTGTGTATATTTTCTTTCTTATTATTATCTTTATATATTTGAATTTTGTAGTAGAAATAAATATACAAATAGAGAAGAGTAAGGGGAGCCGTTATTTAGGGGAAAGAGAAATCCAACGATGAGAGTATTTGCCTCCAATTTTTCTCTACTTTTTTTGAGTTAATTTTATTTTCCTTCTCAACTTTTAAACTCTTTGAGCTCTGCTGGAGTGTACATTTTTAGCTTCTTTTGAAGTCTACTTCTTTAACAACATTTGAAGTTATTTTTGAGATTTCATAAGAGTCATATTGATTCTTGAATATTTTATTTATCTATAAATTAATTATTGAGCTATAGGAAACAAATATATACTCTTTCCATCCCACCGAACTCGGCCAGTATTTCTTTTCAGTTTGTCCCACCCAACTTGGCTCATTTTATTTATTTTTTTAAAATAATTATCTCTTCAAAATGTATGGACTCCACCTAATTTTTATTCGTTTAATTATTTTATACATTTCATCTAAATAACCGTGCCAAAAAGAAATGAACCATGTTTGGCGAGACAAAGGAAGTAATATATATGTATTTAATTAAAAAAACTCATTTAATTCTGAAATATTTAACCATTTTAATAAAATTTTCTTTTTAGAGCCATTTCAATAGTTTTCCCTAAACTCTAATATCCACGCACCATGATGTGTCTAATGGTCTGCTGGAAAACTGATGTGTAATTTTTTTTTATCATTTAAAAGTGTTTCACAACATAAATAGAATCCGCAAATTTAGAATGAACGAGGCGTGAAAATCGGCAAATCTAGGAAGAATATTTCAAATGACAAAGTCAAAATCAATTTGCATTAAAGTAAAACAATATAAATATTTTTAATCTTTTGAATTTGTTTCAGTGTTTCACAATATAAGATATTCTCTAAGATATTTTCCAACTCACTCATTCAAAATTTTATACATTTTTATTACTCTTTTCCCCTTTCCAAATGTCTTTTAAGTTTTTCTTTTTGCTCCACTTTTACCACCAAAAAATTTCAGATTTTTCAAAAACAATAAATGATTGTGTTGACTTTGCTGTTAATTAATATTTTCTTAATTCCAGTGCAAAAGTCTAAAACATCTTATATCGTGAGAGGAGGGAGTTCAATAAAGGACTGGAGTGGTGATTCATTTTATATAATCTAGTTGAAAACAAATTAATTATTTTGCTAGACGGTTTGATACCAATACTAGTGAATTAATACTTATTTTAGTTTTTTAATCGTTCAAAAAAATAAATAAATAGAATAACTTATCTTATCTCGGCATGCCATAAAAACAATCAAGAAACTATTACTCGTATTGATGGCGGGTTTCAAATTTCAACGCAATAATTCTATATGATTATTGATTAAGCATCAATGAAGTTTAACAACGTTGATTGATTCGACGGCGTAGCGTCAAATTTTCCACAATGAACAAGCCAACAAAGGTGATGCTACTTCGTGGACACTCATTCTGAAGACTAATTCTAGGTAAATTGTAGATAATATTTAAAGGTACACATGATATTGGGTCCGAAATATATAAAAACAAATTGAGATCGGGATGGGATGTAGATTGATTAAGAGATCTCGCCTTTTTGTTAGGAAATTGATAGAATTTTTTTTTTTTTTATTTTATAAAAAGAACACAATCTATTTAGTTAGTTCTTTATAAGGTGATAGAGGTGGTCTCATGTGCAGACGTCCACATATATAAACAATGATATTTTTCTTCAATAGAAATGATACTTTTGAATTATAATAAAAAATGATGCTTTTCTTCAATGTAATAGATACTTTTGTTAAGAACAAATGATATTTTTATTTGCCCCTATCGTATGGACGGATGTACAAGAGCTTTTGTGAGGGTGATAATATTTGAGGATGTTTACAATTACAATAAAATATTATTTATAACAAGAGAATGAATTATAACTAATTTGCAAAGTTCGATGGCATGAGCCTCTAAACTATGCACCCCTCCACCGACTCATTGGCGAGTTGGATCGCCAACGCTGTGTCTGTATGTACGGTGTGTATCATATTTCATAACCAAACACAATTTTACATCAAAAAATGAGGCGTTTAAATGATTTAAAATGAACAATTTAAAGTATAAACTCCGAACTCATGAAATTGTTTGAATTCATCGTAAAAATATTTGAATTCAAAAAAATAATAATGAAATTTCGCCCATCATGAGATTCGAACCTAGATGTTTGAATTAATCAAACAAATAATAATGAAAGTTCGCCCATCATGAGATTCGAACCTAGATGTTTGAATTAATCAAACAAGCGATGAATTTACCTTAGATCTTTACGAACGAAAAACTGAAAATTATTCCTATTTTATATATTAGGGGACCTAGATATATATCATATTTACTTATACATATTACTCATGATTTGTCATAAATTACTCCTTCCAGTCTTTTTTAAGTCCGATTAGTATTTTTTTCTTGTTTTTTAACAAGCGTCATAGTTTATAATTTGAAAGTAAAATTATGATATTTTTTATTTATCCTTATTTAATAATCTTAAATTTTGGTAATTACTTGTATAAATATACTTATCATAATAATTAATAAAATTATAAAGATAAATATTTTTATTTTTTTAGTATATATAATTTGATGGGCGTAGAAAATTACAATAAAATGGAGAGTAATTTATTAGAGCATTATTTTCAAGGGTCGTGTCAAATTTTCCGAAATTGACATGTGTGGTGTTTTGGCAGATCATACACTTGAACGTCCTGTATATTTAGGCCTGTTTGGTATGGGAGATAAGGCCCAGATAGCTTTCATTTCTATCGTTATCCCGCGTTTGGTATCCTAGTTTCACAACCCTCAGACCCGTCTTTTATATTGAGCCCTCTCTTAAATCACTATTGAACCCAGTATACACAACCCACCCAAGTCACAAGATAGGAATTCTCGCATGTAACAGTAACCTAGTTTACATTTGCAACGGGTAAAATTACCCTTCTTCCTCATCAATTTTCATACGCTATTTTTGGGCAAATCTTACTGCCCTACCCTCATCCCTTTCGTACAATATTTTTCTTGTTACCCCTTTTGAACAATATCTTTTTTTTCTCAGAATCGACAATACACTCTCGTAAATGGTGGGCGGGAATCACCGGCCGACAACGAGATGTCGGAGGCGGAGTCGCGAAGAAGAAGCACCGGCGGTCGTGCACGACGGATCAAATACTGCGACTCACCACCACAGGCGTTTCATCCGAGACAACATCTTGATGCGTGTTCGAGGTCACCTCAAGATACAAAACCCTTTCAAGACTCATTTTGCATGCTCTGTTTTATTTTCATACTCTCGGTTATGTTCCTTTGCGTCGGTATTTCAAAGATATTATTGGATTGTTATTCACCATAAAATATGAATCACGAGAATGCTTTACCAAATTAGAGCATATAATTATGATTTACATTCATTCTATTTGAACATTTTAAAGCAATCATCGAGCTTTTCACTTGCTTCCTTCCGCGGTGGAAAGTTCCTCGATGATCTTGTTACATTAACTATTGATTTGGAGGTACGCTCTTCCGTCTAGGCAATTTTATAGTGAGATCAACGAGTACATATCGCTACCACCGATTAAATTTCTAAACCGTTACCCACATTTGTTGTTGATTATTTTCTTACTAGGTTATCCTAGCCCAAGTATTTCGGAGGTAGTAAAATAATGGAAGTCTATCCTGTGCTAGGTTTGCAAGTTGCTTTTCATTTTCTTGATTGGGTTTCTTGAAATATGCGAGGTTCATGTATAATACGATCCGATCTTGGCCGACCATTGAGAGAAGAACTTGCAAAGTCTCGATAAAATAATAGCGGTGTGATGGGATATGGCCCAACCACTCGGCCCACCGTGAGCCCAAGCAGTGGGCACGACTTTAATAGCGCCTTGCGGTTATGCGAGGCCCATCCCCAAACCCTAAATAGCCTCAAACCCTAATCGGTGAGGCTAAGAGTCCCTATGGCGCGAAGGCTAAGAGTCCCCATGGACAGAGAGCAGTCCTACATACGGAAGGCTAAGAGTCCCTACATGGGTGGGATCAGTTCCCGCCTTAGGAGCCCTCAGATATGTGTAAATAGGAGTTAGATCGAAGGTAGAAGGGTTAGAACCTTCTTGAATACTAAGAGCTTTTAGCTACACTCACTGTAATTAAGTCATAGTGAAAGTATTGAGGAATCACTCATCCGTGGACGTAGAACTCATTAATGGTCGAACCACGTAAAAGCCTTGGTGTTCTTTACTGCTTTACATAAATCTCACATATCTACATATATTAGATTTATCATTGGCGCCGTCTGTGGGAAACGCTGAACAAAAAAGCTTCGTTTTCCTACAAATTAATGGCAAGGACACGCGCAACCGCCGTCGATGCTGGCAACAACCGCGCCGAGGACGACCAGGTGGTCACTCAGCGCCACGGGAAGGAGATTGCAGATGCCACAAGCGGCCACACACCTGAGGGCCACATGGAAAACGTTTCCATACACCCTCAGGATCGCCGCCCTTACGAGGTAGAAGATGCCGACCTCATCGCCAGTGAACAGGCGGTTCACCGATCTCACGAAGCCCTTGGCGAGCGTATGTCTCGAATTCCTCAATGCCAATCTCGGCCAATTCAAAATTTCCTCCACGGAGGACAAATGAAGCGGGCCTCTCGAGTGCCGGCGCGCGAATCTGGGCGCCGGGGTCGCCTCCCACCGAGGCGGTCGACGCCACCTCGGCACAATAGGCGAGAACACGACACCAATCCGCCGCGGTCAATCACCTCGCCGAGAGGGTCGCAACCATTCACCACCTCGTCGCCCGTGTGGCCGCCTCCACCTCGGTATGCCGCCTGCAGAGCGAAAGGTAATGAGAGAGGAAAGGCGAGCCGAACTCCTCCTCGAGGAGGCGACGACGCCGTCACCGGTCTCCCGCCCCTCCAGAGAGAGATGGCAGCGATCTCCGGGGTTCGATCGTCTGGAAGAATCATCTCCTTTCTCGGGGAGATTCTAGATCGCCCTTGCCCCGTGATGCAGGCACCAAATATTGCCGCCTCGATGGCTCGGGGATCCCTCCAGACTTTCTTTTCGCCTACACTACCAACATGGCGAATCAAGGAATGGAGGATTTTCACATGTGCAAAATCTTCCCGAGGTGCTAATCTCCAACGCCCGACGTTGGTTCACCTCCTTTCACTTGAGCAAGTATACATCGCTTCGGGACCTCATGGATCGGTTCAAATGGCGCTTCTATCGGAAGATACCACCTCGTGCCAGCCTTACTCCGACTGCTCACAATCCGCCGAGGCGGGGCGAGGCGATGTCGAACTTCGTCTCGAGGTTCATCAAAGAGTCGCTCAAAATTGATGACATCAACGATCTCTACATCATCAGCGCATTGAGCGGGATCCGACCCGCCAAGATCGAACAAAGAGATCACGGGGAGAAACCAAAGGCGGCGAGTAAACTTTGGAACCTGGTTGACAACCGTCGAAGGAGACGAGTCGGACCGGAAGAAGAGGAGATCCGGGACGAGCGAAGGTTGAGAGGAGAAGCGGATGACCAAAGTGGGCGATCGCGGGCGACCGGCGAGAATCGAGAGGGCCACTGGAATCGAGGCTCGGACCTCGGCCAAACCACAGGCGCCAGCGCCTCCTGCTGCTCAAATCGAGGCGGAGATATTTGAGCTCCACCGAGCTCTTCCCAAAGCCCTCCTATGAAAGGAGGACCCGAGAAGAGGTCAGCGGAGTCTGTGACTATCACGGGGTATGGTCACGATACCGAGGATTGCGAGAAACACAGGGCTCATGATTGGCGAGCTCGTCGAGGAGGAGCCTCAAAAATACTCGGCCGAGTGGGCCGGGCGGGCGGGGGAAAAATAGCGGTGGCAACAAGCTGCGGGCCGACACGGACGGCGACCCAACCCGAGATGGCGAGGATGAAGGTCCCAACGCTATGGAGCATGTCTATGCCATTCGGGCTCGCTTGTAGGAGCGATGAGGTCGTCGCTAAAAAATGGCTTGGAGGTCGGCCCAGGAGCGAAGAACAAGCGACTCCGGGCGGGTGAGGACATCGTGTTCTCCAAAGACGACCCGGTGCCCAAAATCATGCCCCACCAAGACGCCATCACGATACAAGTCGTGGTGGGCAACAAGAACGTCCACCGGGTCTACATCGACATCGGTGCCTCCGTTAGTATTATCTTCCAGAGCTGTCTGGATAAACTTGAGGTCGGAGGAATTCAAATACATCCCGCTCCCTCCCAGTTGCGGAGCTTCAATCAGGAGGCGGTACAACCCGAGGGCGTCATTACCCTTCCGGTTACCGTAGGACGTGCCCCCAGGTCGGTCACAAAGTCCATTCAATTCTTCCTGGTACGAGCTCCCTCTCCATACAACATTATCCTGGGCAGAGATTGGCTATACGCCACCAAGGCTATCTGCTCGGTGTACCACCTCACTATCAAGATACCCACCCCGATGGGGGTGCTAAGCATCCAGGGTAACCAAATGGCAGCAAAAGAATGCCTACGAGTCTCGACCTGGGATGCAGCCACCTCAAGCATAGCAATTCTGCATCCCCAAAGCCGCCACCTCGGGACGACCTGACTGAGAACCTCCAGCTCTACGACGACGACCCCACCAAAGTTGTCAAGGTCGGCACCCAGGGCCCACCAAAGTTGTCAAGGTCGGCACCCATGTCATGCAGCTCCTAAGGGAATACAGGGACGTCTTCGCGTGGTCCCCATTCGACATGACCGGAGTGCCGCCCGAGCTCATAACTCATCGCCTCAACATCGACCCGGCTACTAAGCCAGTTCGGCAGAAGAAAAGGGTGTTCGCGGCGGGCAGCCATGTCGTAAGAGGCGAAGTGACTTAACTCCGAAGGCGAGATATTGTTCGAGGTCAGTACGACACGGATGGCTAATCGATCGTGGTCAAAAGCCGGAAGGAGGGTGGGCGCATGTGTGTCGACTACACCGACCTCAACAAACACCGCTCGAAGATTGTTACCCCTCCCCGACATTGATAAAAAGGTGGAGGCTTTGGTGAGCCACGAAGTCTTGAACTTCACGGATGCATACAAATGGTACCACCAAATCCTGATGAGCCCGGAGGATGCCCCAAAGACCGCGTTCATCACCGACTTCGGGGTCTTCGCGTATCGGAAGATGCCTTTCGGCCTGAAGAACGCCGGAGCTACCTACCAGAGGATGGTGGACGCAATATTCAAAGACCACATCGGGAAGATTGTCGAGGTCTACGTCGACGACATCGTAGTCAAAAGTCAAAAAACGGAGAGCTGCGCCAACGACCTCGGCACCATCCTCCAACTCCTCAGATCGGCCAACCTCAAGCTCAACCCCCAGGAGTGCACATTCATGATGAGGGCGGGTAAATTCACGGGATCTTTGGGTTTCGCAAGAAGGTGCAAGGCAAATCCACCGGTGCAAAGACCGTCCGTGAGATCCACAAACTCGATATCACGGTGCAGACCATCCGTGAGATCCACAAACTCACGGGTGCCTAGCCGCCCTCGTGATTCTTATCTCGGGTGTCGAGAAGCAACTTCCCTTCTTCAAGATCTTAAGGAGAGCTCGGGACTTCGCTGGCGGGAGGAACACCGGGTCGCCAGCCGCGGTTGAAGAGTATCTCGCCGACCGCCGACCCCGTCAGCCCAAACAAGGTAAGTCCTCTCTTTATATCGCCGCCTCGGACGAGGCAATCGATCGATCTTGATGCGAGACGAGGCGGACAGCAAATCCCATCTACTTCGTTAGCGGGGCTCTCGAAGGGCCAGGAGGCAGTACCTGACCTCGAAAAGGTAGCGGCCTTGGTGAGCATGGCGGCGTCTCGACCCTACTTCCAAGCCCATTCCGTCCGGTACTAAGCGACCTACCTTTGAGACAAGTCTTGTCAAAGCCGAATCTTCCGGGAGTATAGCAGTGGGCCTTGGAGCTCGGCGAGCACGACATCTCGTACTTCCCAGGCCGGCCATAAAAGGGCAAGCTCGGCTGGCTTCTGGTGGAACCAAATTCACAGTCGGCTCTACCAGCGAGGTCGCCCAACGCCCGCCCCCGCGGAGAATCTGTCCTGCTTGCACCGTGGATGGCTGGCGGATGTCGTGGGCGGAGCTTCATGCAAGGCAGGCGTGGAGGCGGGCATCCTCCTCCTCGGCCCGGACAAACAAGAAGTGACCCTCGCCTCCGGTTCGCCTTCCGACCATAAACAACGAGGTGGAGTCTGAAGCATTGATCTCGGGACTCCGCCGCCAAAGGAATTGAAAGTGGACAAGATCCGGATCTTGAGATTCGGTCGTGGTAAACCGGTCCTAAGCGGAATCGAGGCCAGGAGGATCGAATGAAGCGAGACCTTGAGAAGGAAGGAATCTTGACCTCATTCAGTGCCGGTGTTCGCCGAATCCACGAGGGAGAAACGGCCGGTGACGTCCTCGACAAGTTAGGCTGCGTCGTCAACAAGTCCGGCGGAGGAGGTTCATTCGAGCATCGCGAGTCCCACATCGGCATCATCGGCGAGATAGAACCGAATGGATGTCTCCCATAAAGGCTACACGGAAGATGGCGCCGCCTCAAGATCGGCTCGAAGCGAAAAGATGATGGCGAAATCCCAAAAGTACCTCGTCGTGAGGCGCTCTCTACGAAGTCCTACCTTCAACCCTCTCGAGATGCCTCGGGCCGGAAGAAGCCGACTCGTGCTCAATGAAATTCACCGGGGTCTTGTGGAAGTCACATCGGGTCGTGAGCTCTCTCGAAGAAGACGAGGTCGGGATATTCTTGGCCCACCCTCGTCAAGATTCGGCCGAGCTAGTCAAAAATATCAAGTGCTTCACCCTCCGCGATCAGCTGCCCTGGACCGATGCGGCGACTGCGAGCCGTGGCCTTTCATGCGGTGGGGATCGACATCGTTGGCCCGTTTGACCGAGCATCGGGTCGAACGGTGCCAGTCGTAGCCGTGGATTACTTCACAAAATAGGTCAAGGTGAGCCACTTTCGAGCCTCACGGCGGGAAGATTCGAGACCTTCATGTGGAAGAACATAGTCGCCGCCGGCATACCGCATATTACGATCTCGGACAACGGCACCCGGTTCGTCGACAAAATTTCAAGGAATGGTGTGAAGAGCTCCGGATCGAGCAACATTTCACCTCGATCGCACACCATAGCGAATGGTCGGATCGAGGGTAACAAACCGCACGATTGTACAAGGTTTGAAGAAGAGGCTAGAACCGAGCTAAGGGTGATTGGGCTGAAAATCTCCCCAAGTCCTCTGGTCCTCTGAGCGACACCTCGGACTTCGTGCGGAGAAACCCTTTCGGTTTGGTCTGGGACCGAGGCCGTTATACCGGTCGAGATCGGCGCACAAGCTCGCACTCTTCATTTCGACCCGGACCGGGCGAGGAAGACTGCGTGCCAACCTTGATGCTCTCGAGGAGAACGCGAGCTCGCTTCATAAGCGAAGCTAAGTCTGAGGGCGGTCGCGCGATACTACAATAAAGGGTCAAGCCTCCGCACTCCCAAGTAGGCGACCTCGTCCTCTGAAATAATGAAGCCCGATGGGGCAGGCGTCTTAACAAGCTGGATCCGACATGGAAGGCCCATACCGCGTTCACGAGGACCTCGGCAAAGGAGCTTACAAGCTAGCTCGCTATCGGTGCACTTATCCCCGAACACGGCATATCACTCATTTAAGGAGGTACTTTACATAGCTTTGATTTCGGATCGGCATCATGTTAGTCCCCTTATTGCTTTGCCGAAGTGCGATGTTATTTACTTCTCAATAAAACGTTTGTTTTTCTGGAATAATATTTCACTTCGCCTCGTCTTATACATATGTGAACATCTATTTGGATATACCACATCTAAACCTTCACAAGGGGACGCCCTTATGAAGATGAAAAACCCACTAAGTATGGTACTCACTAAGCGCGCGCCGCACTCACAGATTACTCATTAAATTGAACGTCTAAGTGCAAGGCATACAGACAACTCATTAAATTGAACGTCTACATGCAAGCATACAGATCACTCATTAAGTTGAAGTATCTACATGCAAAAGACATCCAAATCGGATCTCGTCAAATTATGCCCCTTTATTTGGAAAGATATACACTTCTGTATACAGTCTAAATACATTTACGACCAAAACGAAGTCCTAAGCTATGTTTGTACATCTCAAGGGGGAAAATATACACTTCGGAACGAGTCTAAATACATTTACGACTACATACAAAGTCCTAAGCTATATACAACTCATTCGGGCTTCCCAGCTCCACCTCGCCAAGTCTTGCTGAAGTTGCACCAGTTCTGAACAAAATCTCCAGGTCGACGGTGTACGCCTAGAACGAACTCGGTGCCTTCAACCCAGTCGATAAGGCCGAGAATCACCATGGCCTACTCCCGAAGCGCTCGGCGCAGGCTCGGAGACACCCCGACCTGAAATGGTGACTCCGGGACCACCGCGACCTGCTCCAGAAGCACTTTGAACCGGCGCAGGTGTGTCCCGACCCGAAGGGGGCGATCCTGGAATCGAGGCTACACCCGAGGTCGCACCTCAACCTCGTGAACTCGACGCCTAGCCGGTATCACGACCTCATTTGACTTACCGCCTCCATGAGCACGAAGTCACAGGCGTTTCACCACGAACGACCGCCCCCAAGCGCCTCCTCTCAGTGGACCCATCAACCGGAACACTTGGCATGATCGGCGAGCCGCCTCCTCCTCGTGCTCTTCTATTATTGGACCGGTGGAGCCAGCCGCGAACTCGCGATTGCTGGGTTGGGGCATCATCGTTCTGAGCGATCTCGTACTGCATGCTTCATGATGGAGTTGAGCGGGTCTTTAAACTTTTGCTATTGGGCCCCACTCGTCCTCAAGACCATGACCTCTGCCAAAGAAGCTGCGTAGATTCGATCATCGACTTCGATATGGTAGTTCCAGATTCGGTGGATTACCTTCATACTCTTCGTCTCCTCCGAGATCGTAGCTAAACTTCTCCGTCGTTAGCTCGAGCTGCTCCTCACATTGTATCAGCGTCCATGGATCACATCGGCGAGATAAGTCCACCCCGGACTTGGTGTATGATTCTTAACTTTAGCGCCTCGTTCGGCTAGAGGCGGGCCCTTCTCGTCGGCCCTGCAACTTCTTCTTGGATCGGCGGATGACGGCGGTGGCGTCCATACTCGTCAAAACTTGAGTCGGCTCGGACGATCGGCTCCTCCAAACATCACCTCCTCGTCCTTCTCGGCTAAAGGCACCTTGGGCCTCTTTTAGCTTAGTCGACAAGTCGTGGTGGAGCAGGGTATGGAGAGTAGAGTGCTAAAATACACGGACAACACACATTTCAGGAGTGGCAACTTTTATTATTCATAAAGTGGGAATGTTTACAAAGCTAAGGGTCCTATCGACCTCGACAGTTCAACCTATTACATTAGGCCCAGCCTCGTGCTACATGTCGGGCTCGCCTCCACTTGCACTTTGCTGGCATTGTTGCGCAAGGCCCCGCTTCGGAAGGAAGCTCTGACCTCGGTTCCTCCTCCTCCTCAGCTTCCGCTTGCACCTCGGCAAGAAGCTCCTGGAGTTCAGGATCTTGGTCCTCCTTGAGCGAGCAACGGCCTCGCCGTCGGGAGGAGGAGGCTGGGCCGCCAAAGCCTCCGACACGAGGAAGGACCCGACCCCGGGAGACCGTAAGGGAAAGCGTATGTTAACCCTCGCGAGAGGATCCATCTTGGGTGTTTAATTCACCATACATTGATTATAAACCTAGCATGCGTCTATATAATTAAATCGCAACACGTTGGGGTTTTCACGTGTTTACCTTTGGATGCCGCCGAGGTGGATCGAGCAGGATGAGCAGTTGAGCGGATCGAGACTCGTGCTTTGATCTTACGGGCGTGTCCCGGTTGCCCAATCTCCAGCGTCGAGTGAGGACGATCTATGGAGAATACACGGAAAATCACCCAAGCTCTCTTCAACAAAATCTGAAAATTCTCTCTCAAATGTGAGATGACGAAAATCTTGCTTGTAATTTGTGAGTGTGTACTAGACATTATCTCATACCTTATATTTATAATGCACTACCTTAATCCTATATGGAATGTAACCATAATCCTATATGGAATATTACCATACACTTAGGATTATTTCCATACTCTTAGGATTATTTCCATACTCTCAAGATTATTACCATAATCTTATATGGAAAGGATCTATGCATATTCCATAAATATAATTATATCCTTGTGGGATAAAGAGAATAAAATCTTGCCTTCGAGAGCTATAGGGGCCGATTTCCCACGATGCTACGGGCTTTGGATGGGCCGGCCAGTGGATCAAATCACGAGGAATAAAGATGGGCCTCAAATAAATTAATTATCTTATGTTCACCCAGAACATAAATTAATTTATAAACATTCGATCATGCCACTAGAGAAGAATGTTGACTTACCCTTTATTACGAAGTTGAGTCGGGCTTGCACTTAGACATTCTGAATCCCGTATTTAAGATATCGAGCGTCCATTAATCATTTCTAGCAATCATTGCTTAAGCGATTAATATCCTTATTTCCTTAAGTAGTACCACTCAACCTTATTATTGTACTTGAGCTAACTCGGCTGCGAGGGTTTAGTACAATAAACCTTTTGAGCTCCTTAAGGGGCGTCATCATCCTAAGCGGATCTGGTGACTCGTCTGAGATAACTAGCGTGACATCTGACGCGCCACCGCGAGATCACGGAGAATCTTGGGTTAGAACCTATAACCACCGCTCATAACAAAGTCAAAGTGATGGTCGACAACTCATGCTCTCCCTAATACCTTATCGGGGGTTTAGATCATCGTAAGTCACCGAGATCTTGGTTCTTCACGGTCGTCGGAAAGAAGAACTTATCTCATGATCCTTCAATACGTCGAGGCGTACCGGCATAAACAAGCAACTAAGTGAGTCAACTTTATCTATCTGCGGCTAAGCGGAAGCAACTCGTCCTTAAGTCGTCTCGGTGTGAAACTTTTATATCTCATTAAGCTTGACCAATCATACGGACTTACGTGATCTTCTACACTTGTATGATCTAACTTATATATGAGATAAGGGGACACGAGATATATGCAATCAAGTATTGATCGGATAGGAGATTGTAATAGTGGTAGCGAAACATTGTATACAAGCTCGACCAAAGCTGCTTCGGTTATACAAATCAACAATCTCCCTTATACTAAAAGCAAACTTTTAGTATACAATGTGTCTTTCTACTAGCTATTACAAACAACCATCACTTTGCTTCTCCCACTTATACAAAGTTTCCTTTCTAAGTGGGTGCCATCAGCAGCAATCGAGTCCTCTAACGTGTCCGCCGTAGACTTTTGCGGCGGGGCTCTTGATGAATGGATCCGCTAGATTTTCCGTCGTATCAATCTTTTCAATCGGCACGTCACCTCGTCTAACGATTTCTCGTATGACATGGTACTTTCTCTCTATGTGTTTGGTACGCGTGGGTGGTGGTTCGCCCGAGTTTGCAGCTTGCACGAGTTATCACGATGAAACTATGATACTCTTGGGCAAACCGGTACCACGCCCTAGATCCATGAGGTAGTTCTTGAACCATACGACCTCATGAGAAGCCTCAGAAGAGGCTACATATTCGGCTTCCATGGTGGAGTCCGCAATGCATCATTCTTTGCACTTTCACTTGGATCTGATTTCCACTCCCAGTAAACACATGGCAGGGTTGACTTTTTCATCACGGTCGGCTTGGAAATCCAGTGCATATAACCCGAAGGCATTAGACTATCGCATGGTAAACTAGCCTATAATCTCGAGGTCCTTTTCGGTGCTTGAGTATATGCTTCTAGCGATCAATGAGCTTGTCGAGGTTAGGCGATATCTAGCTACTATACCTGCCGCATAAGCGGATATCAGACCTCGTGCATAGCATTGCGTACATGAGACTTCCTACGGTGAGCGTAGGAACTGTTTCATTCCTCTATCTCGCTGCGGTCATAGGTGGTGCGTCTTGAATAAAGGCAGCGCCGTATGCGAAAGGTAGCAATCCTTTCTTGGCGGTCTGCGTACTAAAGCAGTAATCACGGTATCAATGTAAGGCGCTGAGATAAGCTCAACATTTTCTTCTTGCGATCTCGGTAAACCTTGATCCCAGAATGTCTGTTGCATCTCCTAAGTCTTTCATTTGAAGCGATCGGATGACGACTCTTTCGTGCGATATGACTTCGCGTTGTTGCCCGACTAGAAGGATGTCATCTACATAAAGTCTGCGAAATACCACATCACGTTGACATCTAGCGATACACACAACTCTCGCTAGCAGGCGGGTAAATCCATAGGACTTTACTACCTCGTCAAGCGTAAGTTCCATGATCGGGAGGCACTGCTTAAGATCGTAAATGGACTTAAAAACTCCGTACTAGATGCTCTTGCACCCTTTACCACATAACCTTCATGTTCTTTGCATATAGATGTCTCTACCTTCCTCAAGGTAAGTTTAGAAAAGCGGTTTTAACGTCCATTGCCAAACCTCTAGGTTCAGTGGGCTGCTGGCGGAAAGAATTACGATGGACTTGAGCATTGCTACGGTGAAAAGGTCTCGTCGAAATCGATGCCCTCGATGCAGTGTACCCGCTTCGCCTGAGCTGGCGGCACAAGCGAAACCTCTCCATCCAGAATCTCTCTTCCTCTTGTATATCCACTTTACTACCTATGGCTTGCCATCTGGTAGAGGTGTCTTTCATATACATCCATGCTTAGTTATGGACTCGTTTCTAAGTCCATGGCGGTGTGCCATAATCTTGCATCAATATCTTGTATCGCCTCCTTGTATGTCCATGGGTCGATTATTGCTGTTCGTCTCACGGGACTAAATCAGAAGATTAGCCCACGAACATCGTCGCTCGGGTTGGCGAACAACCTCTCAACTCTGACGAGGTTCTCTGAGGCACAATGGCGGCGGTGGGTGCGAAACTTGTGGTTCTCATCTTGCACAACTTCTTTGGGTAGGTACCCTTATGCGGTCGGTATCTCGGTGGAACTCGACCACTTCGATTTCTTGAAGTATGCGGTGTCGATCCCTCCAGCTAGACTTCGACATCTCGTACCTTTGGCTGTCGGTGGTGGAATCTGATCATCTTCTAATTCTTGAAGAATGATTTCAACTTTGGTTATGATTTTTCATGTGAGTCTCTTCTAAGAATCGAGCATTAGTGCTAATAATGACCTTAGGACTATAGAATAAACCACCTTTCGTTCTCTAGGATGTGATAAACGACCTTGCGTGGGATCTAGCCTCAACTTGTCGACGCCTTTGTTCCTGCGTGTCTTTGAAGTACCCAATATCCTTATGTGGCTTAAGCGGGCTTGCGCCCAAACCACAACTCGAAAGGGTCTTTTCGGCTTGGATGGTACTAGATTTGTAGCAAGTATGCGGTTGTTTCTAAGGCGTACCAGGAACGAAAATAAGCGATGTGCATAACTCGTCATTGATCTAACCATTTCCAAAAGAGTCCTATTTCTTAGCTCGACACGCCATTTTCTTTGTGGTGTGTGGGTGAAAATCTTGTGGGATGTAATCACGCTTCACTAGATAGTCCATAAACTTCGTTCTTGAGGTATTACATGATCGAGGCCTTGATGACTTGATACTTTACTGGCTTCGTCTCCACTTGAGGCTTAAACTCTTTGAATTTCTCAAAGCGTTCGGACTTGCGGTGAAGCGGTATACGTATCCGTACCTTGAGTGTCGTCGATGAAAGTGACAAAATACTCGTAGCCTCCACGAGCTTGTGTGGACATCGGTCCACACAGGTCGAGAAATGGACTAACTCCAACATTTCTTTGGCTCCATAACCCTTCGCTTTGAAGGGTGGGTGACATCTTACCTTCTATCACTGAGTTAGCGAGGCGGGAGCGAATGTAAGTGAGATTACCCATGACTCCATTCTTAGCGGTCTTTGAATCCTATTTGGAATTGATGTGACCTAATCTAAGATGCCGAGAGAAAAGTAGAGTCATCTTGCTGAAAACTTTCTCTTTTAAGGTTTGATATAGATGCTGACATAGTTATAGGTATTATGTTTCTGAGAGATAGTATAAAGTGAATTATATAACGTGCCAACACGAGATAACCGTCATTTCTTATGATAGAAACACTCTTATCAAAATAACGAGAATATCCATGAGTAAATAATTTGAAGCGAAACAAGGTTCAGCATAGAAAATCAAGCACATATAAGCGTCTTTTAAAACTAAAGCATTTTTCAAAACATAAAGTAACATCTCAAGCACCAGCGGCACTCGATTTTGCGCGTTGCCCATGGAGATCGTTATCTCGCCATCAAACAACTCACTTGTCGCGGGAACCCTGCCGAGTGTAACAAACATGATCGATTCTTGCCGTATCTACTACCCGAGAATGGGTAGAACAGAGTCGTAAACATGTTTCCGTTACTAAAGCAAGCGTACCTTGAGCCTTGAGCATAGGGCACTTGGCGCCGATACTTGATCTTTGCAGCTGAAGCACTTATGCCTCTCCTTGGCCTCTTGAAGCCTCCGGTGGCAACCATGTTCTTGCTCCATTACTCCACTATTTCCCTTGCCTCTACCACTTTTGGTACCTTTTTCTATTTCTATTTTGCAGCGAAAATTTTGGGCCCTTAGATGTGCTAGTAGAGCATGTGCTCGCTTTTCCATAACTCCTTCCTTGACGAGATCATTAAACTGGCGACTAAAGTGTAAACTCGGTCTTGCTCATGATCGCATTCACTTGTAGTTCTCAAAAGACTTAGGCGGTGTATTGAGGATGATATCGACCTTGGCCGCCGTCAATACCTCACTCCAGTGATCGAGAGACTATCCAGTGGATGAGTCATGTGTGAGACATGTTCATGGACCGAACTTCCTTCTTCCAAACCAGTACCACACCTAGATCCACGAGGTAGTTCTCAACCATACAGCCTCCTTAGTTCTCCCAAGAGGCTACATATTCGGCTTCCATGGTGGAGTCCGCAACGATCGCCGCTTTCAGACTCCGCCAGATACGGCTCCACCTCCCAAGGTAAACACATAGCCCGAGGTCGACTTTTTCTCATCACGGTCACTTGAACCGAAATCAGATAACCCAAAGGCATTAGACTATCCGCATGGTAACCAGCCTATAATCTCGAGTCCTTTTCGTGTACTTGAGTATATGCTTTATCGCAGTCCAATGAGCTTGTCCAGGTTAGATCGATATTCAGCTACTATGCCTCACCGTGACAGCGTATATCGGGCCTCGTGTACAGATTGCAGTATACGAGACTTCCTGCCGCCGAAAGCTGCAGTGAACTTGTTTCATTTCCTCATCTCCTTCATAAATATAGGTGATCGCTGCCTTAGATAAAGCGAACGCCATGTCTCGAAAGGTAGCAATCTCTTTCTCATGTCTCCGATACTAAAACGAGTAATCACAAGATCAATGTAAGACGCCCGAGATAAGCTCAATATTTTCTTCGCGATCTCTGAAACCTTGATCCCAAGAATGACGTACGATCTCCTAAGTCTTTCATTTGAAACTGATCGGATAGCCAACTCTTTACGCTCGATAACGCTTTCACGTTGTTGCCAACCAGAAGGATGTCATCTACATAAAGTGCAAGAAATACCACATCACTGCTGACATCTAACCGATACACACAACTCTCTAGGCAACTGGTAAATCCATAGACTTACTACCTCGTCAAAGCGTAAGTTCCATGATCGGAGGTTCGCTTAAGTCCATAAATGGACTTCTTAAGCTTCCATACTAGATGCTTCACCCTTACCACATAACCTTCATGTTGCCGCATATAGATGTCTCTACCTTCCTCAAGGTAACCGCTTAGAAAAGCGGTTTTAACATCCATTTGCCAAACCTCTGTTCAAGTGGGTCTGCATGGCCAAGAATTCGATGGACTTGAGCATTACACAGCGAAAAGGTCTCATCGAAATCGATGCCCTCAACTCCGAGTGTACCTTCGCCACAAGCCCGCTTTAAAAGCCGAAACCCTCCATCGTAATCTCTCTCCTCTCAGATATCCACTTACTACCCACGGCTTCCTCGCCATCCGGTAGAGGTGTCTTTCATATACATCCATAACCGTATGGACTCCATTTCTAAGTCCATAGCGGTGTGCCATGATCTTGCATCAATATCTCAGTACGCTTCCCTCAGATGTCCACGGGTCGATTATTGCCTGCTCGCCTCCTCGACCAAACCAAGATTCACCCACTAACATAAATCGCCGGGTCGACGAACAACCCTCCAACTACGACGAGGTTCTACAGCACAATGGCAACGGTAAGTGCGTAAACTGTGGTTCTCATCTGCACAACTTGTCAGGTGTACCACCAGACGGTCGGTATCTCCAAAGGAACTCCGACCCACTTCAATTTCTCAAGTATCCGTGCCGATCCTCCCACTGCACTCGACATCTCGCACCTTCGCCTAATCGGTGGTGGAATACCATCATCTTCTAATTCTCAAGAATGATTTCAACTTTGATTTATGATTTTTCATGTAGTCCTCTTCTAAGAATCGCATTAGTGCTAATAATGACCTTCCGATCCTTAGACTATAGAATAACCACCTTCGCTCCTCCAGATAGCCAATAAACGCCTTTTGGCCGGATCTAGCCTCAACTTGTCGCCTTCTCGTTCAAAGACGCAGCCGGATCGCCCCATATCCTTATGTGGTTTAAACGGGCTTGCGCCAAACCAACTCCTAAAGGGTCTTTTCGATCGACTCGATGGTACTAGATTTAGCAAGTATGTCACTGCTTTCTAAGGCATACCCCGTAATCCAAATAGGTAATGTTGCATAACTCATCATCGATCTAACCATTTCCAAAAGAGTCCTATTTCTTCGCTTCCCGACACACCATTTTGTCAGAGGTGTCCGGTGAAGTGCGCCGGGATGTAATCCCACACTTCACCAGATAGTCCATAAACTCGTTATCGAGGTATTCGCCACCGCGATCGTAACGCAGCGATTTGACACTTTTACCCAGCTTCGCTCCACCTCCGACTTAAACTCTTTGAATTTCTCAAAGCATCTGACTTATGCGTGGTTAGGTATACGATCCGCACTCTTGAGTAATCGCCAATGAAAGTGACAAAATACTGTGAGCTCCACGAGCTTGTGACATCGGTCCACACAGTCGAATGGACTAACTCCAACATTTCGCTCCATAACCTTCGCTAGCGGTCCGTCGACATCTATTTTATACAGATTCGCAGATCGGAACTGAGTAACCGTGAGATTACCCAACGCCCATTCTTAGCCGCTGAATCCTATTTAGATTGATGTGACCTAATCTAAGACGCCAGTAGAAAAGTAGAGTCATCTTGCAAAGAAAACTTTCTTTAAGGTTCGATATAGATGCAAATATAGTTATAGGTATTATGTTTTACGAGATAGTATAAAGTGAATTATATAACGTACAACACGATAATCTCGTCATTTCTTATGATAGAAACACTACTATCAAAAATAATGTAATATCCATGAGTAAATAATTTCAAATGTAACAAGGTTCCACCGAAAATCCGCACATATAAACGCCTTTAAAACTAAACTGCTTTTTTCAAAACATAAAGTAACATCTCCAACCGCAACGGCCTCGATTTTGCCACAGCTGCCCATGGAGATCGTTATCTCGCCATCAAACAGCCTCCTTGTCCGCAGAACCCCGCAAGTGTAACAAACATGATCGGGCTATGCCTGATCTACTACCCAAGAATGGGTAGAAATGTCGCTAAACATGCTTTCACATTAAAGCAAACAACAGCACTCGAGCCTCGAGCATAGGGCACTGCCTTCCAACGCCCGCCCACCGCACTCAAGCACTCGCCTTCTCCTTCGCCTCTGCCTCCGTGGCAACCATGTTCTCGCCCCATTACTCCCACTATTTCCTCGCTTTCACCACTTTTGGCAAATTTTTCATTTCTATTTTGCAACGAAAATTTTGGGCCCTTAGATGTGCTAGTAAGAGCATGTGCCCTTTTTCCATAACTCCTTCCGCAGAACGAGATCATTAAGCAACCGACTAAGTGTAAACTCGGTCTTGCTCATGATCGCATTCACGCCGAAAGTTCTCAAAAGACTATAAACAGTATTGAGGATGATATCGACCTCGCTTCGCCACAATACCTCCTCCCAACCGATCAAGACTATCCATGACGAGTCATGTGAGACATGTTCATGGACCCAACTTCTTCTTCCATCTTACACGCCAAGATTTCTCTCATTGTGTGGAAGTTGATCGTCTGATCCGAACGCCTCAAACTTACCTCGAGACTCGACCAAATATCGTCAGGCTCACCATCGACCGATGTCAGAAATGGGCAAGCCTCGACATCGTAATCATCATATACAAGATTTAGCCATATTGTTCGACTTATTCCAAAGTCTCGCCGACTACCGCTTCATTAGTCGACGCCGCTAGTGGCATCGGGTTTAGGAGTAGTGAGAACAAACATGTGTTCTTCAAATATAAGAACATATTCCATGTTTCGCTTCCACTGATAAAATTGGACCGATAACGGATTTTGTGCGAACATATTGATAATCGGCAGAAGAGACATATCTCAAACGATAATGTAAAACACATAAGCATACGATCGCAAATAATTCGTGAATAATAATATTGTAACCTTTGATAAACAATATTAATTGAAACTCCAATCGCCCAAGGAATCCCACATGCAAGCCACGCTGTGGATCGCTACATACGAACCCCCACCGCACTAAAATATACCTTTAGTCGCTTAATTTCAATCCATGTCAACTTATCCTTATGACAAATGAAATTAACGATTGACCTTACTAGACCACATCACTATCGCAAGAAGGACTTCATGGAAGTTGTACTTGAGGTGATGTCTAAGCATCGACCACAATTTTAACAACAGAAATGAATTCTTAGAATCGCATACCACCGGACCATACCGCCCAATTCAAATTCTTTGTTATCTCTTTTATATCTATCTCTAGAGAACTTATGAAAATCGCACACGCAAGCCACGCGCGATGGACGCTACACGAAACTCCCACTTCTCAATAGATTTAAAAGTTTTATTTAGAAATCTCATCCAACAAACTTATGATAAACAAAGGCAAGCAAGCCACGCAGTGGACGCCACTCACAAAGGCCTCACTTTGTTTAGAGATCAAAAGGGAGGTCTCGACATTTTAATTTGAAAATTAATTTGTCGGGTTGCTTGTTTCTTTTATTCAAAAGGTTTGTCCATGCGCATCACGTAATCATAGCATGCTTTTCTATAGAACTCAACATGTAAAACATGCTCGCAGTAATTCTAAAATATGCTCGATAAACGCGATAAACCTAGCATGCTTTACTATGCGCATCCAATTACGTAAAACACTTAAAGGTTTGTCAACGTAATATAAACATACATAGCATGCCATCGATAATTTAAACATCCACGACATGCATATGAACGATAAAATAAAATAAAACGCTCATCGCGCCCAATCGTGAAACCGCACATTTAAATCTAATCTATTACATAGATTTACAAAGTATAGAAATAAACTCGAAACGGGTCTCGCGGCACCCGCACGGACCGGATTCAATAACGGGCCTCGCGTACGGGCACGGACCGAAAATCAAAATGGGTCCGGGCCGGTCGGCCCATTCAGCCGGGTCACGCTAGGCAAAGCCCACCAAGGCCAGCCAGTGCTACGCCCGCCCGCTGTTCTTCGCGGGCACCGCGGTCGCTAACGCGACCGCGACTCCGCCGAGCACGCTGCGGCTGCCACGCCCAGCGCCGAACATTCGCCGAGATGTCGCCGCCAATGATCGAACCGCGACCGCGAGTCCGCCGCTGGGTTACGTGGTTTCGCCAACGCCGCCTCTGCCGCCCGCTAGCTCGCCGCTCGCAGCCGCGCTCGATCTCGCGACCACTGCCGCCGCGTGGCGCCAGGGATCTCGTGCGCGAACGCACGCTTCGCCGCCCGCCTCGCGACGCCTCGCGATCGCGCGCTCGCCGCGAAACCGCCCAGCGCTCGCCGAGACCGCTGCTTTTCCCGCCGCTTCTTCTTCGCTCTTTCGCTCGCTTTTCTTTACGTATAAGATTTACGTAATAAAATCTAATCTAACCACGGATTTTCTCGTGTAAAACAAAACCCAACAAAACAATAAACGAGCCACGATGAACCATGATCCACAATTAATAAAACGCACGTAATAATCAAACGCGATTAATCCAACAGAGCCAAGATTCGATCCCGTGCTCGATACCAATTGTAGGAAAACGATGTTAACCTCGCCCGAGGATCCATCTTGGTGTTTAATTCACCATACATTGATTATAAACCTAGCATGCGCTATATAATTAAATCGCAACACGCTGGGGTTTTCACGTTTACCTTCGATCCGCCGAGGCGGATCGAACGGATGAACAGATGAACGGATCGAGACTCGCGCTTTGATCTTCGGGATCGTGTCCCGCTGCCCAATCTCCAACGCCGAGTGAGGACGATCTATGGAGAATACACCGAAAATCACCCAAGCTCTCTTCAACAAAATCTCGAAAATTCTCTCTCAAATGCGAGACGACCAAAATCTGCTTGTAATTTGCGAAAGTGTACTAGACATTATCTCATACCTTATATTTATAATGCACTACCTTAATCCTATATGGAATGTAACCATAATCCTATATGGAATATTACCATACACTTAGGATTATTTCCATATTTTAGATTATTTATATACTCAAGATTATTACCATAATCTTATACGGAAAGGATCTACGATATTCCATAAATATAATTATATCCTCAGGGATAAAGAGAATAAAATCTTGCCTTCGAGAGCTATAGGGCGCCGATTTCACAAGGTTACGGGCCTCGACGGGCCACCAGGATCAAATGCAAGGAATAAAGATGGGCCTCAACAATTAATTATCTTATGTTCACCTGCAACATAAATTAATTTATAAACATTCGATCATGCCACTAGAGAAAGAATGTCGACTTACCCTTTATTACCGAAGTTGAGTCGGCTTGCACTTAGACATTACGAAATCCTCGATTTAAGATATCGAACGTCCATTAATCATTTCTAGCAACTGACCGCTAAACGATTATTATCCTTATTTCTTAAGTAGTACCACTCAACCTTATTATTGTACTTGAGCTAACTCAACCCGCAGTGGTTTAGTACAATAAACCTTTGAGCCCTTAAGGACGCCATCATCCTAAACGGATACGCATGACTGACATGATAACTAGCGTGACATACAAGATCGCCACCACCCAAGACGCGGAGAATTTGTTAGAACATATAACCTCACTCATAACAAGTCAAAGTGATGGTCAAGAACTCATACTCACCTAATACCTTATCGAGGTTTAGATCATCGTAAGTCACCGAGATCTCGTTCTTCACGACGGTCGAAGAAGAACTTATCTCATCGGATCCTTCAATACGCCGTAGACGCATCAAGATGACAAGCAACTAAGTCAAGTCACTTATCTATACTCGCAGCCTAAACCCACAACTCGCCCTTAAGTCGCCCTCACCAGGAAACTTTTATATCTCATTAGCTCGACCAATCATATGCACTCTCGTGATCTTCACACACCGTATGATCTAACTTATATATGAGATAAGGGACACGTATATATGCAATCAAGTATTCAAATCGATAGAGATTGTAATAGTGGTAATAGAAACATTGTATACAAGCTCAACCAAACCGCCAAGATACAAACCAACAGAGACCACCCAAGTAGCCTTATTCACCTCCCGAGGGGCGACTCGACCCAACCATGCTCGACCTTGTCAAAGTCAGCATGGCGGCCGCCAACTTCTCCGATGGTCCGACACCACCTTCGGCCAAGACGGTGGCTGTGTCGGCAATAAATGTCACACCTCAGCTTCTGGAGATAAAGAAACGGGCCACGTGACGATACTACTAGCCTTTCTTTAATAAATGGATAATGTGCCCTTAGAGTCGACAACACATTCTCGTAAAAAGATACGCCATAATTGTACATTACAAATATGACTAAAATAATATTTATACTATCTCCCTGACAGGATCAAGTTCGAAGGTCTGAGACGCAAAATGACATTTCACACTAAGCATATATTATATATAAATAACAATCGCTATAAAAGCGATGACAAAAGAGATTCGTGATTAAACAATTAGAATATTAATATGGTCAAAAGACGCCTTCACCATGTGAAGATAAGACACTAAGTAAATCAACATATTCTTTCGAGAAACATCAACAACCCTTCCTCACCGCACGTCCCCACCAAATTACTAAATCAGCAGGGTTTTGAAAAGAATCATAGGTCGAAAGTACTAATATACTCAGCTGGTTTAGCCATTTGAAAACATTTGCGTAAACCATTTGTTAGAAGAATAATCCATGCTTTGAACAAGATAACATAGAAATATTTAAAAGCATTCTACGACACGTAAAAACAAGCTATGGATCCATTTTCGCCTCTCATCTATTGGTGTCACCGTCAATGTGAACACGTGAGCAGCCTCACGAGATCCACTACCATGCATATTTCGTAAACAGAGGAACCCAAGTCCGACACCGAGATAAGGGAGAGCCAATAATACCCCTCAGGTGTACACTAACCCCACTGTATGCATCCAATCGCTACCGATCAAGATCCGATCGTTAAACAATGTGAGCACTTTAAACAATAGAGAGTTAAAACATTTATAACATGAATATTCATTCGCATTTGTGCATAAACATTTAGAGTTCAATAACTCATAAACATACTTTGAAAATAAAACCCACCTTTATTGCAAAGAATCCATGCAATCGAAATGATTGGTCGAATCCTAAGTATCCTCTTCAGTAGGCCTACAAGATAAGTCTCAACTTAAAATATAGTCCTAAAACCAACCTTAACATCTATCATAATTGTCATCACGCTCCTAACTAGATTCGCTACACCCGGTTTTCGTGATCAAATTAAAACTTTGAGATTTAATTTCTGCCATGGCACCAACAATACCCTCGTTCGACTTTCGACTTTAAAAGCTTAATTTGATTTTGAAAATCAATTATCAAAAATACTTTTATTACAAAAGTATTTACAACTTTAGTTTATTTTAGATAAACTATTTCGTAATCAACGCACAATCAAGCGATACAAATGCTTAATATATGTGCATATAATAATGCTTATGCATAAATCGTGAAAATAACACCCCGAGCAATAATAAACCCAATAAGTCTAAAATCATTTATATACTTTCCAAAGATCAAATAACAACTTGATAATTTCCTTAAATATAGTTGCATAACTAAATTATTATGATAATAAATCACATTATAACATGATAGAAATCCACAAATTATAAACACTTAGCACAATTAACTTATTATGCTAATAAATCACATGATATAATTCAAGACTCCAATAAATTAGAAACCCATTTTATTAGATCAACTTATTACTTAAAAGTTTAAGGTCTATTTAGTTTAATTAAACAAAGCCCATATTCAAAGTAAAAGCTAAAGCCCAAAACAAAAAGAACAAATAAATAAATAAATAAATAAATAAAAGGAAATAGGAAAAGAAAATAAATTAAACACAAACTCTCTCTCTCTCGGCCTCACTCTCCGAACCATCTCTCTTCCTCCCTCATTTCTTTCTTCAAGCCGCCCGCCACCACCCGCCTTGCCGTCGAAATCATGACCTCACCGGCAGCTAGCCATTCCTCGCTCACCCTTCTCCATCTTCTCTCTATTTTCGTCTCTCCTTTCGTAATCTCTCTCCTCCATTTCTTCTCCTCGTGATCCCGCCAGCCGCCTGCCGTCGTTTCAGCAATGACGGTGGCCACCGCCTCTTCCCCACTCCCTTCTCAGTCCAGCACTTCCTCTTCGCCTCATCTCTCTCTAGAAAATCCCCAAAATTAAAACCTCCTCTGACCCAAAGCCCTTCGACGCCCCTTCCTCCTTGTGCCGTTGCCACAGACGCCTCCGGCGACCCCACGTCGGTAGCTACCACCCATCATTCCTTCCTCGCCTCTTTCTCCACCCTCTGCCGCCGACCCACCCCTCTCTCTCCCGACTCTCCCTCATTTCAGTAAATAAGACTAAACCATCCCCTCGATGCTCACGCCGCCACAGCCGCCGATTGGGAATGATGCTTTGTTTTGCAGCTTATGGCAATGTGTATTATGCAAGCAGTGTGAGATGAGGTTGTGTCTGGAAAAAAAGATTTGTAGGCTAGTAAGATGGATGGAATCCTACTGTAGTAACATTTGGTAGAAGAAAGAAATGGAGATTTAGAGGAACGCGCTCTATTTTTCAGACGTGGTGGTGCAAGAAAATTGGAAGCCAATTGATGGATTTATAGATGGGTAGAGGCGACGTGGAAGAAGGAAACCATGTTTCCTAAATTTTAATTAAGTTAATAATGAAAATTGATTAGCAAAACATCTCACAATAAAATTTGCTTCAATTAATTGACCAATTTGGGTTGCAAAACAAATATACAAGTTTGACTTATACTCAAAAATTTCAGCCCATTACTCAATTAAAGTTAAAGGGCCATTAACCAAAATCATTCTTATAAATGACTATAGGCATGTATCACAAAGTCTCATTTAGAAATGCAAGATAATTTTTCTAGAGAAATAAATCAAGCTTATATTTCTAAACGAATCTAAATAAATCCTCATAGTCATATATATGCAGATAGAGCATCAGAACCGACTTTGCTTTAGAACTTTCATAAATTCATTGTTGGAATTAAAATCTATTTTTTTTCAACGCTAATCATCTTAAATTCTAAATTCAAGAATTCTTCTAAAACTTATTTAGAAACACGGATATTACATCCTCCTCCTTATAAAAATTTCGTCTCGAAATTTCATATATTTGCTACTAAACTTAACTTCTAGTTCTCGATTTTTTCTTTTCGCTCACAGATCTTATGTAACCTTAACAAGAACAATTTACGTGTTCTTTTCTCGATCTCATTTTCTAACCTTCACTGAAATCTAAGTCTCGACATAAGACTACCTCATCATGATTGCTTTTCTCGATTCTAAGAATCATTACGAGAACTAACATTTCTATTATGTTGCTCACTGTTATATTTCACATGCATTTAAATATAGAGAGTAACAAGCTCCTAAATCAACAATGTATAAAGGTACGCCAATTTTAAGACGATCATACCTTCTATGTTTTCATGTGCCCGAGCTCCCCGCTATTGGTTAAGAGATAAGCCCCAGCCGGCCATACCGTTTCTTTGGCTCGCCGCTGGTCTCCAATTGGTACCATTTCTTCCTCGAGGGCCCGTGTTCTGTGGTTGCGGAATTTATTGTCATCATTGTTCGGCGCTTGCAAAATGCCCGTGTTGCTTACATCTAAAGCACTGTTAGAGCTCATCTCGCATTCACCAAAGTGATTCTTTTCGACAATTTCTACAGAGAGGTTTTTCTTCAAGATGTCCTTGTTGTTGGTTTCTTTTCCATGATGTCTCTTTAACCGGGTTACCTTCATTTCTATCTCAACCATTTACGCTTCATTTTTCCATGGTTTTGAGACGGTACTTGTGGTACATTCACCTTGTTTGGGGTAATATGGCCTCAATGTTTAGAGCTCGCCAAAGATCGAGCGACGTCAACGCCTCCTCGACTTGCAAGAGGATCGCTATCTCGCGCGCAGCACTTGTCGAAACTTGTCTCGCACATTTTCATCTCGGTTTACTAGATGCGGAGCATATCGCGAAAGTCGATTAAACATTCGATCGCACTCAGCGACCGCCATATTTCTTGTCGTAAATTCCGTAACTCATCCCGCTTTTTTTCTTATAGCACCTGTGGATGTATTTCATATAATTTCTCCTTAAAGTCATCCCACGATAAGCCTCCAATTGTTCGGGGTCAATGTTCGCTGCACCGATTCCCACCAAAATCGCCCTCATTAACGAGTTAAAAATTGCACATGTGAGCTTTTCCTTGTCATTACGTACCAATATGGTTAAGTATCCTTCAAGAGCTCTCACCCATCTCTCGGCATCTAGAGGATCACCAAGGCCACAAAGGTAGGTGGATTGTGCTTGCGTAAATCTTTCATCCGTCAGACGTCCCGTGCGACTCGTAGTTCGTGTTCACCTTGATTAAGTTCTCTTCTCTCTCCACCATTCTATAATAATATTTTGACGTGAAGACGTGATGATGTCATATCCATATCAATGATAATAACTAGTGTATTGTGTAAAAGACGACAACACACGCCAAGGTATGAATCTTATATATATATCACATGCCTCAAAAAGGACTCTCATGTCTTCAAAGTAATAATATATTTCCTTAAGATTCTTACATACATATACATAGTTTCAAAATAATAGGTTTTTATACAAAGAGGCAAAGTTATACAACAAATAATTTCATCGTTAGATTTATTCATTTGTCCAACTATACTATATAGTAGATTTTCTCTCTTGATAAGCTTTGGTCGACTTGTGGCAAAATTGTGTTATGACCTTCCACATTTCTCTCGCGATCGGTACAAGTTTCGCTATGTGCTAAATCATCGCTACCGCAGCAGTATTGGAACCATTCATGCATCAAGTATGTCTATCGCTTTTCTATCCTTATAAGTTTTGTCCTTCTATGTTCTACAATTCTATACTTTGTCTCTTATATTCAACAGCATGTTCTTTCTATCTATATCCGCCTTGCTATGTTCTATCTTTCTATGTTCACCATCTATGTTCACCATTCTATGTTCACCTTTCTATGTTCTCGCCTTTCTATGTTCAATCATTCTATGTTCGTCTCTTCTATGTTCACCTATCTATGGTCCGTCTTGCTATAGCAAATCTCTTCTATATCATGATTGTGTTCACAACTACTCGAGCATATAATCTCACATAATAGTTTGCAAACAATTCTTGATAATAAACCATGCATTTATGCAAGGATTTTCATTTCAAATCATAGGCACATGATCCTCATGATAAAATATTTCAATTTCAAAATTCATGCTTATATTCAACACAAAACAAATTAGACTACATACATGTTCCATCTCGCAGGCAGTGCATCGCTCCATACATGATCCGTCTCGCATGTTCGGGCCTCAATACGTAATCGCCTCAATACATGTTCAACACAATGCATGTTCGATCTCAATATATGTTCATCCCGATAAATGTTCGCCTTATATATTCATTTTCAATACATGTTCGACTTAACGCATGTTCAATCTCAATACATATTCGCCTAAATAAATATTCAATCTCAAGCATGTTCATTTTCAATACATGTTCAAAGGTTCATCACCTTACTTATCACATATTCATATTATGATACATTTTAGTAAACAAATTAAAACATTTTCGACATACCTTATCGAGGCGCAGACGTCGAAATAAGGTTGTTGAATAGTTTAGAAGTCTAGAGATACTAATCTAGACTTGATATCAATCAACTCTATGGGTCTCGTATCAAAGGTCGAGAAGCCTCCGACTGATGAGCTTGCCGGCAGGCCCCTCCAGGGTCCCCGATCGCCACCGAGCACCCCACTCGTCCGCGAGCTCCTTCTTCGCCCGCCACCTCCTCGCGAGCCTCTTCGAGCTCCCCGGCAGCCTCCAGTGTCCAAGCCCTCTTCTTCGTGGCGGCTCAAGAAGCAGCCCTCCCGCCTCAAGCCTTGCGGCCTCGCCCGCCTTTGCAAGCCGCCACCAAAGATCAAGATCCACCCGCAAGAAGCTCCCGCCCAAATACCATACCGGCCGAGCTCAACACCAGCCCGTGGCGAAGTTGTAGCCCTCAAGAAGACGCAGGCCCCCATCACCGAGCTCACACCCTAAAAAGAGCAACACAAGTTAATACAGATCGCAGAGCGGATAAATCCAAACGTGGAAGAACTTTACCCTGTGGCGGGGCGCGACCGAGCCGGAGGCGGCCTCCATACTCGAGGTGGCCCCGAGGTCGCCTCCCTGGCCGGACTCGACTCGGCCGAGGCCCCGCCATCACTGACTAATGTCGCCAACCTTCTTCGGCGCTGCAACTTCAACCCACCTCGCCTTTTTCTTCGGAGGCTTCGCCGGTGATCGCGAGCCCTACTCTTGCTCGCTAGCTTCACCGCATGACGTAAGAAAGTCGTGTTAGCACAAAGAAAATCGACTTATAAGGAGTAAGAAGACGGGATGCCCTCACCCCATCCGCACTCGATCCCGACGCCCGACCCATAAACACTCACCGCCTTCTTCAGTCATCCTCAAAACTAATGGATAAAATCTCACCAAGGTCGCTCAAAGAACTCCTCCATGTGGTCCAGGGGCTTGATTTTCACGCCCTTCATCGCATCGAGGCCCCACTCATACCCCGGACGCCCCTCACCTGCAGGAAGAAATACCTATTCTCGCCAACGGGACACCTTCGGTGAGCCGCTATCTTAAGCTTCCGAGGAGATGATAATACACCTCTTATGGTCTCGACACTAAAAACGATCAAGACCTCAAGGACAACTCTCGCCAACGCCATAGCAGACAAACCTTAGCCCCACCACCGACCTAATGGAATTCGAGGTCACTGACATACGGGATCCGAAAGTATTCTCGAAGCTAAGGAAAATTGGGGCCAAAGGAAACCTAAGGCCACCACCAAGCTATCTACATACAAGAATAAATCCTCCGGAGGGCCATCGCCTCTATCATCCACCACGGCAGACACCACCATGCCTCCTCCCAATACCAGATTCCTTCGCTATCTCAAAAGCTCCTTCAAGGTCAACCCCGACCGCCACACCAACCCTAAGTTCGTCCCATACCGATGATACCAAGGGACCCTAGCACTAAGTCCTATGGACTCACATGCACGGTTATAGCACGATAGTCCTTTATATCGAGGACTAACAGCCGTAACCCGAGGCGTAACCGTAATTTTTAGAACGAGAAGGAGAAGATGAAGAATACACACTTACTTTTCGCTGGAAGCTCCTTCAACGAGATCGAAAAAGTTGGAAAATTCCTCAAAAATTTTATCTCAAACAAGCAAGAAAGGGAAAGTGAACAGCTTCAAGCGGGCTATTTATAGAGCAATGGCGCCTAAAACCGCCGCTTCAACTTTCACACGCCTCCCGCGATTGACGTGAGTCGACGCAAGACGCGGCTTCGAGCGCCCAACCGCCACCGGCGCAGATGACATACTTCACGGTAAGACATGACCACCGCCCCGATCGCAGGATGATTACGCTGACCTCGTGACGGCTCGGACCCTGACATCGTCCGCCCACATCCAAGAAGCGCATGGCCTCCAGTCGGACCTCGGCTGCCTCAAGCGGGCGCGCCACTGGCCTGACCGCCTTTTCTCCAAGAAGAGCGGTGCCACTCAGTCGGACTCGCGTCGCCAACGGACATCGCCTCACAAGGACATCTCCATCCAGATCGGACCTCGGCCCCTCCAGATTCTGCGCCACGCCACACCCCAGATCCCTGTGGGCGGCGCGGTCACTCAGACTCCCCAGATCATCCATCATGATATCTCTATCCAGATCCGCCTCCGGCCGGACCCCGGCATCCTCCGTAAAGCGCGCGCCCCAGATCGGACCTCTGTAACCTATACAGGGTCGCTATCCACGCCGGACTTCTTCCTTTGCAAAGACATCTTCACAAACGACAGTGACTCCACCGATCCCCAACAAGCGGCGATGCCCGTAACGCCAAACCGCCTACCCGCTCAATCCAGCAAACCGATCGATCCCGACACCAAAGAGATCGAGAAACCTTCGAGAACAACATCACCGAGAACATCCTACCTCGCAACGCGCATTCTTCACCTCACCTCGCATGGTTGTTACCCGACTATTCGTGTGAGGGCTATGACGGGTATGGCCCAACCACTGGTCCACCGACAGCCCAAACGAGCCGGGCCTCGACTTTAATAGCGCCCACGCGGTTATGCCAAAGCCCCATCCCCAAACCCCAAATGCCTCCAAACCCTAATCAGCGGGGCTAAGAGACCCTATGGCGCAAGGCTAAGAGTCCCTATGGACAAGAGGAATAGCCCTACATACAAAAGGCTAAGAGTCCCTACATGGGAGGATCTGCCTCACTTTACGAGCCCTCGATATGTATAACAGGAGTTAGATCAAGGTAGAAGGGTTAGCAACTTCGAATACTAAGAGCTTTTAGCTACACTCACCGTAATCAAGTCATAGTGAAAGTATCGAGGAATCACCTCCATGGACGAGATCTCATTAACGGCCTAACCACGAAAAGCCTCGGTGTTCTTTATCGCTTACATAAATATCACATATCTACATATATTAGATTTATCACAAGGCATTTCTAATTTTCACTAAAGAGTGAGGTGACTCGTGATTTTCAAATCCTTCTAGTTCTGCTTGGTGTGATGAAAGTCTCAGAACTCCTAAATCAAGATGTTGCTCAATTAGTAACTACTTTGTGGCAACATCGTAAGATGCCGCCAATTGAAAAAGGTGAGTTCTTTGAGGCTGGGAGGATCCGTCGCTTTGAGAATGACTATGAGGAAGTCGGTGCCGAATCCACTGAGGAGATGATGATGAGAACTATGAGATCAAGAAGTAGCTCATTGTGAACATACCCACCCCGCTGGTTTTTAAGTGTGTTTCAATGCGCTTGTTCGGTTTGTATGGCCCTATATTTCTATTGTTTGTGTTGAACTATTTTCCCATATCATGTACCGTTGTTGGCATGCTTGCTCTCGCTTAGTAAATAATGTTAGTTCTCATGCTATAAACTTTTATAATCTCATTATTGATATGAATGGTGCTCGATCGCTAATCATTCCAATCTTGATTATCTCAGATTCTAATCGTGTGACTTTCCTTCTCCATTTAAAAATTCAAGTGTAATAATCATAACTTGATTCGATTCTAAAGAGAGGATAACGGGTATTGTTTAATGTAATACCCCGATTATTTATAAAACCTAATTACTATATTAATTTCAGAATTAGAGTTTTATTATGAGAAATTGATTAATAGATTATCGAATAATGATTTCGATCATTTTGGAATAATAAATTCCTAGGTATTATTCACAAATGAATGTGAATTGAGAACACGATTATGTAACGATTTCAACAAGAATATTTCTACGCCGATTACGATCGATGATTAAATGCTCGTGATATTTTCTAAGTTTTAAGCTTAGAATTTAATTCCATTATTATTGGAATAGTTTAATAAAGTGATTACAGCTTTATTACGCACCATTTTGAGATGAGTCGATAATTAAAGTTTGAGACGCTTCAAACGTTAACGCTTTGTGATGACTTGAGAATCAAGTTCAGCGATCAAGGAATTATGATATTTAAATTCCTATGATTATTTTATATAATTAGAATATTATTTAGCATTGAAATAATGCTAGAAAATTTGGAATTATATTTTTGATTATTAAGATTCTCGAAAACCCTAAATCGAGAATTAGGGTTTTCACCTTGATAGATTCCAATAATTTTTCCTAAGATATAAATTATCATCTAGATATATATTATGCTATATATCTACTTATAGCATGAAAATCAATATTTGGGCATTAAATTATTAAAAGTGTGTGTATATTCTATGTTTTTAAACATAGATTAATTTTATTTTATTTTTATCATCCAATTTGTATTATATCTAAGTGTAGTATTAATACACACTTACCAAGTAAAATGTAGATGAAAAAAACACTAGCATTTGATTTTTGTATAATAGCCGCCTATGTTGAAAATTGATACACAATCAATTTCGAATCTTTATACTGATTGTTATATTTGGGAAAGAGTGTATCTAATACACTTGTGTAATAACACATCAAAATCTGAATTTCTCCCATGCTCATCAAGGGTCGGCGGCATTGTGTAAGCACGAGACAAAACTTTGTTTTGTTTAATTGTTTCTCCCAAAACTTTTAATAAAGCATGCAAGAGTAAATGAAGTGTAAGGGATATTTTATCACGACATAATCACTTTGACCAATTTTATTCACTTGTGTCATGTTTAATTTGTGAGAGAGTTGTTTCGCAATTCATTATAATTGCCTAAGTATATATTTAGTCTTGTAACCCACAACACTTTCATTTCTCATTCCTTCTTTCTCACCGCCGACATTCCAAAGAAGAAAACCAAACTATTTCTTCTTCTTTCACCTCCATTTGCTTGAACTCTATTCATCCTACAACCGATCGACCGATAAAGAGGTTAGATATCTAACAAGCTTCGATAAAACTAACTTTTCAATAATCCATCGGTTTAAATTATTATTTTAAGATGTATTAATTATGCAATAAATCATGCTAGCATGTTATAAGTTTAGAATTATGTTACATATGTTAATATGTGCATAGATATTTATTTCATAAGCTAAGCAAATTATTTAAATTATTTTGATGATGCTCGATTTTGCTGTGGTTGATTTAAGGTCGATTGTTGATCTATAGTGTTGTAGGAGTGCATGGTATTAATTGAGAATTTTTGAATCCATTTGATTAATTTTTGAAAACTCACGAGAATGAACTAGGTTCAATCTTGGTGTATAAATTTTATATGCTTGATATAATAGCATATTGTTGATCTAGGTATTAAATAGGTGATGTAGAAATTTATTAGAATTTTGGACATATATAGCAAATTTTATTCTATAAGGCCGAGAGCTAGAGGCATAGGAATTTTGGGTTATATTGTGTTATTATATGATATTATGATGTATTAGTGCTATATGATAAAGATATAAGCATAGTGTAATTTTATAGATTTTATAAAAATTGTTTGGTTTGAAAAGCCCTATGTAGTCAGAAGCTACCTTGATCATACTATGGTGTATAGTTTGATTTTATTAAACTTTAGGTTATAATTATGTTATATATTGATATTAGAGGCTTGTGTATAAATATTAGAATTTTTTTGAAAATTTTTGGTATTATTCTTGCAAAAACCTTGACCTATACTATGTATATAAGTGAGTTCCAAATTTTTCTATAGTAATATTAATACATATTAATGATCATAGTGTAAAATAATGCACTATATGAATTTAGAGGAATTTTTGGAACAAGTTTGGAAATATTTGTGAGACAGCCGTGAGCTATATGTTTTAAATAAGGAATTTTAATTCCTTTTTAATCGAGAATAATAATTTATTATATGACTAAAAATTATATTAGACATAATTGAATTTTTGAGAATTATTAAACATAGAATATTATGTTTACGAAGAAACGTTATATTTAAATAACGTTAAAAGCATAAATAATGTTTAATGTATTAAAAGATTAATATTGAAAGAAAATATTAATCAAGTTTATCGATTTGCGTGAAAAATCGAGTATTAAAGCTTTATGAAAAGAAATCGATTGAAAATTGATTTATATTGAATTTATTCATTAAAATGTGTTTTATCAAGTTTTATAACTAAAAGTCAAAAGGTCGACTTTCAAAATTAACGCATTTAAATACGCTCATAAATACCCTAATACGTGAAAACGATTACTTTTTATCTCAATATCTCAATTGTGAGAAAAGATTTCATAATTGAAATTATTTTATCAATAACGTTATTATATCGCTAATTATTTAACCTAAAAGGTTAATATGAGACCAGATCATATTACGCCTCTCTCGATATACTAGAATTATTTTTATCAAATACGCTATTTCAACGTATTATGATTTATCCAAACGTCGAATTATTATTTTATTTACCAAAGTCGAATGAACTTTGAAAATCTCGAAAAGCGTGTCAACGCTAAACATAAAATTTTATGTAGCGGGACGTGAAGACTCACACGCAACCGTAAAAGATCACGATACCGAGAATCGACGCTTAAAAGTCAATGGGCTTTACTATACTCAAATTGATAGAACTTATCAAATGATTTATTTATGATGCTTTATTGCAAGCAAATATTTATGAAATGATTATTTAATTACCCGCCCAAAATATTTATGTTTTATGATGTATCCAATCCATGATATTTGATGCATAATGTCGGGTAGCTCCCACTATACGACATGTTTGAATTGTATCCTCAGCAGCACCACAAGGACGATGGAGAATTCGATCCTATGCCGAGATGGCAAGGATTTTGTGCACCGATTATTTGTGACCGTAGGCCGAAAGGGTGCTCGTCGGCCATGGCGCCTCGTGAGAAGAGGCCTCCTCCAACAAGTAGAATTATCGCTGATGAATTATTGTGGTGGATATGGATCATACATACGTGAAAATATGTCCGCCGCATTTAATATTTATGGAAAATGACAGAAAATATTTAGTAAACACGAGTATTTCAAATTAAAACCTCGTGTTACCGTGAATGGGCGTAGTAATTCCAAATTGATAAATTATTTCGCATGAGCCATCGAGTGCATTCTTGTACTCATTCCGCATATTTGTTTTAAACGTGCGATTGAAATGGATGATGACGATGGAGCGTAGATGTTGAGTAGTCGAATCTTTGGTATTTATATGTTTTGAAAGACAATAATTTCGGCGATATCGTCATATATGCATTCATATGCTTTCCACGATATTCTCGAATATTATTCAGATGTTGATGTCGACAAATTAACTGTCTCAATTATCTAACCTCTCGTTAAAGGAACTTGTAGCCTTTACATCCAGAAATGATTTTCCTTGAATAAGGTTTGATTATCAAGTTTGATAAATGTTATTTCAAACCTTTCGATTATTCTTATTAATTGTTTTGTAATCACGCTCCAAGCTCCAGCCTTCTAATCTGCCCTTCGATTAGAGGGTCGCGACAGAGTGGTATCGAGCGCTTGCTCTTTCAACCCTAAGTTTTCTTTCAACAAGAAGTCTAGATCGAGTCACTGACTTCTAGAAATCATCCGACTACGCCAACACTCCATCACATCCAAATCAACCGGGAAAAGGTAAATTATTTTCATCTTTGAAAAGAAAAGTTTGAGAATTATGATTGATTGTTGTCGATAGAACATTATCGATAAATGATTTATGAATTTGATTTGGTGTCGATAGAACATTATCGACAAATGAAATGAGAAAGGTTGTAAATAACTATAAATGATTGATTGATTGAAATTTTTCGCAGAAATGCGTTGTTTATAACTAACTATGTTCGCCATATTTGAAATTTTATTCTCATTTCTCAATATTGATTTTGATTAATGCATATGTCATCCCGAATGGAACATAGACGTAATAAGATGCATGATCCCTCTTTGAAAAGAACATAGACGAACAAATGAACGAACTCTTCTCCTTTTCTTTCAAGAACTAAAGAAACGAGCTCAAATAAAAGCTAAGGCTTTCCACCGCTTGAAGTCAACCCAGATTACCTCGACTGGCCGACCAATTGATCGATCGGCATTGCGCGACTTCAATTGATCCACCCCGCGCCGACCGGCATTTACTGGGTGTCAACCTCGACATCCACTTCGAGTTCGAAGATTTCATCTCGGCACTTCACGACGCCGTATTTCGCCTCGGCAACGGCATGCACGACCTTGGTGTCGGCATTGCCTTCAATCTCGACGCGAACGCCGAAAATTTCCTGCTTTGCGAGTATTTTGTTCGATCCGCTCTCTTCGCTCGACCGATTTGTGCTCGGTTTTCACCCACGCATCTCTAACGGACTGTACTACATTTCTTATGAAATGAAGATACCCTTTTTCCTTCTCCAGAAATTACGAGAGCCAGTAGAATCTAGCTCGTAGTTTTATAGAACTAGAATTTAGTTATATGATAAGATTTTGTTTACGCCGCTAGATAGTATGTTTCCTAGTATGGTAGGAAAGCTACAACGCATGCTGTATATGAGAACAATTTCCGATAACATTTATCTAGTTATCGAGGTGTTTGATTGTTTATCCGCTTTATAGACTGCCCGCTTTATTCTTTCGCTTAGCAAACGCTAAGATTATTTTATCTCGTATCGGATATCTTTATTTAGTTCGACTTTGATCGCTTGTCTCGTGATGTATGGCCAGACCCGACATACTACTAGACGGAGGCTAGGACCGAGGGCCACCCCAATGAGATTATTCATGAGTACCGTGATTACCGATGTGCTCGAAAGATGATCTCGAGAGTTTCTCACGCACTACCTTCGCTATCGGGGGAGGCGCACGAGCATGGAGTGATCGATTTCGGCGGCGAAGCGCCTTCCGACACTGTTACCGATAGATCGGGAGGATTACGCACGGAAGTGTCGGAGATTATATCTACCGTGCTGGTGGTGACTATGATCCGATAGCGGATCTACCGAGATTTGTGCCATTCGACGATGTCTTCGAGATTCACTGTAGCACCGAGAGGCCCCTATCTCCTTCAAGGAGTACACGGGCGTGATAAGACACCGTGAGTGGTCAGCATACGCAGGTACCGCGGCAAGTGGACCCGTAATACCCGATTCCTCGAGGACGAGGGCAGCTCGCAGAGGTAGAGAGAGCTGCCTCGCCTGTGGCTTTGGGATGCCAGTGTTTCCTTTGTCGATTGACACCCCATACACCCACCGCCTCCCGATCTTGCCACCCATGATACGCTTAGCACCGCCACCGAGCCGCATCGGCTGCACGGCCGTGATGAGAGTATCCGATGCACGTGATGACCCCGCCGATCCGCGACATTCCTATGGTTGGGATGATGGGCGGGTCCATCCAAAGTTCGCCGACGTGAGGACGACTTTGATGATGACGATTCGACGACGACCGGCGATGATTCAGACGATGAGGAGGATCCCGAGGAGGATCAAGACGACGATGAGTGATACACCGACGACCGCACTAGCTAGATCTTAGTCCGTATGTATATAGTTCTGTGTGTGTAGGTTGCTTTGTTTTGAAAAAGGAAGTGAACACTAGTATTTTGTATTATCATGTAATCCCGTATGTTGTTATACGGTTAAGCTTTTGAAATGCCATCTTATGTACATTATTTCCTCAGATTAACTGCTCAGACAAAATAGTCCTCTCGAGGCACAATTTTCGATGTATATATGATAACCCAAGCGGCTTTTGCGTAAATGATCATTTGATAAAATAAATAGCTTGGTTTAAAGTCGCTTTTACAAAAGGATTGTATGATGATATTATGTATGTTAATCAGAAAATAATTTTCAATATTTATCGATGATTAAACAATGTAATGCCGCCTAGAAGGGACCCCGCACAAAGAGGTAGGGGAAGGGAAGAGGTAGAGGCAGAGGAAGAATTCCTGTACCAGAACCTGCTAATATACCACAACCACCACCACCTCCACCCGATCGTAGGATCGAGGAATTATTTCAGCGTAACCCACCTTCTTTGATGGGAAAGGAAGCCCAGATGATGCCGAGCAATGGATAAGGGCTATGGAAAGGATCTTTGATTTTCTTCGATGCACAACAGCAGAAATGGTTGTCCTCAGACACCTTTCAATCGACAGACCGCCGACTTTTGGTGGAAGTCTGACGAAGATCTTACCGCAGGATCGATGAATGAGTTCACTGGGAAGAATTTAAAGGGAATCAGATGAGAAATACGCTCCAAAAGTTATCGGAAAAAGAAGGAACAAGAATTTTATAATCAAACAGAGAATATGTCCATGACAGACACGATCGATTTTCTCGCGATATGTCCAGATATGCCCCGATCAAGTGAATACGGATATGAAGATGGCGTAAAAATTTAGGTCCGGTTTGAGATCGAGATAAGAATGTCTCTAGCTAGCCATGGAGATCTCGACTTACATCAAGCTTCCTGACGAGCTTTGACATAGAGGCAGCCTATGCCGTAAGAGAAAACACCAAACTCGTATCGCCAAATACAGGGATAAAGGAAGAGAAATGGAAGGAAATTTTGAAATAACAACCGGGAAGTTTTGAGAATACGAATAGCAAACGGCCATGGCAAGGAAACACTGCATCGCAAGGGCATGGATAAGAAGTTGCCTTTTCCTCCGACGGAGGACCACAAGAGCAAGCGAGACAACCTCGCCCTAAGTGCCAAAAGTTTCACAAAGGAGTTTGTCATTTGGTAAATTGCTTTAAGTGCGGAATGAAGGGCATTACGCAAATAGTTGCCCGGATACGACGGGACAAGGAAGGCTAAATCACCGGCAATGCCCAACCCCTCGTGGCTATCCGCTTAGCCCCAACCGCAAAGAATACCATCAAGAACAATCGTGGCAACAAATTTCAACAAAGAATAAAGAACGACAACCACCAAGAATAAGGAATCGGCAAGAACGCCAACAAAGAAGCAGCCACAACAAATGAACAGAGACAGTGCCCTGCTAGCCTCACTGCCAAGCCGTAGCATATGCTCGCACCGAGGCAATGAACAAAACCAGTGGAAACTCGGTGTATGGGAACACTTCTCAACGCATCTATTATACTTTTGTTCGACACGGCATCATATTCTTTCGTAGCAAGAACATGTGTAGATCTATTAGAACTTAGATCCGAAAAAGCAAACCAGATATGAGAATCTCTTCACCCATAGGAGGATTATGATCATACTCATATTTGCTCAAACCTAGAATTGAACTTAGATCACTTAAGGTTCGACAAATAACTTAAACATAATACCCATGGGTGATGTAGATATAATTTTGGGAACGGATTGGTTAGCGTAAAATTATGCTACGATCCTGTAAAGAAAGGAAAATTTCATTCCATTTTCCCGCAAGAAGCTACAAGCTTTTACTAATCAAGATGGAAAGAAAATTTCGATTATATCCGCACCGAAGGTAAAAAGAATGATAAACAAGAAAGGAAGTCGCATTCCTTGTTTATCCGAATGGAGAGGATAAACGGAGATAAAGATCAAGATGTGGAAATGGTTCGGAATTCCTGATGTCTTTCCCGAAACTTTACCGGATTACCCCCGACAGTGCGCTGAATTCACCATCGACCGAGCCGTGATCGCCCAACGTCAAGGCACCGCATGTAATCCAAAGGAACTCGAGGAATTGAAAATACAAATTCAGAGTCTGTTAGACCTAGGTTTTATCGCACTCCAGCGCCTCACCGTGGGAGCGCCGGTCTTATTCGTAAAAAAAAGATGGTTCCTTAAGGACGTATCGATTATCTGAACTAAATAAGTTAACGCTAAGAACAAATATCCACGCCAAGGATTGATGATCTGCTCGACCACCGCGAGGAGCAAGCGATTTTCAAAGATTGATCTTAAATCGATACCATCACCAAGGTACGACCCAGGATATATCCAAGACGGCATTCAACTAGATACGGCACTATGAGTTTGTGGTTGTGCCGCTTGACTAACCAATGCGCCCGCAGATTCATGGATCTTATGAATAGGTGTTCCATCCATACCGGATAAATTTGTCTTAGTCTTCATAGACTACATTCTCATTTATTCAAAAATGAAGACGAACACAAGGAACATCTCGTGACAAAGGCTCAAACTTTGAGAGATGAACAACTTTTGCTAAGTTTAGCAAATGTGAATTTCGCTAAAGGAAGTAATGTTCCTCGACACATCAGGTCACCAAGTGATTAAAGTTGATCCGCCAAAGTAGAAGTAATTCAAGAATGGAAATCGCCAAAGACACAAATGAGATTAGAAGTTTCGGGATTAGCAGTGTTACTATCGAGATTCATTGAAGGATTCTCAAAGATAGCAAGACCACTAACCCAATTACTCGTAAAAGGAATTAAATTCACACGGACCGATGAGTGTGAGGCAAATTTCCAAATACTCAAAGAAAAGTTAACCATCGCCTCAGATTAGCGCCCTAAGGTATAAAGAGTACGTGGTCTATACAGACATGCTTCCAAAATGGATTAGGCAGTGTTAATGCAAAATGGAAAAGTGATAGCCTATGTATCTCGAATAACCGAGACCGCATGAATCAATTACCCAACACATGATCCGAACTAGCAGCAGAGTACATGCCCTAAAGATATGGAGACATCATCTCACGGAGTAAGATGTGAAATCTTTACCGATCACAAAAGTTTGAAATAGTTTTTCGAGCAGAGATTTGAACACGAGACAGCGAGATGGCTCGAATTGGTAAAAGACTACGATCGTGGTATAAACAATCACCCGGCAAGGCGAACGCTGTAGCCGATGCCTCGAGTCGTAAGAGTCAAAACAATTGGGATGTCTCTTCACAAATGAAGAAAACTCATCAAGAGTTTGAAAGAACGAAGATCGAATTGATTGAACAACCGAGACGATCACGAGTCAGATTACACTCACTCACTTGACGCCCGACTTAAGGAAAAGAATCCTCAAGGACAAAGGATGGAGGAAAAGTTAGAAAAGCAAGAGCCAAGGTAAGGACTCAAGGATCAAGAATTTTCAAGAAGCACCAGATAATGCTTTATTATTTGAAGGAAGGTTGTGTATCCCGCATAACAACAATCTTCTAATGAAATCATGAGTGAAGCTCATGACACACCTTATACAGCCCATCCAGCAAGACTAAATGTACCAAGATTTGAAGAAAAGTTCGTGGAAGGTATGAAAAGAGACATAGCCTCTTTTGTAGCTACTGCCTTGCTTGTCAACAAGTAAAAGATTACACCAACGCCCCACGGAAAGCTACAAATTTTGGAAATACCCGAGTGGAAATGGGAAGATATAGCTATGGATTTTGTTACGGGTTTACCAAAGTCTAAGAGAGGAACACCGCTATATGGGTAGTAGTGATGACTCACCAAATGTGCACATTTTCCGCCAATCAGACACACACTGATCCGATAAGCTAGCCCACCAGATGTAAAAGAAATTGTACGCCTACATGGAGTACCAAATCTATCACATCCGATAGAGATTCAAAATTCACTTCAAGATTCCGACTAGCTTGCAAAAAGAATTGGGCACGGTTAAATTTCAAGACAAATTTTTCACCCTCGCATCGATGGACACCGGAAAGGACGATCCAAACACTCAAGATATGTTGAGAACAAGAGTATTGATCGAGGTGCAAAATGGGAAGAGGTTTTACCTCTCATCAAATTTGCCTACAATAATAGTTATCGTTTACGATCGATATGGCCCCGTATGAAGCTTTATATGGAAGAAAATGCCGATCACCGCCATCGGGACGGAAGTGGGTGAAAGAAGAATCTAGGGCTCGACGCTATGTTTAAATGATTGAGATCGTCACCAAATTAGGCAAAGAATAAAAGAAGCTCAAGATAGATGTAAGTCTTAAGTCGATACGCTGTAGATCCGAGCTACATTTCAAAATGGAGATAAAGTCTTTTCAAGGTCTCCATCTAAAGGATTATAAGGTTTGGAGTAAAGGGAAAGTTAAGACCCCGCTTTATCGACCTTATGAAACTTAGAAAGAAAGGCCCACCGCCATAGGTCGGCTCTTCCGCCAAGTTTGGGAAACGACACAATGTTTTTCACGTGTCACAACTCGTAAAGTACGGTACGATCCAAGCATGTGATCCATCAAGACGACGTGATCTCAATCCGAGATATGAGCTATAATGAAGAACCCACGGCTATTCTAGACCACATGGTTCAAAGAATTGCGAATAAATCGATTCCACTAGTCAAAGTGTCAGGAAACATCATGGACAAGATGAAGCCACGGGAGCTTGAGGATGCAATGGAAGAAAATACCCCGATCTCTTCTCGAGGTATGTAAATTTCGGATGAAATTTCTTTTGGGGGTGGAATGTAATACCCGATTATTTATAAACCTAATTACTATATTAATTTCAGAATTAGAGTTTTATTATGAGAAATTGATTAATAGATTATCGAATAATGATTTCGATCATTTTGGAATAATAAATTCCTAGGTATTATTCACAAATGAATGTGAATTGAGAAATACGATTATGTAACGTATTTCAACAGTAATATTTCTACGTCGATTACGTATCGATGATTAAATGCTCGTGATATTTTCTAAGTTTTTAAGCTTAGAATTTAATTCCATTATTATTGGAATAGTTTAATAAAGTGATTACAGCTTTATTACGACCATTTTGAGATGAGTCGATAATTAACGTTTTGAGACGTTTCAAACGTTAACGTTTTGTGATGACTTGAGAATCAAGTCTAGCGATCAAGAAATTATGATATTTAAATTCCTATGATTATTTTATATAATTAGAATATTATTTAGCATTGAAATAATGCTAGAAAATTTTGGAATTATATTTTTGATTATTAAGATTCTCGAAAACCCTAAATCGAGAATTAGGGTTTATCATCCAATTCCAATAATTTTTCCTATGATATTATATCTAAGTGTAGTATTAATACACACTTACCAAGTAAAATGTGTAGATGAAAAAAACACTAGCATTTGATTTTTGTATAATAGCCGCCTATGTTGAAAATTGATTTTGTACACACAATCAATTTCGAATCTTTATACTGATTGTTATATATTTGGGAAAGAGTGTATCTAATACACTTGTGTAATAACACATCAAAATCTGAATTTCTCCCATGCTCATCAAGGGTCGGCTGACTTGTGCAAGCATGAGACAAAACTTTGTTTTGTTTAATTGTTTCTCCCAAAAACTTTTAATAAAGCATGCAAGAGTAAATGAAGTGTAAGGGATATTTTTATCATGACATAATCACTTTGACCAATTTTATTCACTTGTGTCATGTTTAATTTGTGAGAGAGCCGAGAGGTATCAAGTTGTGTCTTGCAATTCATTATAATTGCCTAAGTATATATTTAGTCTTGTAACCCACAACACTTTCATTTCTCATTCCTTCTTTCTCTCTGCCGTGACCTTCCAGTAAGAAAACCAAACTATTTCTTCTTCTTTCACCTCCATTTGCTTGAGCTCTATTCATCCTACAACCGATCGACTCCGATAACGAGGTTAGATATCGAACAAGCTTCGATAAAACCTAACTTTTCAATAATCCATCGGTTTAAATTATTATTTTTAGATGTATTAATTATGCAATAAATCATGCTAGCATGTTATAAGCTTAGAATTATGTTACATATGTTAATATGTGCATAGATATTTATTTCATAAGCTAAGTAAATTATTTAAATTATTTTGACGATGCTCGATTTTTGCTAGGTTGATTTAAGGTCGATTGTTGATCTATAGGTTGTAGGAGTGCATGGTATTAATTGAGAATTTTGGAATCCATTTGATTAATTTTTGAAAACCGCCGAGAATGAACTAGGTCAACCTGGTGTATAAATTTTATATGCTTGATATAATAGCATATTGTTGATCTAGGTATTAAATAGGTGATGTTGGAATTTATTAGAATTTTTGGACATATATAGCAAATTTTATTCTATAAGGCCGAGAGCTGAGGCATAGGAATTTTGGGTTATATTGTTTATTATATGATATTATGATGTATTAGTGCTATATGATAGCATATAAGCATAGTGTAATTTTATAGAATTTTATAAAATTGTTTGGTTTGAAAAGCCCTATGTAGCCGTGAGCTACCTTGATCATACTATGGTGTATAGTTTGATTTTATTAAACTTTAGGTTATAATTATGTTATATATTGATATTAGAGGCTTGTGTATAAATATTAGAATTTTTTGGAAAATTTTGGTATTATTCTTGCAAAACCGTGACCTATACTATGTATATAAGTGAGTTCCAAATTTTTCTATAGTAATATTAATACATATTAATGATCATAATGTAAAATAATACACTATATGAATTTAGAGGAATTTTGGAACAAGTTTGGAAATATTTATGAGACAAATTGTGAGCTATATGTTTTAAATAAGGAATTTTAATTCCTTTTAATCGAGAATAATAATTCATTATATGTCTAAAATTATATTAGACATAATTGAATTTTTGAGAATTATTAAACATAGAATATTATGTTTACGAAGAAACGCTATATTTAAATAACGTTAAAAGCATAAATAATGCTTAATTTATTAAAAGATTAATATTGAAAGAAAATATTAATCAAGTTTATCGATCTGCGTGAAAAATCGAGTATTAAAGCTTTATGAAAAGAAATCGATTGAAAATCGATTTATATTGAATTTATTCATTAAAATGTGTTTTATTGAAGTTTTATAACGAAAAGTCAAAAAGGTTGACTTTCAAATTAACGCATTTAAACACGCTCGCTAAATACCCTAATACTTGAAAAACGACATTTTTATCCGAATATCTCAATTGTGAGAAAAGATTTCATAATTGAAATTATTGTATCAATAACGTTATTATATCGCTAATTATTTAACCTAAAAGGTTAATATGAGACCGTAGATCATATTACGCCTCTCGATATACGAGAATTATTTTTATCAAATACGCCGCTTCAACGTATTAATATTTATCCAAACGTCGAATTATTATTTTATTTACCAAAGTCGAATGAACTTTAAAAATCTCAAAAGCGCGCCAACGCATAAACGTAAAATTTTGCGTAGCGCGGACGGAAGGCTCACACACAACCGTAAAAGATCACGATACCGAGAATCGACGCTTAAAAGTCAAGGGCTTTACTATACTCAAATTGATAGAACTTATCAAATGATTTATTTATGATGCTTTATTGCAAGCAAATATTTATGAAATGATTATTTAATTACCGCCCAAAATATTTATGTTTTATGATGTATCAAATCCATGATATTTGATGCATAATGTCAGTAGCTCCCACTTTACGACACGCTTGAATTGTGATCCTTGTAAGCACCACAAGCGATGATGGAGAATTCGTATCCTATAATCGAGATGGCAAGGATTTTGTGCACCGATTATTTGCGATCGTAGCCGAAAGGGTGCTCGGTCATTATGGCGCCTGAGAAGAGGCCTCTCCAAAGACGGAATTATCGTTGATGAATTATTGTGGTGGATATGGATCATACATATGTGAAAATATGTCCGCCGCATTTAATATTTATGGAAAATGACAGAAAATATTTAGTAAACACGAGTATTTCAAATTAAAACCTCGTGTGTTATCGTGAACGGGCGTAGTAATTCAAAATTGATAAATTATTTCGCACGAGCCATCGAGTGCATTCTTGTACTCACCATGCATATTTGTTTTAAACGCCAGATTGAAATGATGATGATGATGGAGCATAGATGTTGAGTAGTCGTAATCTTTTGGTATTTATATGTTTTGAAAGAAAATACCTGTGTGATATCGTCATATATGCATTCACACGCTCACGATATTCTCAATATTATTTCAGATGTTGATGCTGACAAATTAATCTGTTCAATTATCTAACCTTCGTTAAAGGAACTTGTAGCCTTTACATCTCAGAATCGATTTTTGCCTTGTAAATAAGGTTTGATTATCAAGTTTGATAAATGTTATTTTGAAACCTTTCGATTATTCTTATTAATTGTTTTGTAATCACTGCTCCAAGCTCCGCCTTCTAACTCTGCCCTTCGATTAGAGGGTCATGACACGACGAAACGGAGCATCCGATATTAATGTAATACGAGACGAGACGCAAAAGTAAAAACACTCGATGAGAAGTTAGGGATCGTGCAAAGGAGAAGTAAAAACAATGCCGCTGCTTAAACAAAAATGAAAGGGTAACTGTCCAAGCAAGTTAATCTACCTATTTATCTTGGGTATCAAACAAGTGATTTATTTTATCCGTGTTTTAATCTTGTTACCAAACATCGAGATATTTTATCTATCTCAATTATTATCTCAAAGAATAATCTATCTTGTTGAATCATATCCCTAATACCAAACGGCCCTTATATGTTGGGACAACTTCATGAAAATGTTATTGTCATTTTTATAATTTAACCTTTGTGTCAGAAGTGTTTGCCCTTCCCACTAGGTAAGTAAAGATCTAGATTAATTTCGAAGGCGACCTTAAGGCTTTGACCTCAAGATCCAAAAGAAAAGTAAAATATAAATTGGTATACATACCATCATTTTTGACACTTTTCAACTTATAAATACACTAAAAATATAATCAAGTATATTCTAATTTCTTTTCTTAACTATCAAAAATATTCAACTATACCCATTTTCCCAATTACATTTTTCTGACATCTGAAAATTTATAATCATCGAAAATTTATCATGGCTTGAAGTAGAAACCAACAATGAGAAATTGTTTTCAAATCTACATAAAATATGACAATCCTACTCAATTTTCATATACAAACAAATTTATATGGAGATATATTTATATAGTTTTCGTAATTTAAATACTAGTTGGTCAAAATTAATAGTTCATAATACTTATAAAAAAATCATAAAAGTTTTGAAGATATATACGACTGTTTAGCCCATACAAGTATATAGTCTGTCCCCCAATTTTCTTCCTAGTTTTCCTTTTTGGGACATCCTTCAATTTACTTCCTATCTATTTATGGAAACTATCTTTTCAACTTTACCCTCAATAATATTCTTTATTTATACCTTTTATCATCCATGGTTACCACTATTTCTTTTTACCTCAACAACCTATTTATTTACACATTTTACAACATATGCCCCACCACTAACTAATTTAATATTATATTAATGTAAAATCCTTATTCCACTCATAATACACTCAATAATTTTTATTAAAACCTGCACCCAAGATTCCTAGGAAGGAATTTTGGGGACGGATGGAGTATAATTTTTCATATGCGAGCTACACACACAAAAAATTGATGATTTGAATTTGGGTCATAAACTCAAAAATAATCACTCTACGTAAATTTATCATCAAAATAAGATCAAACATATGGAGACATTCCAATCTGATGGCTGGCTCCCTTTATCATTTTTATTTTTGTTTTCTGCATACAGGAAAAAAGAAGAAATAAAGTAATAGAATCGGTTCACGTTTGACTAAATATGCCCCTTGATTAGCGGTAGTCCACCTTTAAAATATCCAAATACACAAATTAGCTTCGTCAATAAATTGCCATTTGTCCTTTCATCGTGAAGTACGGTCGACTCGCCATGTGAATTTCACAATTTTCTTTTCAAAGTAACATAAATTCTGTCTTTCCGTAAATATTATTTTTGAACAATCTTTCGTAATTGATGTTTTAATTTTCTACTAATCGAATAAAATTGCACCTATATATATATAAAGGATGGATCATGTATGGATGATTTTTTTGTAAAAAATAAGAATAAATCTAAACAATTGATTTTAGTAAATCAATGAACAAGATTTGTTTTCATTGTGCTATAAATTATAACTATATATGCTACAAAGTTTTTTGTGTTTTCAAAAGGTCAAATAAGTAATTTTATCTTTTAAGAATCATTTTCCTTTAATTTAAGGAAAACACGATTTTATACTTATTTTTAGAGATTTATTGTAACTTATCATTTAAATCATTATCTCGTAATATTAATTTCGCCAATACTTATATATACAAAATTATTTGTGATTCAAGCTAGAAAATCATGAAAAATTAGGTAAAATAATATATATATATATATATATATATATATATATATATATATATATATATATTGATTCATACGTGGTTCTATATAGAACTCGTATAATAGTTTTATAATATTTTTTAATTATTCGTTGCACATATCACTAAAATTTTGAAAATTATTGTCGCTTATTTTATATGTTGTTCTATACATGTGTTGTGTTTATTTTGTTTTTGTTCAGATATATATCGTTGCACTAGTGGAATATTTTTGTAGATTTTTAGATATTCATTTTGTACATACGTATGTAAAAATTATGTATTCATTCATAAGTGCTTTTCAAGAGTTATTGCACCGTGGAATATTTTCGAAGACTTTTTACTTATTCGCTGCACATAAGATTTAATCTCATCAAGACAATAATTTTCAAATTTTAGTGATATGTACAATGAATAAATAAAAATGCTATAAAAATTTTATAGTAGTGTTATAGTTTGAACCACGCGTATGAATCAATATATAGATTATTTTACCCGAGTTTTTCATAGATTTACTAGCTTGAATCACAAATAAATTTGCATATTGAAACCGAAATAATGTTGTAGATAATAAATTAAATGATAAATTACAAGAAACCTTTAAAATAAGGATAACACCGCTACCTTAAATTAAGGGGAAAAATCGATTCTTATAAGATTAAATTATTTATATAACCTTGTCGAAAACAGTGAAAAATTCATTGTACATAGAGTTACTATTTGTAATAGAATCTAAAATAAATCTAGTCCATCGATTTTATCAATTAATTAGATTTATTCTTATTTTTACACATATTTTCATTTTTACGGGACTCATTCCCTATATGTATATATATAATTTTCTATATTGATGCGTACAAAAGTCATGCAATAGTAACTTTATTTACTACTTAATTTTGTCTCGAAAAGTAACTTTAATGTCATCAAATTGCCGAAAAAGACAAGAAAACTTCAGCGAGACAAACAATTTAAAATTCAGCATAGTTTAAGATTATCCAATAGACCTTAACAGTTGAATTATTATACATCTGAAATTCATAATACGCATGTAAAGTTTATTTTACAGAACAAGAAGCCAATTTCTTGACCAATTAATAATAATTTAACCACAAACAAAGTATTGTTATGGGTTGAGGAATCGGCAGGCCCCACCACTTCTTCGTATTCGAATGCACTAGTGAATTATAATTCATTGTTGCAAAGACATGTAAATATCATAATCTTAGCTTATTACATAGTATCTTTCTTAATTTACACATTTTGTTAGAATTTAGAACATGTCAACTGCAGCCCAAAATATAATTAGAAAAGAAAAGAGAAAACCAAATCAAAGTTGAGAGTCCAACACATTTCACTCAACCTCCTTAGATCTTTTCTTCTCCTATTATAGACCTATAAAACACACACACACATTTATACATATATATATATATGTACCAATGTATGTATATATCTGATTAGAAACCAACCCTAACAAAACAAAAGTGAGAAAGTTGAAACTCCCTTTCCATATTCCAATAATCTTGAAGAAGGAGTCGCAAAACGCGTGATTGCGTAAATCCAAACAAGCAAGAGATTCAACAACCTTTCACTTTCACTATAAGAATCCATCAATTCCCACCATTTTTCAGCTTTCATCATTCCTCTCTGCTCCACTCGATCACTGCTGCTGCACGATCTACTTTATTTTCTGTAGTTTTGGCCTCATTACTCTCTTCTTCTCTCTCTAAATCTTTCCTTGTTGGGATCACCAATTTATTCTCTGCATTCCACGGATCTGAAATTCAGCGCTCAGCTGCTCCATTTCCTTGTTGGTAAGTGGAAAACTAAAAGGATCTCAGACTTTTCAGCTCAATATTTTCACTACCAAATTTGGCAACAATGGCAAATTAAGAGGTTATTGGTTCAAACCCACTGATAGTAAATTGCCTGAAATAGATGGGGAAAACCGAGGATTGACGCAGATCTACGCGATCTACGGCGTGGACGACTGGCAGACGACGTTTTTCCTCCTCGCCAACGCCGTCGGCTTCACCGCCCTCCGTCGTCTTCCTCCTCTACTTCGAGCCCATCTGCCTGCTCCTGCAGCAGCAGCATTTCCTGCCGGGCCCCGCGGCGGCCCGCTTCGCCGCGGGGTTCACGGGCCCGTCACCGCCCTCTCCGCCGTGTGTCTCTTTTCGCCGCCGGAAACTTCTTCTACTCCGCCGTGGCGCTCCACTGGGAGATGTCGCAGCGCATCGTCTCCGCGGTACCCGACTGGTCCTCCGTCAGGCAAGCCTCGACCTCGGCTGCGGCCGCGGCATCCTCCTCAACACCGTCGCCCTCCAGCTCAAGAAGTCCGGATCCTCCGGACGCGTCGTCGGCTCAGCCCGGCCCGAACCCAGGCTTGCGCTGGTGCCTCAGCCCGAACCACACGCTGAGAACCGCCGGCCTCGAGGGTGTCCAGGAATACGTCACGTGCAGGTAAATCCATTTTATTGATTTATAAATTATATTTTTACTCTATTATTTCATATGTTTAGTATAAAATTTAAGATTTCAGCAGAACTCAGAAATAGATTTTAGATTGGTCTGGGAGAGATTTTGAACCTACAACCTTTACATTAATTGATAGACCAAAGATGAACTTATCCATAATAATAGTCTACTAAATTATAATTTACTGGATGCAGGCCGGAGATCCTCGGACGCTGCCGTTCAGCGATAGCTACTTCGACGTGGTGGTGTCGGCGGCGTTCGTGCACACGGTGGGGAAAGAGTTCGGGCAGAAGACGGCGGCGGCGGCGGCGGAAAGGATGAGGGTGCTGGGGAGGTGGTGAGGGTGTTGAAGCCGGGAGGTGGGGGTAGTGGGACCTTGTGCATGCGGAGGAGTACGTGCAGAGGCTTAGTGAGCTGAAGATGGAGGAGGTAAGGGTGTCGGAGCGCGTGACGGCGTTTATGGCGAGCAGCCACATCGTCTCCTTCCGGAAGCCACCTCAGCATTTTGTGGGGTCCGCTGAAGTTAGGCTTGATTGGAGATTCAACAACCTCTGTTGACAATCAAATCTCCTCTTTTCATTTAATAAATAATTAGGATACTACAATACCCTCTCGTCCCATTTAAACGCCCTACTTTCCTTTTGGTCTTCATTACAATGCCTCATTCCATTTGTGAAATAATTAACCCTTCAAAAAGCAGTGACCCTACCCACTTTTTAACACTTTAACTACTTTATACATTTCTCCTAAATAACCGCATTCAAAGTTAAACGAGACGCTTTAAGTTTTAATTTTATGGAGATTATTTACTCAAAGGAAAAGGGCTATTTTACTCTAGGTGAGAGAAAATAGTCTTGTTTTTCTCTTTCTGGATTTTATAGTTCTGAAATTGTCTGGGGAAACGAAGTGGAACCAGAAGAGAGAGGAGTTGCTGTATGTAGGCTTGTTACAAATTGTAAATTTGATAAAATGTTACTACCCTTTCAGAAAATAAAATGGTTACTCTTATATTTTCAACTTGTTATGACGTATATTGTTGGTAAAGCTTTTATTGAATTAATGATTCTCATCTATTGAATCAGATATATCGTGTTTATTTCCGATTTGTGAGTTTATGTAATATGTAAACTAATTAGAGAATGCCCTACGGAGTTTAGATGTGTTGAAACGTTTCAATTAATTTGACATTGTTCGACAAGTTTTAGTTGTCATAGGTTAGTTTCATATATATTACTATTGTATTCTTACTTATTTTTAATTCTAAGATAATTCTTTAATATATATTATAAGATTTTATTTATTTTGATGTAAGATAAGAACTTTTAATTCTATTATTGTTTATATAGAAGTAGGAATTTGACATATAATGTGTTAGTTGGTGACACTATTTTGGGATCACATTTTTAAGTGGACATCCAAGTTTCCGCATTGGATTGTGGAGTATATCTAGTTGGACATTTTTGTTTTAATTTTAGTTCCGCTTTTCCCTCAAGAAATAGATGCCTTATTACCTGGATTGAGAATTATAATAACTATCTTCTCGGGAATATTTGAACGGTGCTACATTTTCTCAATAAGGATCAGATTTCTCCACTCTTTCCTCCTTTAATGACAGCATTGTAAAATAATTTTAATTTAATTTATAATCCTTTGGTTTTGTAAATTCCCATAAATATTCATTGAAAGTCGAATCTAATGTCATATTTGATTGTAATTTTAGTTTATAACAGAAGACTTGTATATATGGATTTAATGATACCATCGTTGCATATTTAGCTTTATTAATGAAGATAAAATATAAAATTAGATAAAGGAAACGTACTAGCCAAGATGATATTTTAGCAGTTTAGGGCAAGTAATTCTAATTTATTACTCCGGATGTCTTTTAACCCATTTTGTTAAAGAAAATGAATCTCTTTAACTTTCACTATGACCTATTACAAAAATAAATATTTAAAAGAAACCTCTGTATTACTGATCCTTAATCATATTATTTAATAATTTTTCTTAAATATAAAGCTTGAAAAATGTTCACAAAGTAATAATAAGCTGGAAATTAAGTTTACTGTTCGTGGTTGTGATGGAATTTAATGAATGCAATATTAGATATCTCAAAAAGCTAAGTATAATTAATAAATAAGAGATATAATTGAGTAGCATGTTAGGGGTAGTTGGTGGGTCAGCATCGTACGACTTTGAAAACGAAATAACGCCCAATTTATAGTTTGTTTCTGAAATTAAACCTTTGGCCATCATGCCATGTTGCACCGCTATCGACATTTTTCACTACGTATTTTTCTAACAATTTTAAAAATAGCTTTTTATGGCTATTCAATTTATTTTTTCAATTAAAAGCTAATCCATTTTGGTTTTATAACTAAGAATTAACAACACGAGTTTATTCTTTTGCCGGAGTGACTAAATTGCACGTGGAAATGATTTTATTGCCGTTCATTAAAAGATTACAATTTTATTTTTATTTTATGAAGATAAATAATTAGTACCGAAACTATTATGTGATATAGAATTTATCATATTAATAAGTGGTATGATACTAGTACTTGTTAACATTATCGGATGGAATGTGATATAGTTGCCTCAATTTTTATTTTGAAGGACCTAATGTTTTCTGAAGAAATCATCATCACAAAACAGATCTGTGGCCTGTTGCTATTTTATTAGATCCCCCACAAATATTCTCTTGTTTGTTTCAAAAGAAGTAGCAAATTTGAGACAACAATTGAGTCTTTTATTTGTATCAGTATGTGAAAAAGATAACTAATACTACTAAGTACTAACTAATACAGTAATACTCCATCCATCTATGATAATGATAAGTTTATCATAATTATCTTATTTAGTATCTACAAAAATATATCATTTTTAAGATACTACTAATTATTATTCGATGGGTCTCATTGGATTCATACTAGTGTATGAAAGGAAGGTGAGATACACCGTTATATAAATTTTAAATACTTTTCTTTAGACAAGACCGACGGCCACCGAGTGTAGCTATAGGATAACCGATACCCAAGATCATGGCAATATTGTTGATTAGTGCAAACAAGGGATGTCTCAGATCAATGTTATCGCTAGTAAACTTATCGACCGCTAATACGACCGGTCAATCGATTGATTAATCACAGTTTATGGAATATAATGGTTATATAGAATTTGCCTTACTAAAACTTAAAGTCAGCTTTGAAACACTTAGCCAAATATGAATTAGTGAGTTTTCATTTATATCTATTCAAGATCAACCGATATCGATAGAGGGTTTCAAAACAATATTTTGTTGTTGTGTGTCGTGATGACAACTCAATAACATGTAATATGAAAGCAAGATGAAAGAAAACAACACGCTTATTTTACGTGGTTCGGGATCAACCCTATGTTCACGGATTGATTACCTCGGTCAATCCACCAATTTCTGATCGATCTTGTTTATGAGTACTAGAGTAAACCTAGATACCGAGATCACTTTATAGTATCCGCCAAACTCGACATTCCTCCCACGCCATCGGTGCTATGAAACCACTAACCGCCGATGCAATGACGAACCTCTAGATACGGGTGCTAGATGATCAAGTTTTCAACAACTAACACTTCGCCGCTTACTTGCCAAAACTTCTACTTAATTTTGTAGAGGTTTAGTAGAGGGTTTTCAATCGTGAACTGAGTCGACAAAGACGCCAAACTTAGTATATCTAGACTTAAGATATACAAGACTAAAATCATAGACTTAAGGAAATGTATATTAAAATCTCGAATCGATAAATATATGTGAACTCTCGAGATTTACAGATAGCACTATGAACTTCCTTCTTCAAATCTTTGTTTGATCGCTTGTGTCACGCCTCAATTTCGATATAACTAAGCTCGTAAATCGAGGCGATTTAATAAAAATGATAAGAAATGTGAAGTAAATAAGTCGACTGAACCACAAGGCAATAAACCCTTAAAATTTGGGAATAGCTTCCTAAATGAAAAGGAAGACATCGAATGATGTAATCCAATCAAAACAATAATTATCCTCGTGATCACAAGTTTAGTTTCGTGCTTCTAATAGCCAAAATACGCCAAATGCTAAACATCAAGGATCTGAGTCTAAGCTCATCAAAAGGTACAATTCAAGTCATAGATAAGAAGGGAAAATAAAATTTGAGTCAATTCATCACGAAGTCTAAATACGGAAATAATCCACAAAATACGGAGTGAACTCAAATCTCGCCGCCTGTCACCCATCGATCAACCCGAAACATTTGGAAAATATTCGTTAAGTATTAATGTACCTGGGCATGCATTTTCATAAACATTTCATAAACCGAAAAGCAGCTTTATCCAATCATGATAACATAACTTAGAAGGTTTTAAAAGAGAAACCACTTCTAAGCATGCAAAATATTTCATTCATTCGGCCCATTGTCACGACTCTTCATACTCGCTTGATCCCGACCTCTAGCCACCGCCGGATCACATGCTCCCATTATTGTCATCGGGACGAACCCGACAATTCATGACGCATTCGAACGTATCCGCACAAGCACCATAATAACATGACGCATCCTAACGTATCCGCACAAGCACCCTTATAACGCCTCACGACTTGGTTAGTGCCCGATGGAGATCAACCCACCAAACAACTAACAAAGGTACACAATTCTCAATTAATGTATTAGATTAAAGAGAATCTCGATCGATTCATATACGAGCCTTAAACAGTAGTAGAGCGCACAAAAACATTTTATCGATAAACAACAGATTTCATGAAATATCGAGCATATAACTCAAATATACTTTTGTAAAGTAAGCCCACCTTGATAGGACAAAGCATGAAGAAATCACAATAATATGCATCTCGGGAAAGCAGCGCTAATCCCCTTGATCGATAAAACCTACAAGAAGCACTAATCTTAATAGGTCTCGAGAAGCTAGCCTTAAATTCAAGTAAAGGATGATACTAGCTTATGATTCGTTAAGCCCGAGTTTTCAAAATATAATTAAATTTGAAAACTAATTTATATCGGCTAAGGCACCAACAATACCCTTGCTCGACTTTTCGCTTAAAAACAATTTAATTTCATAATCTTCTTTGTTAAATACTTTTATAAAAGTATAATGCAATTAAATTGCATACTAAAATCATATATATATATTAAGGACTCGCTTAATATAACACATAATATAATTATCAAATTATGCACTTGCTAGCATAATTTAATTTATTTAATTATTCTAACTTAATTAATTTCATTAAAAGAAATTAATTACATTAATTAAAGAGGTCTCAATCATAAATTAAGATAATTTAAACTTGACTTAACCTTATCTTAATCAATCAATTAATTAAACTTAATAGTAATTAATTAATTAATTAATTATCTTACCATAATTAAATAATTTAAACTTATATTTAAGTTTAAGTTAATTATTTAATTAATTAGACTTAATATAATTTAATTAATTAAGTCTTAAAGTTAAACCTTATTTATTTAATTAATTAAAGTCAAGGATTTAATTAATTAAAGCAAGTCAAGTAATTAATTAAATTAAAGCTCAATCATTAATTAAATCTAAGCCCAACTATTAATTAATTAATTGAAATCCAACTCATTTATTTAATTCTCGGCCCATTCCTTTATTATGCTTCTGGCCCAAAATTTAGAACAAATTCAGAGCCCATATTATTTAAACAACCAACCCAAATTTCACTTTAAAATAAACCGAGCCCAATACCTGGAATAAAAGCCCAAAATTAAATACATTTAGAGCCCATTAGAGATTTTCAAGAATTAAATAAAAGGGCTCAAATTAATACTCATTTAATTTTTAAAAACAAGCCCAACTCATTTAATAAAATTTTACGGCCCAACACATTTAATAAAATGAGCCCAATCTCACAACTCAACCCAACACTCACAAACCCTAAACCTATCCTCTCCCATAAATCCGCACCGCTTCCGCCAGCCATTGTCGTCGGCCAACTTCCCACGACGCCAAATTTTTATTTTTTTCCTCTCTCCTCCTCGCCTCTCTCTCTCGCCTCCTCGCCTCTCTCGCCTCACGCCTCTCTCTCGCTCACACACCGCATATATATCGAGGTCGCGCCGCCCGCCACGTCGCCGGCCGGCGGTCACGCCATCGCCGACCCCGCCTCCTTCTTCCTCTCTCATTCACACACACTCACGCACACACGCTGCACACACACCACAAAGAACAACACACACACATTCACGCCGACGCACACACACACACGCTGAGCCACGTGACGCTGGCGGATCACCGCCGATCACACCGCCACTGCCACCGCTGCCGCACCACCGCCGGGCCACCGCCTCCCTGCCTCGCCTCTCCTCTCCTCTCTCAGAACCCACATTCCCAAACACAACACATACAACCCATCCTCTTTCCTCTAAACCCACACACAAACATACAAAATGCACATATACTTAAACCGAATGGAGGATTAAAATTTTAAACCTTCAAGTTTTCCCTTGTTGATGCCGCAAACGAAAATGAGTGAGAAATCTGAAATGGGGCTAGGTTCAAGAACGGCGGAAGGGAGTTTATATAGTTAGGGTTTTGCTTATCCATGGCTTTCATTTTGGGCCTTGTTAAACCAAAGCTCATTACATAAATATATTATTCATACGGGCTCAAGTTCGATCTAGAGATTATAAATTAATTAAACCTCGACATATATTATTTATACAATGATTTATAAATATATGTATAAATCATATTCAATTATTATATTATATATTTAATGTAATGACCCGCTTTTCAGAGAATATTATTAAAATCTTCGTTAGATTTTTCTGTGAAGTTTGGAAAAGTCGACTTTGTTCGACCTAGAACGAGATCCGACGTCCAGATAAACTTTTTTCATATGCATTATATTCATATGATTTCCAAAATTGCAAATGAATAGTAATTGTGAATGATTTTAAACGCGAGCCCTGTAGTTTCAAATTTTGAAAACGGATTTCAAACGATCAAGTTATGATTTTTAAATGTTTTCGCTAACGCTTATGTCGCCGACACGCAGCACACTCTTAATCAGCATCACATGCATGCGCCATGCAAGCGAGCTTCCAAAATCTATAAATAGGGCCTAGGGCCTCATTTTCAAACGCTCATTTCAAACGCCTCCGTGTTTACGGAAGAGTCGAGCAGCCCAGTACGCTGCTGAGTCACGGAGGAGTGGGGATCGAGTCGAGGGTTTCGCGGCACCATTGCATTGCCGCCGCCTACCACACGATCGCCTCCCTCGTGCCTTCGCTTTTAAATTTTATCCTTTCGTTTTGATTCCGCCTTTTCAGAGATAGCATAGCATAGAACTCGGGTCTCTAGCGGACGAGGCGACGAACGGCCGAGGTCGCCTAAACCGCCAAAACCGCCGCCCCCATTCACGCCGTCGCCGTCGTTGGTCACGATTTGGTGGCCGACGGGCCACTTTTTGGCTATGGACCCTTTAGGTTTTGAGTTCCAGTGCTATGTGTTCGCTAGCTGCATCGATTCCTTTTTCTCGCTTTTCGTGTTTTACATACCGGATGTTTTTCGTCGCTTTGAGTTTCTAAAGGAAGACATGCTCGGTTATCCATTTTCTACATGGATTGTCATTCTATGTTCCTAAAATTGCATATTGCTTATGTTTCCATTTTCATGCATCGGTTTTGGATGGTTTATCCTAGATCCGAGGATAAGATCAAGTTTCAAGCTTCTTCGTAGCTAAGTTTTATATCAACTTGCACGCATGCATATTTTCAAGGTACCCTTTATAGATTTCAATGTCCCGAACATTTTTGCCTTCCGCATCAAGTTGATTTGAAAACCCGGATGTTGCCAAAATGAGTTCAATAGTCGAAACCCCGCTTTGCTTCGATCTCCGCTTTGATCGCATAGTTGCCTTCGCTTCGTGGAATGTGATTCCAAAAGTTGTTCCAGACATTATCGTGTACTGCCAAAGATGATCGGTATAGTTGTTGGATCCAGATCTCTCTCAAGAGACGCTTACCGGTATAGTGGGTTATATTTTGAGAACTTATCTCGAGTTATTAAGCTCGATATTTCAAAAGAAAATGTCAATGTCCATGAAAATATTTTCGCGCATCTCTATATGTTTAATGCCTCTCAGAAGCAATTGTGGCTCTTAGCGGTCTAACACACTTACTATGGTTGGTACACGAGTCCGCATCGCCGGATTGATCCTCCCGCGCATCGACATATGACGTGGCTTCGGGTTCCGCCTGCACGCCCCTGATTGATCTCAAGTGTGGTTCGTCCCGAGATCTTAGCTTAGAGTAACAATGGAATGCGCTTAATGGGCCCCAAGAAAAGGTTTTGGTTTCATGGAAGTGGATTTATGTTTTAAAACCTTCTATGTTTACCTTATGACATGGACTTTCTTCGCTTTGTTTATACGAACTGCTTATGAAAATGCATGACCCATCGAAAGCGCTTAGTACTCACCCAAAAATCTTTTCAAATGTTTTCGTGTTAATAAACCAGCGGACGGATGAGCGGCCGAGGCGGGTTGGCTGTTCTCTATTTTGTTTTAAGTATGTTACGCTCACAGACGCCCAAGTGTGTATGTTTTGTTGCTATCGCCTAGAAACTCACTGAGTTCTATGACTATTATGTTCAAGTATTTTAAGTTCAGTTGGTTACGCCGTGATTTCTACCGCTTTTATCGCTCACGGAGAGCGCAGTAGTCGGCCCTCTTCGACGCCGCCAAAGCCCTCATGTAGTAGTCGAGACAAGAACGACCTCATGAGCGAGCTGGTCGGCCAACTCCTTTCGCGAGCTAGCTCGACACCCCATCATTTTCTTAACTTGAGGTGTAGTAGGATGCTCCTACCCCAATAATTTTATCGTTGTCCGACGCTCACCCCGTGATTGTAGTCGGTTGTATATAACCAACGGGCATGCCGAGCTCCACACCAATGTTGTGAAGATGTGTTTGTTTGCTTATTTTCGCTTCGCTTTTTTTTTTATTTATCCTTTTATAGAGAGATGTTGCTCAATTTTTGTATGTGTTGAACCTCATATATGTATATATTGTTATTCCTTCTTCCCTTCTTATTTCCAACCCCTAGTCATACCCCTAAGATCAGGCTTTCCTCGAATTGGGGTATATATAAAATTTCAGAATCGCTTTAATGAAATAAATTTTTTGTTGAATTTAAAATTTCTTTCATCGCACCTAATCATTTAAATTCTAAGTTCGAAAGTCCTTCTAATCTTATTAAGAAAGACGGATATGACATCTCCATCCTTATAAAAATTTCGTCTCGAAATTACATACCTTGGTAATCTAGTTCGGGATACTTAGATTTCATTTTGTCTTCAAGTTCCATGTGGCCTCCTCCGTGCCATGATTGTTCCAATTTACTTTAACGAGAACAATTTGTTTGTTCCAAGACTTGAACTTTTCTATCTAAAATTTGGACAGTCTTTCTTCATAACTTAAGTCCCGGCTAAGACTACTTATCGTTTTAAACGCAGTTTCGATCAAACACGTATTTTCTTAATCATGAGACATGAAACACATTGTGCACGCTCAATGCTTGGTGGCAAAGCCAACCCATAGCTACAAGGCCTATTCTGCCTAGATCTCGAAAGGTCCTATATAGCGGGTCGAACTTTCATCTCTTACCAAAATGTATAATTCCCTTCAAGGAGAAACTTTAAGAAAACTCGATCCCGACATTAAATTCTAAGTCGATCGACGCTATCGGCTGTAAGACTTTTGTCCGTCCCGAGCTTTTTCGATTCTTTGTTTAACGTGATCGACTTTCTAATTATTTGCAGTACTAGGTCGACCCAGCAGCTTCCTTTCTCCCACTTCGTCCCAATAAAGAGGTGATCGACATTTTCAATCGCATAAAGGCCTCATATGGGCCATTCCAATCGTCACCGGTAACTATTGTTATAGGCAAATTCCACCAATGGAGTAAATCTTCCCAACTTCCACCTTGTCATGACTAGAGTTCGCAACATATCTTCTAAAACTCAATCGCTCTTTCCGACACATCACCGAGGATGAAAAGTTGTGCCGAATTCACCGGTTCCCACGGCTTCTTGCAAACTCTTCCAAAACGCCGATGTGAATCTAGAATCTCGATCGACGTATTAGATATGTGTACTCCATGAAGGCGCATTATCTCCTTAACGATAATTTTGCAAGCTTCTCCAAACTAAACGCCATCCGAATCGGTAGAAAATGCGCCGACTTTGATAGACGGTCCACTATGACCCATATGGCAAGATTCCCACCTAATCGACCTTGGTAGCTTACCACAAAGTCCATGTTGATATGTTCCCACTCCATTCCGCACGTGGGGTTGTAACATCCCATACGGTCTCTCGTGCACAATGCCTTAACTTGTCGACAAGCTAAACATCGCTCAACAAAAGAGGCTACATCTCTTTTCATTCCCTTCCACCGTAACGCTTTTAAATCTGGTACATTTTGTACTTCCCGGACGTGCAAGATATTGAGTATCATGAGCTTCGCCATAATCTCATTCTCGAGTTCTTCCTCGTGGCACACACAATCTTTCACTAAACATCAAAGCGCTGTCTTTGCTTCCGCGAACCCTTTCGCTTGCTCGCTCTGCAATGAGACGCATCTTTCCAGAACCAATCTCCTCTTTGTGCATCAATGATCCTTCCTCGTAGGTCGTGTAGTCGTGAGACTAGCTATACAAGATGATACTGCTTGGAGGATGAACTATTTCTAAACCGAGCGTGGCGAAGTCACGAATCGCTTCTCCGCTGGGTAATTAAATACCCTAGCTTTTTTAGTCTTTCGACCGAGGGCGCCTCGCCACAACGCTCGCTTCTGTGATGGTAACCGATAGTACAACAGAATCCTTTACTAATTCGAGCCATCTTCGTGTCTCATATTCGTGTCTTTCGCCGAAAAGTACTTCAAGCTCTTATGATCCGTGAAGATTTCACACCGACTCCATAAAGGTGGTGTCTCCAGATCTTCAAAGCATGCACGATCGCAGCTAACTCTAAGTCATGAGTCGGATAATTCAACTCATGAGGCTTCAATTGACGAGACGCTGATGCTATCACCTTCCGGTTTTGCATTAGTACACAACCTAGTCCCAACTTTGAGGCATCCGTAAACAACGAATCCTTCATTCTCTCGGGATTGCTAACACCGAGCAAAGGGTTAGCTTTGTCTTGAGCTCTGAAACTCTTTTCACGCCTTCGTCCAAATGTACTTGGTCCCTTTCTTAGAAGTCGGTCATTGGTCTGACAATTTTGAAAATCCTTCAATGAATCGTCTCAGAGTATCCCGCCAAGCCGAGAAAACTTCGATCTCATTGGCGCTGATGGTGTCCTACATTCTTTGACGGCTTCTACTTTAGCATGATCTACTTTGATTCCATCGGCCGACACGATATGTCCGAGAAAGATCACTTCCTTTAACCAAAATTCACACTTGCCGAATTTGGCGATAACTGCAAGCTAGGTAATTCTAGTACAACACGCAAGTGCTCTTCGTGTTGTTCCTGTCTTAGAGTAGATGAGAATATCATCGATAAACACAAAGACAAACTATCGAGATATTGATGGAATACTCTATTCATCGATCCATAAAATACCGGGCATTTGTCAACCCAAACGGCCCATCGCGGAACTCGAATGTCCGTAACGTGTTCCAAACGCTGCCTTAGAATATCATCCTTCTCATTTTGAAATGATGGTATCCAAAGGTTGGATTTGTATATCGAAGCGCTTTGGTTGAGCTTGTATACAATGTTTCCTCGTTACCACTATTACAATCTCCTATCCGAATCAATACTTGATCGCATATATCTGTGTCCCCTTATCTCATATATGTTAGATCATACAATGTGTAGAAGATCACGTAAGTCCGTATGATTGGTCAAGCTTAATGAGATATAAAAGTTTCACACCGAGACAACTTAAGGACGAGTTGTCGCTTAGCCGCAGATAGATAAGAAGTGACTTTACTTAGTTGTTTGTTTATGCCGGTACGCCTCGACGATTCAAGGATCACAGTGAGATGTGTTCTTCTTCCGACCGCCGTGAAGAACCAAGATCTTGGTGACTTACGATGATCTAAACCTCGATAAGGTATTAGGTGAGTATGAGTTGTCGACCATCACTTGACTTGTTACAAGCGAGGGTTATATGTTCTAACCCAAGATTCTCCGCATCTCGGGGTGGCAAGGTTCAGATGTCACGCTAGTTATCTCAGACGAGTCACCGTATCCGCTAGGACGATGACGCCCCTTAAGGAGCTCAAAGGTTTATTGTACTAAACCCCGCAGTCGAGTTAGCTCAAGTACAATAATAAGGTCGAGTGGTACTACTTAAGGAAATAAAGTTATTAATCGCTTTAAGCAATGATTGCTATAAATGATTAATGGACGCTCGATATCTTAAATACGGGATTCGTAATGTCAAGTGCAAGCCCGACTCAACTTCGTAATAAAGGGTAAGTCAAGATTTATTCTCTAGTGGCATGAATAAATGTTTATAAATTAATTTATGTTCGGCCAACATAAGATAATTAATTTATTTGAGGCCCATCTTTATTCCTCGCATTTGATCCTCTGGCCGGCCCATCCAGTTCAGAAGCAAGAGGAAAATCGGGCCCCATGATGCTTCATTGGCAAGATTTTATTCTCTTTATCCCACAAGGATATTATTATATTTATGGTATATGCATAGATCCTTTCCATATAAGATTATGGTAATAATCCCGAGAGTATGGAAATAATCCCGAGAGTATGGAAATAATCCCGAGATTATGGTATTTTTCCATATAGATTATGGTAATTTCCATATAGGATTATGGTAATTTCCATATGGGATTAAGGTAGCATTATAAATATAAGGTATGAGATAAAGTCTAGGTTAATGCTCACATAATTAACCTAGAATTTTCGCCCCTCATAGATTCTCTGAGAGTTTTCAAAATTGGGCCTGAGAGCAATGGTGATTTTCCAAGCATTCTCCATAGATCGCCCTCACCGACGCTGAGATTGGGCAACCGGATACACCCGTAAGGTCAAAGCACGAGTCCGATCCGCTCGATCCATTCATCTCGCTCCATCGACCTCTTCGTATCCAAAGGTAAACACGAGAAAACCCCTACGTGTTGCAATTAATTATATAGACGCATGCTAGAATATAATCAATGTATGGTGAATTAAATATCCAAGATAGATCCTGGGCGAGGGCTAAACATATGTTTTCCTACAATTGGTATCGAGCGAGGTTCATAATCTCGCTCGCTGGATTAATTCACGCTTGATTATTACGCATGCTTAATTAATTGTGGATCCGCTGCTCATCGTGGCTCGCTTATTGTTTTTGTTGGTTTTGTTTTACACCACGAGAAAATCCGTGGTTAGATTAGATTTTATTCTCAGTAAATCTTATCCGTAAAAGAAGAACGAAGACGAAAGAACGAAGAACGAAACGACGGAAAAACAGTCTCTCAGCCCCTCGACGGTTTCGAAGCGAGCCTCGCGGTCGCGAGGGCGATCGCGAGGGCGCGGCGACGGGCGGCGTCACAAGACGAGATCCCCGGCGCCACGCGAGCGAGCGAGTGGTCGCGAGATTCGCCACGGCAACGCGGGCGAGCGAGCTACGGGCGACGGGCGCGCTCAGCTGCTGAAAACCCGGCCATGAAAGCGCATCATGGTCGCGAAGCTTCGTCACCGGGCGACGACATCTCTCGCCAGATGTTCGGGCGCCGGGCGTGGTCACAAGACGCAGCTCGACGGGTCGCGGTCGATTAGCGATCATGAGGTAGCCCGCGGGGACACGCGCAGCAGCCAGAGCGTCAGCGCTGGCACGGCTTTGCCTCAGCGCTGCCCAAGACAGACAATCACCCGCCCGCACCTGCCCAACCCAACCCAGCTTTCCGTCCGCCCACGCGAGGCCCATTTGTTCCGTCCGCGCTCATGCACGCGAGGTCTGTCAAGTTTAATTGCACTTTGTAAATCTATGTAATAGATTAGACATAAATGTGCAGTTTTCACGATCGGGCCGCTGGCGAACGCTTTATTTTATTTTTATCGCTCATATGCATGTCGTGGATGTTTAAATAATGCAGAGCATGCTATGTATGTTTATATTACGCCGACAAACCTTAAGTGTTTTACGAATTGACGCGCATAGTAAGCATGCTAGGTTTATCGCGCTTATCAAGCATATTTTAGAATTTCATGAGCATGTTTTACATGTCGAGTTCTATAGAAAAGCATGCTAGATTACGTGATCTGCATGGACAAACCTTTGAATAAAAAGACTAAGCAAGCAACCCGACAAATTAATTTTTCAAATTAAAATGTCAAACCTCCACTTTTGATCTCTAAACAAAGCGAGACGACCGTGAGTAAACGCCCACACGCTGCTTGCTTGCACTGCTTATCATAAGTTTGTTAGATGAGATTTCTAAATAAAACATTTTAAATCTATCGAGAAGTGGGAGTTTCATGTAAACGCCCACACGCTGTGGGTTTGTATGTGCGATTTTCATAAGTTCTCTGAGATAGATATAAAACGAGATAACAAAAGAATTTGAATCGAAGTTGTATGGTCCGAGTGAGTATACCAATTCTAAGAATTCATTTTCACGTTAAAATTGTGGTCAATGCTTAGACATCACCTCAAGTACAACTTCCCGCCAAGTCCTTCTCGCGATAGTGATGTGGTCTAGTAAGGTCCAATCGCTAATTTCATTCATCATAAGGATAAGTCGACATGGATTGAAATTAAACCACTAAAAGGTATATTTTAGTCCGGTCGAGGGTTCATGTGTAAACGCCCACACGCTGGCTTGTATGTGGAATTCCTCGGGCGATTGGAGGTTTCAATTAATATTGTTTTATCAAAAGGTTACAATATTATTGTTACGTAATTATTTGCGATCGATGCTTATGTGTTTACATTATCGCTTCGATATGTCTCTTACGCCGATTATCAATATGCTCGCACAAAACCGTTATCCGTCCAAATTTTATCGAGTGGAAACGAAACATAGAATATGTTCTTATCGTCAAGAACACATGTTTGTTCTCACTACTCCTAAACCCGATGCCTTATCGACGATCGACTAACGAGCAATGAGAGTCAAGCGCACTTTGAATAAGTCAAACAATATGGCTAAATGCTATATGATGACTACTTTGTCCAAAGGCTTGCAATGCAAAGATCACCGATGGTAGACGCGATCGATATTTGGTCAAGTCTCGAGAGTAAGTTTGGGCAATGGATCGACAACCGCTTCACACAATGAGAGAAATCTCATGTAAGATGGAAGAAGGAAGTTCGGTCCATGAACATGTCTCCCACATGACTCATCTCATGGATAGTCTTGATCATTGGGAGGAGGTATCGACGGCGGCCAAGGTCGATATCATCCTCAATACACCGCCCAAGTCTTTTGAGAACTACAGAATGCGATCACGAGCAAGACCGAGTTTACACTTAGTCGGGCTGCTTAATGATCTCGTGGTCATGGAAGGAGTTATGGAAAAGGAGCACATGCTCTGCTAGCACATCTAAGGGCCCAAAATTTTCAAGCAAAATGGAAATAGAAAAGGGTACCAAAGGTGGAAGAGGCAAGGCAAATAGTGGGAGAAGGGAACAAGAACATGGTCACACCGAGGCTCAAGAAGCCAAAGGAGAAGGGCAAGTGCTTCAAGTGCAAGAAGACTGGCATTGAAGGCCAAGTGCCCTATGCTCATGCTCAAGGTACGCTGCTTGCTTTAGTAACGGAAACATGTTTAGCGACTTGTTCTACCCATTCTCGGGTAGTAGATACGGCAAGAATCGATCATGTTTGTTACACCTGCAGGGTTCCCGCGACAAGGAGTCGTTGATGGCGAGATAACGATCTCCATGGGCAACGCGCGAAAGTCGAGGCCGCTGCAGCTTGAGATGTTACTTTATGTTTTGAGAAAATAGTTTTAGTTTTAAAAGACGCTTTATATGTGCCGGATTTTCATGAACCTTGTTTCGCTTTCAAATTATTTACTCATGGATATTCTCGTTATTTTTGATAGTGGTGTTTCTATCATAAGAAATGACGGTTATCTCGTGTCAGCACGTTATATAATTCGCTTATACTATTTCTCGCCAAACATAATACCTATAACTATGTCAGATCTTCATCAAACCCTAAAAGAGAAAGTTTTCTTCAAGAAGATGACACTACTTTTCTCTCGGTATCTTAGATTAGGTCACATCAATCTAAATAGGATCCAAAGACCGCTAAGAATGGAGCGCTGGTAATCTCACTACATCTGCTCCCAACCCGCGAATCCCAGATGAAGGTAAGATGTCGACTGCACCTTCAAAGCCGGCGGGTTATAGAGCCAAAGAAATGTTGAGTTAGTCCATTTCGACTGTGTGGACCGATGTCCACACAAGCTCGTGGAGGGTACGAGTATTTTGTCACTTTCATCGACGACACTCAAGGTACGGATACGTATACCGCTTCACCGCAGTCCGAATGCTTTGAGAAATTCAAAGAGTTTAAGGCGAAGTGAGACGGTTAGGTAAGAGTATCAAGTCATCAAGGGTCCGATCGCTGTGGCGAATACCTCAAGAACGAGTTTATGGACTATCTAGTGAAGTGGGATTACATCCCAACAAGATTTCACCGGGCACACCACAAAGAAATGGTGTGTCGAGCCAAGAAAGACTCTTTCGAAATGGTTAGATCTATGATGAGTTATGCTACATCGCCTATTTCGCTCTGGGTATGCCTTAGAGACAACGCATACTTGCTAAATCTAGTACCATCCAAGTCACCGAAAAGACCCTTTCGAGTTGTGGTTTGGGCGAAGCCCGTTTAAGCCACATAAGGATATAAGCCCAAGACACGTGCCGAACAAGAAGGCCGACAAGTTGGAGGCTAGATCCGACGCAAGGTCGCTTATCGCTATCCTAGAGGAACGAAGGTGGTTTATTCTATAGTCCCAAGGATCAAGGTCATTATTAGACTAATGCTCGATTCTTAGAAGAGGACTACATGAAAATCATAAATCCAAAGTTGAAATCATTCTTCAAGAATTAGAAGATGATCGATTCCACCACCGACAGCCAAAGGTACGAGATGTCGAGTCTAGTGGAGGATCGACACCGATACTTCAAGAAATTGAAGTGATCGAGTTCCACCGAGATACCGACCGCATGTGGTACCTACACGCAAGTTGTGCAAGTTAGAGAACCACAAGTATCTCGCACCCACCGCTGCTATCAGTGCTCAGAGAACCTCGTCAGAGTGGGAGGGTTGTTCGTCAACCCAAGCGATTTATGTTCGTGGGTGAATCTTCGGATTTAGTCCCAGCAGACTTAACATGCAATAATCGACCCATGGACATACAAGAAGGCGATACAAGATATTGATGCAAGATCATGGCACACCGCTATGGACTTAGAAACGGAGTCCATAACGGCTATGGATGTATATGAAAGACACTCTACCGTATGGCAAGGAAGCCATAGGTAGTAAGTGGATATACAAGAGGAAGAGAGATTCCGATGGAGAGGTTTCGCCAAAGCCGTGCTTGTGGCGAAAGGGTACACTCGATTGAGGGCATCGATTTCACGAGACCTTTCACCGTAGCAATGCTCAAGTCCATCGTAATTCTTCTAGCCATAGCAGCCCACTCAACTTAGAGGTTTGGCAATGGATGTTAAACCGCTTTCTAAACGGTTACCTTGAGGAAGGTAGAGACATCTATATGCAAAGAACCCAAGGTTATGTGGTAAAGGCAAGAGCATCTAGTATGAAGCTTAAGTCCATTTATGGACTTAAGCAGCCTCCCGATCATGGAACTTACGCTGACGAGGTAGTAAAGTCCCATGGATTTACCCAGCTGCTTAGCGAGAGTTGTGTGTATCGGTTAGATGTCAACGGTGATGTGGTATTTCGCACTTTACGAGATGACATCCTTCTAGTCGGGCAACAACGTGAAGTCGTTATCGACGAAAGAGTCACATCCGATCGCTTCAAATGAAAGACTTAGGAGATGCAGCAGACATTCTGGGATCAAGGTTTACCGAGATCGCAAGAAGAAAATGTCGAGCTTATCTCAGCGCCTTACATTGATACCGTGATTACTGCTTTAGTATGCAGCACCGCCAAGAAAGGATTGCTACCTTCGCATACGGCGCCTTTATTCAAGACGCAACCACCCATGATCGCAAAGAGATAGAGGAAATGAGACAAGTTCCTTACGCCGCCATAGGAAGTCTCATGTACGCAATGCTATGCACGAGGCCCGATATCCGCTATGCGGTAGGCATAGTAGCTAGATATCGCCTAACTCGACAAGCTCATCGATCCGCAAGAAGCATATACCAAGCACCGAAAAGGACTCGAGATTATAGGCTAGTTTACCATGCGATAGTCTAATGCCTTGGGTTATACTGCACTGGATTTCCAAGTCGACCGTGATGAGAAAAAGTCAACCCTGCTATGTGTTTACCTTGGGAGGTGGAGCCAGATCCTCAAGTGAGTGCAAAGCAATGATGCATTATGGACTCTACCATGGAAGCCGAATATGTAGCCGCTCGAGGCTTCTAAGAGGTCAGATGGTTCAAGAACTACCTCATGGATCTAGACGTGGTACCGGTTTGCCCAAGAGTATCATAGTTTATCGTGATAACTCGTGCAGTGGCAAACTCAAGGAACCACGGACCCACAAGGCGCACCAAACACATAGAGAGAAAGTTCCATGTCATACGAGAAATCGTTAGACGAGGTGACGGTTGATTGAAAAGATTGATACGACGGAAAATCTAGCGGATCCATTCACGAAGAGCCCGCCGCAAAAGTCTACGATGGACACGTTAGAGGACTCGATTATGCTGATGGCACCCACTTAGAAAGGAAACTTTGTATAAGTGGGAGAAGCAAAGTGATGGTTGTTTGTAATAGCTAGTAGAGAGACACATTGTATACTAAAAGTTTGCTTTAGTATAAGTGGAGATTGTCGATTTGTATATCGAAGCGCTTGGTCGAGCTTGTATACAATGTTTCTTGTTACCACTATTACAATCTCCTATCCGAATTTGAATACTTGATTGCATATATCTCGTGTCCCCTTATCTCATATATAAGTTAGATCATACAAGGTGTAGAAGATCACGTAAGTCCGTATGATTGGTCAAGCTTAATGAGATATAAAAGTTTCACACCGAGACAACTTAAGGACGAGTTGTCGGGCTTAGCCGCAGATAGATAAGAAGTGACTGACTTAGTTGCTTGTCTATGCCGGTACGCCTCGACGTATCAAGGATCACAAGAGATGTGTTCTTCTATCCGACCGTCGTGAAGAACCAAGATCTCGTGACTTACGATGATCTAAACCTCGATAAGGTATTAGGTGAGTATGAGTTGTCGACCATCACTTCGACTTGTTATGGGTGAGGGTTATAGTTCTAACCCAAGATTCTCCGTGATCTCGGGTGGTGGCAAGGTTTATGTCACGCTAGTTATCTCAGACGAGTCACCGATCCGCTAGGATGATGACGCCCCTTAAGGAGCTCAAAGGTTTATTGTACTAAACCCCGCAGTTGAGTTAGCTCAAGTACAATAATAAGGTCGAGTGGTACTACTTAAGGAAATAAAGTTATTAATCGCTTTAAGCAATGATTGCTATAAATGATTAATGGACGCTCGATATCTTAAATACGGGATTCAGAATGTCAAGTGCAAGCCCGACTCAACTTCGTAATAAAGGGTAAGTCAAGATTTATTCTCTAGTGGCATGAATAAATGTTTATAAATTAATTTATGTTCGGGTCAACATAAGATAATTAATTTATTTGAGGCCCATCTTTATTCCTCAGATTTGATCCTCGGCCGCCCATCCAGTTCCCGTAGCAAGAGGAAAATCGGCGCCCATGATGCTCCATTGGCAAGATTTTATTCTCTTTATCCCACAAGGATATTATTATATTTACGGTATATGCATAGATCCTTTCCATATAAGATTATGGTAATAATCCCGAGAGTATGAAAATAATCCCGAGAGTATGGAAATAATCCCGAGATTATGGTATTTTTCCATATAGATTATGGTAATTTCCATAGGATTATGGTAATTTCATATAGGATTATGGTAATTTTCATATGGGATTAAGGTAGTGCATTATAAATATAAGGTATGAGATAAAGTCTAGTTAATGCTCACATAATATCCCTAGAATTTTCGCCCCCATAGCATTCTCGAGAGTTTTCAAAATTGGGAAGGAGAGCAAAGGGTGATTTTTCCAAGCATTCTCCATAGATCGCCCTCACCGACGCTGGAGATTGGGCAACCGGATACAGCCCGTAAGGTCAAAGCACGAGTCCGATCCGCTCGATCCATTCATCTCGCTCCATCGACCTCTTCGTATCCAAAGGTAAACACGAGAAAACCCCTACGTGTTGTAATTAATTATATAGACGCATGCTAGGAATATAATCAATGTATGGTGAATTAAATATCCAAGATAGATCCTGGGCGAGGGCTAAACATATGTTTTCCTACATCCGCACCTTAGGTCTATCTTCGAAAATACTCCAACTCCTTTCGCTGGTCTAACAAGTCGCTCATCCCGGGAGAGGATATCTATTCTAATAGTGAGCTTGTTCAATTCTCCGTAATCGATACACATCCTTAATGTTCCGCCTTCTTCTCGACGTATCAGACCGGTGCTTCCATGGCGATACACTAGGTCGTATGAAACCCAGTCCAACACCTCCGAATCAATCTTTAATTTTGTAATTGGTAGGCTATCCTATATGGTGCTTTCGACATCGAGCTGCCCGGTTCTAAGTCGATTGTGAATTTAATTGTCGATCCGTGGCATACCCGCAATTCTTCCGAAAACATCTTCGCATTCTCAACCACCGAACTCCTCCAATTGTTTTCCACCTCTGGTTTTCTTGTCTGTCGACTAGAAATGCATAGCAATCTCCTTCTTCATAATCTTGGTGGCTTTCATGGCGTATATCACCGATACTCTTTTCCCATTCTTATCCCATGAAAATTGGCCCTCCTTTCCAAGGGTCTGAAAGAGATCTTTCTCTCACATACAAAATTGTGGCATCGACTTTGGTGAGCCAATCCATTCCTAAGATGATGTCAAATTCTATCATAGAGATGACATATTAGTCTCGCCCCTAAAGTCTTCAAAGACCTATGTTCAATTCTAAGTTCGAGACTATATATTCAAGACATTCTTTCTCCACCGTGTGCTAATCACTAAAGCTTCACTAGATGGTTCAGAGTTAAGTCTAAAGCCTTACAAGCAACATGTGAAATGAAAGAGTGTGATGCCCCGTATCAAACAAAGTGCTATAACAGTATACCACCACGCTGATCATACCGCCGATTTCGTGCTCGAGCCGCTTGCTCGGTTTAGAGCATAGCCCGCTTGGTGGTTATCCTTGGTTTCTCCGGGAATGTGGATTCGCTTTGTTGATTTCAAGGTTTGGCAGTGCTCTCCCATTTTCTTGGGCATGCCGAGCAAATGTCCAATTTCTCCACAAGAATAACAAGCATTTGCCCCTTCGCACATTTGCCTAGTAGAATTTCCGCATTCCGCAAGGTGTTCGCCCATCATTGGAGGCGGATTTTGATTCTCGCTCGGATTCGATTCCGTGGTTTCTTCCCATTTCAAGTTTCCATTATCCTCATTCTATTTTCTTTCCCTTCGCCATTGTCTTGAAATGGCGCATGCACACCGTAGAGGAGCTTTTCCTTTCTCTCTGCAAGTGACTCGATGGTAAGAGCCCCGCCAAAGTCTCGGCATATGTAAGATCACCGACTTGCTAGGGAAATCGCTATCTCGTGATTTAATCCGCTTCTCAATTTCTCTGCTTTGCATCGTTGTCCACCGATGTGGAGCATACCTGACAGCTGGTCGAAAGCTCACAGATTCAAAGGACTGCTCCAATTCTCTCGCCTGCATTCCAACTCGCTCGCTTCTTCCGACGGTAACATCCTCGGTATGTACTTCATACAGCCCGCCTCAATTCTTCCCACGTGAGGTTCCTCGAGTTCCTCCTCAACATGGTGCGCCCCACCGACCCCACCGTAAGTCGCCTTCTTCCACAAGTCGGTAGGTGGCGACTTCACTTTTTCCATGTCTTCACATCGGATATAGTTGAAAACCGCTCCACACTCAGTATCCATTTCTCAAGATCCATTGATCGCCTAGTCCATCGAACATCTGAGGTTTCTTTTATGAACCTTTCTTCACCGACGTGTTCTGCTACTTCGGGTTAGGTTCCCGATGGAAAAACCTCTTCCTCAGACACGACCACGCCCTCGCCCCTCGCCCACGCCCCGGCCTCGCCCCTACCATTCCCTATCGGCACGCCTTCCATGCCACCTCCTATTGGTGCGCTTCCATTCCGAAAAGATAACGCCTATATGAGAAACTAATCATAACCATAAAGGTGTAACTCAAATGAATCCTCAATCTTTTCATGTCACTCTATGTTCAAGCGCCTATGTGAAACAAAGGAACTAGTTCTTTCTAAGTTGTTATAGCGAGGCTATCATGACTTACGCCAAAAAAACCCTTGAGTACACAAACAATTTATGAGAGAACTCCATAACTTATTCCGATCATTTTAGGATATGAATCCAAAAATATCGCCATCAACATTTTCGCTTTTGTGAAACCTATTGTCATGTAAGTTCCAAAGTCTCACGATGATCGAAAAGATTTGAAAATCCAATTCGACAATCAATTTCATTTGGTCGTTATGGGTTCGAGTTGTCCCAACACGACATCGAACGTAGCTATCTCGAGTACAATGACTCACAATAATAATGTGAAAGCAATTAGACAATTCACAAATCATCACATGAAAATAACTTGTAATCCACATGGAAACATTCATCAATGGCGTACATCATTTCATAATCTCACTTTGAAACATTTAAATCATACCTTTGTCGATCAACATGGACGCGAGCCGAGAGTCACCGAGATTTCAAGAAGTCTAGGATACTATTCTAGACTCGACATGAAAAGATTTTGGCAATGAGACACGAAAGAAAATTTATGCTCGATATTCACTCGTCACACCCCGATTTCTAGAAATGATGGAAGCTCATAAATCGAGGCCATTTAATAAAAAATAATGGAAAATATGAAGTCAATAGGTCGACTCGAACGTCAAGGCAATAAACCCTTAAAATTTGGGAATAGCTTCCTAAATGAAAACTAAGACATCGAATGATGTAATCCAATCAAAACAATAATTATCCTCGTGGATCACAAGTTTAGTTTCGCGTTCTAATAGCCAAAATACGCCAAAATGCTAAACATCAAGGATTCGTAGTCTAAGCTCATCAAAAGGTACAATTCAAGTCATGACAAGAAGGGAAAATAAATTTGAGTCAATTCATCACCGAAGTCTAAATACGGAAATAATCCGTCAAAATACGGAGTGAACTCAAATCTCCCGCCAACAATACCATCGATCAACCCGAAACATTTGAAAATATTCGCTAAGTACTAATGTACTCAAGTATGCATTTTAATAAACATTTCATAAACCGTAAAGCAGCTTTATCCAATCATGATAACATAACTTAGAAGGTTTTAAAAGAGAAACCACTTCTAAGCATGCAAAATATTTCATTCATTCAGCCCATCGTCACGACTCTTCGTTACTCGCTTTGATCCCTGACCTCTAGCCACCATCGATCACATGCTCCCATTATTGTCATCGGGACGAACCCGGATAATTCATGACGACTTCGTAACGATCCGCATAAGCACCATAATGACATGACGCATCCTAACGCATCCGCATAAGCACCCTTATAACGCTCATGACTTGTTAGTGCCCGATGGAGATCAACCCACCGAAACAACTAACAAGGTACACAATTCTCAATTAATGTATTAGATTAAAAGAGAATCTCGATCGATTCATATACGAGCCTTAAACAGTAGAGCGCATAAAACATTTTATCGATAAACAATTTGATTTCATGAAATATCGAGCATATAACTCAAATATACTTTTGTAAAGTAAGCCCACCTCGATAGGACAAAGCCTCAAGAAATCACAATAATATGCCTCGAAAGCAGCTAATCCCCGATCGATAAAACCCACAAGAAGCACTAATCTTAATAGGTCTCTTGAAGCCAGCCTTAAATTCAAGTAAAGGATGATACTAGCTTATGATTCAAGCCCTAGTTTTCAAAATATAATTAAATTTGAAAACTAATTTATATCGCTAAGGCACCAACAATACCCTTGCTCGACTTTTCGCTTAAAAATAATTTAATTTCATAATCTTCTTTGTTAAATACTTTTATTAAAAGTATAATGCAATTAAATTGCATACTAAAATCATATATATATAAGGACTCTCGCTAATATAACACATAATATAATTATCAAATTATGCACTGACTAGCATAATTTAATTTATTTAATTATTCTAACTTAATTAATTTCATTTAAAGAAATTAATTACATTAATTAAAGAGGTCTCAATCATAAATTAAGATAATTTAAACTTGACTTAACCTTATCTTAATCAATCAATTAATTAAACTTAATAGTAATTAATTAATTAATTAATTATCTTACCATAATTAAATAATTTAAACTTATATTTAAGTTTAAGTTAATTATTTAATTAATTAGACTTAATATAATTTAATTAATTAAGTCTTAAAGTTAAACCTTATTTATTTAATTAATTAAAGTCTAAGGATTTAATTAATTAAAGCAAGTCAAGTAATTAATTAAATTAAAGCTCAATCATTAATTAAATCTAAGCCCAACTATTAATTAATTAATTGAACCAACTCATTTATTTAATTCCTACCATTCCTTTATTATGCTTCCGCCCAAAATTTAGAACAAATTCAGAGCCCATATTATTTAAACAACCAACCCAAATTTCACTTTAAAAATAAATCGAGCCTAATACTGGAATAAAAGCCCAAAATTAAATACATTTAGAGCTCATTAGAGATTTTCAAGAATTAAATAAAAGGGCCCATCCTAATACTCATTTAATTTTTAAAAACAAGCCCAACTCATTTAATAAAATTTTACGGCCCAACACATTTAATAAAATGAGCCCAATCTCACAACTCAACCCAACACTCACAAACCCTAAACCTATCCTCTCCCATAACCTGCGCCGCTGTTACCGTCACGCCACGGCGGCCAACTTCCCACGACGCCAATTTTTTTTCTCTCCTCCTCGCCTCTCTCTCTCTCGCCTCCTCGCTCTCTCTCTCGCCTCACGCTCTCTCTCGCTCACACACCGCACACATACTGAGGTCGCGCCGCCTCCCGCCACGCCGCCGGCCGCCGATCACGCCATCGCCGCCACCTCACCTCCTTCTTCCTCTCTCGCCATTCACACACACTCACGCACACACGCACACACACCACAAAGAACAACACACACACACACGCCGACGCACACACACACGCGAGCCACGACGCGGCGGACGGATCGACCGCCACCGCCACTGCTGCCGCTGTCAGCCACCGCCGCCACCGCCTCCCCTGCTTCTCCTCCTCCTCTCTCAGAAACCCACATTCCCAAACACAACACATACAAACTCCATCCTCTTTTCCTCTAAAACCCACACACAAACATACACAAATGCACATATACTTAAACTGAATGGAGGATTAAAAATTTTAAACCTTTGAAGTTTTCCCCTTGTTGATGCTGCAAACGAAAATGAGTGAGAAATCTGAAAATGGGGGCTAGGGTTCAAGAATGAGGAGAAGGGGAGTTTATATAGTTAGGGTTTTGCTTATCCATGGGCTTTCATTTTTTGGCCTTGTTAAACCAAAGCCCATTACATAAATATATTATTCAGACGGCTCAAGTTCGATCTAGAGATTATAAATTAATTAAACCTCGACATATATTACTTATACAATGATTTATAAATATATGTATAAATCATATTCAATTATTATATTATATATATAAAATTTCGTAATCGCTTTAATGAAATAAATTTCTTTTGTTGAATTTAAAAATTTCTTTCATCGGGCACTAATCATTTAAATTTAAGTTCGAAAGTCCTTCTAATCTTATTAAGAAAGACGGATATGATGCCTGAGCTTGAATGGTTTGAGATTTCAATTGCGCAGTTGTTTCGTAACCTTCAAATGTCGATTTTGCGATTATAGAGAGGGTGTAGAATAGTGTCGCTGGAGAGAGCACCAATCAAATCCTTCTATTTATTGTTTGAATTCTTTTGAGAATTCTCGACGTCGCATCGGAGGTTTATATAATAGTACACTATGGCTATGTAACTCTAAAAAGTCTTATGATAAGATAGATCTTCCAGAGATACGCTTAACATACGTATAGTCAAACACTCGCGCTTAATATCTTCGTGTTTCTTCATTGAATCGACTGCTTTTATCATCATCGACTTCGTGTTGGGCAATCGAGACCGCCTGCCTTTTTATTAGCAGTGTCGACTCGCCATTTGTCGCCTTGACATCCGAGTCAAGATGATGCTTTCAATGATATAGATAACAGCCAACTTTGACCTTTTATGAACCAAATTTGACTGATATAGCCAACATCGACTAGTTGTCATCACCTTTGACTATCGATAAGCGCTGACTCGTGATGCTAGCTTTAACTTCGGATAGCTAGCTTTATGTAGGAAATCTCATTTTAAACTCTTCCCGCTGATCTATCTTCGATGTTTAATTCACCATGCATTGATTATATATACCTAACATGCATCTATAAATAATTAATCGCAACATACATGTGTTTACCGTGTTTACCCGTGAATTTTAGGATATGAGATCAATGGCGCACTCTAGATTTGATCTTCTAGATCGTATCACTTAACGCATGTTCTCTAACACCGAGTGAGAGTAATTTATGAAGAATACTACAAAATTTCACCTCCTACTTCGTCTATGCAATTTTCAAAAATCACAACAAACGATAGGATTATTTTTTATTTTCTATCACCTTGTATTTATAATGCATTCCTAGAATCCTATTTAGATAGAATCCTCGCATATCTAATAAATACAAGAATATCTTTAAAGATAAATCATATCTAGAATAATTATCTCGATATCTAATAATATCGATAATATCTATCGATATCTAATAGTATCGATAATATCTATCTAGATATTAGAGATGTATTAAAATAATACATAAATCGTAATGTAGTCTCATGAACTCTACATAGAGTGGGCAAAATTTGCGTAAGCAACAGCCTCACGGGTCACCCGAGATCAAATGCAAAGAATATAGATAGGTCTAAATGAATTAATTATCTTATGTTCAACCGTAAACATAAATTAATTCATAAATATTTATTCATTCCACTAGAGAATAGATGCCGACTTACCCTTTATTACCGGGTTGAGTCGGCTTGCACTTAGACTTACGAATCCCTCAGATTTAAGATATCACACCATTAATTATTTATAGATTCTGATCGCTTAAAATAATTAATCTCAAATGTTCCCACTTTTCCAAAGGACGGATTAGCAGGACTATTACTCTGAACGGAATTAAGAAACGAAAAGGACACTGGAACATCAAATTGTGAGACACATATATGAATACTTTAGAATTTCCAAGAGATTAGGATTTGACAAACATAATATATAAATGACTTAGTATTCTTGCAATGAAAACATGTGAATACACATATGACGACGTGCACTCAAGGTACTAACTTTCAAAGGCAAAAGAATTCTATTGCTCAACATTGCTCCATCGATCACCAAATTTCAACTCGCACATTTAAAACAAACATGCAGAGTCGAGTACAAGAATGCACTCATGGACTCATGCCAAAACATTTTTCATTGAATTACACCGCCTTCAAGAACTCCATGAGGTTTTATTTGAAATACCGTGCATATTAAACATTTTCAGATTTTCATAAATCGTCTGCCGTACATTTTCTTTGTATGTATGATCCATATCCTTTCATTCCTCATATAACATTTCTCGAATCCTCAACGCCGTAGGCGAGGCCTCCTCTACGTCATTGCCACCGCCGTGAATTGTACTTACAAAGACACAACAACTCGAGTGTACACGTTAATCCGTGCTATAAAGCACGTGATCCGAATTCGATTTTTCATGAATTGGGAGCGACCCAACAACTTTTCTTTCATTCATTCATTGTCAAGTAACCAACACATTGATAGGATACATACATAAAACATAAATATTTTGGGCGATAATTTAATGAACATCATTTTCTCATCATTTCTCAAAAGAGAAAGCATCATAAATAAATACTTTTCATTTTGCATAAAGCATCATAAATAAATCATTTTATCCTCGAGGATAAGAAAGAAAAGCCCACCTTAAGAATCGACCTTCTCGACATACATGATAGTGATCCTTTGTCGCTTATTTACGCCCATCACTGACCTTGTCAATGTAAGAAATATAATTTAATACATCATTCATTTTTTTCCGAGAAGCATCATTAAGATTTAACGAATTCGTTATCTTTTAAATCTTAGAGTTTCATGATTTTCAAGTATCGATACGACTTAGTTAACAATCTATACTTTATCTATTAGGTTCGCTCGCGTCATGACGATAGGCTTACACTTCATCGCCGCCTTCTTTCCTTCCATCAATGTTTCTCCACGCCGCTTCGTGATAATTTATGAATCCTAAGTTCATAACTAATCTTCGCCGCTTGTTAACGCCAGATCGACAAATTCCGAGTTTCAAAACTCATCCATAACCAATATTTCTTCGCCGCTTCTCACCTCACATGTCCCATATTCTATCAATGAAACCAATATCGATACTAAACGATTAATAAGAATTTCTCTTACTTCAATCATCTTCTAATAATCAATAATAATTTAAGTTACTTAGAAATAATATTTCTTAAGTATCTTACTCGACATAATCAATTCATTAATTAATTAAATCTATGATTTAATTAAGTAAATCCATAATTAAAACTTAATTAAATGGATTAAATAAAGTCCAATGATATTTGATTAATCAATCAAATTAATTTTATTAATCTTAGATTTTCAAGAATTAGATTTAATTTAATCACACCTTACATAAGATCAATCTCATTACATACATAAATCACAAAAAAAGGATAATTTCAATTATTACTTAACATAATTAATTAATTAATTATGCTATATAAAAATAGACTTTATTAAATCTCATGAGTTTAATTAACTCACTATAATTAATTGGTCTTTAGATTATTATTTAATCCAAGAGTTCATCTTTATTTAATCCAAGGCCCAACATTAAAAAATCTAAGCCCACCTTAAATTTAAGTGAAGTCCATAACAATTTAATTCAATAAACCCATGGCTCATTCTATTATTTTCTAGAGGCCCATCTAATATTAGTCCAATGACCATTTTAATTTCACCATATCTCAATTTAATTAAAGGCCCATCGCTTTATTATTTCGCCCACACCTCAAGCCCAATAGCAATTTACTAAACCAATTATTTTCGCCCACAACAATTAAATTGTTAGCCCATAACTAAACTTAAAACTAGCCCAAACAAATTAATTCGCCCATATAAGCAAAGCCCAACAAACAAACTAAAATTTAAAACTAAACCCCAGCCTCCTAACTCACCCCCTGCACCTCACCCATCTCTCTCGCCTCACTCAAGAGGCCGCCTTCCCTTTATCGGCACATCTTGGAGCTCGAGTCTTGAGTTCATGCCGCCGCCACCGCAGCCTCGCCTCCTCCTTCTCTTTCTCTCACGGACACACTCACACGCCGCACATCTCTCTCTCTCCTTTCTCGCCACCGTCGCCTCCTCTTCTCCCATGAAATATCGTGGTCGGCGACACCGTGGTCGCCTAGTTGGCCTTTCATCCAGCCTTTCCTCATCTCTCACTTTCGCCTTCTCCAAATTACACACACACGCACTCTTTGATCTCACGAGATCGCCGTTATCGCCTCCGGTTGGCGATCGCCGGGGCGTGTCACACCATCGCCGCCGTGAACCCAAATTTCACTTCCCTTCTCTCTCGGTTCCTTTCCAAATCGATGCACACACACACCTACTGCTTAAAACTCGAGAATCGGCCACCGCTGCCGATTTCCGACGCCCACCGCTCCACCTTTTCCCGCCGCCATTTACTGCCTTCGCCGCAAGCTGCCTCTGCCCAGCCCATCACTATCGATAGCCGAGCCCTAGTGGCTCGGTCAAATATTATAAATTCTGGTTCAAAAGTATTTTATGATCCGTAATTTCATTTGTTTCGATTGTTTGTAATTTGTAAATTTTCCAATTTCACTTCGCATTTATCTCATCTACAAGTTTATAATTTATCGAATCGTATGAAAATTACAGAGGTGGAATCGAGATGAATACCTTGTGATTGTTGGATCAATTTTCAGATGATGTTGGTATTAATCAAGTTGAGAATCGATTTCTCTCCTCCTGACCGATCAAGGATAGGATAGTAGAGTGAATGGATCGCTTAATTATATATGAGAGAGATATGGGTGTTGTTGTAAAGTTGTCATAGGATTCCTCGAAGTGTGATGATGAGTTTTGAAAAGAGCGAGCATGGGGAAAAGTTGAAGATTTTATGGGATTTGAAATGATGTGTTGTGATGTGACAATTTATTCAAGTAAAACATCTCGTTCGGTTCAGAATCAGATTCGCTTAAATTTTCTCGCTCAAAATAAAATTGAACGTCGACGATTATAAATTTTAATAATCGCCTAATTTCCAAACCCGATTTAGCTAAATAAATTAATAATTCAAAGTTTTAAATTTCTGTATTACAATCTACCCCCTTAAGAAAATTTCATCCTCGAATTTGTACTGTTCTTAGCGCTTCATATTATCCTTCCTTCATCATGCCTCTAATTTCGATATTGCCTCTTCAATCCATAATATCTTCATGAAATCTTAACTTCGATATAGACAAACCTTAGTCTTAAACCTTCCGCCTAAGCTCAATATATTCTCGATTTCATAGATCGTATGAGTCTAGATTATAAAATAACCCTAGATGCAGGATATATCGATTGTGGGTGGTGAAACTTGTGGTTAACACTAATTGCTCAAACACATATTACCATCGATTTTTTATTTTTTTCTCTGGTGAAGAAAATCCATTTTACCTCGCAAACTCCTCTACTTGAAGTTCTAAGAACCATGTAGTATTTCTAACCAAGTAGCTGAAGTTCCTTTCTCGATAGTATTATCATCAAATTCAACCACTATCTATACGTAAGTGTACTCTCATGAGATTTCTATCTTATAGCCTTGCCACCATATAGTAATCACAAGTAGTTCGATGATTGCCATCTAGATCCTCACCCTACTAACATGGCATCCGCATTAACATCCATTCTTAATTTAGTCTCAATAATTCAGCTTCCTTTCTCTCTATTGCTCTTAGAATATATTTCATATATTCTTACTTTAAGAAATATTTTCGAGAGATCCTTATTCCGACATTTAGTGCCCTCACTGTAATATCGATATACATCATTTGTTGCCATTCTTATTGATCCATCATGCAATTTTGCATAGGATAAAACTTGGTCCATCGAGACATATCATACTTTTGCTTGACGTCAAACATCTTTACACCATTTCTACATTCAATGATTAATTCATTTCAATGTCGAGATACTTAATATCTCATTTTATTGATCGTCACAAAAGTATGGGGAATAATCTTCCCAATTAGATTCACTTTAAGATCCTTCCATGTGAGTCGTTTCATTTGTTCTCTTAGAGATATTCCTTTCCTTAAACATGGTATCTCAAAATAATATTACTTTCATTATACTTTGTTCCCACATTCGATTAGAACCATTATTATTTACATATAGCTTGGCAAGTTAGTACATGTGTACCCCATAACTTAAATTCCAAGCATATTATTATCATGTCTTGACTTTAGGATACCTTTTCCATACTGATTTAAACACTAGTGGCTAGCCTAGCTGCTCACTCTTATCAACATTTATGATCCATCAATCTCATTATCATTGGTTTTACTGTGGCCTCAAATACTCGAAATTACGCACCATGGTAATCTAGTTCGATACTTAGTTTTCATTTTCTTTAGGTTCCCTGTGGCCTCCTCCATACCGTGATGGTTCCACTTTACTTTGACGAGAGCAAATTGTTTGTTTCAGAAACTTGAACTTTTCTATACAAAATTTGGACAGTCTTTCTTCATAACTCAAGTCCCGTAATGCTACTTCATCGTGATTAATTACATGTTTCAATCAAACACGATTTTCTTAATTGCGTAGACATGAAACACATTGTGTACGCCCCAAATGCTTGGTGGCAACTTTCCTATGTATCAAAAGGTCATATGCATCGGGTCGAATTTTCCTCTCTCGCCAAGACGAACTCCTTCAAGGAGAAACTTAAGAAACACTCGATCCTCAACGCTGAACTCTAAATCGATCGACGGTACTCACAAAGCTTTTGTCTATCTTGGGCTTTTTTGATTCTTTGCTTGACGTGATCGACCTTCTCAATCATTCGTTGTACTAGATCTCGACCTAGTAACTTTCTTTTCACCCACTTCATCCCAATAAAGTGGTGATCGACATTTCACCATGCAAAGCCTCATATATTCGAAATCAATTATGCTCAAGCAAAATTCTAAGGGTTGAGGTATAAAGCGAGATATTTATTTTCCGAGATGCTATCATTTCTTTATATGTATATTCTTCAAAAGAATATCTCGCATGCATCTTCATTCTTTTAGACATGTCCAACCTACTAATGAGGTTTTAAGGACAACAACTATCTTAAAGATAAGTTGTAATCTCTATTGTTATGATATAATAAGGGAATTCATATCCCACGATATTATATTCTTTTCTTTACTTTTACTCTTGATTAAATGCTAAAGAGTATCTTATTCATAATCTTCATTATCATAAGTACTTGGTAAGCCCATCGTGGTCATCAGATCGATGTGTATCATAGGAAAAATATCTCGCCTCATCGAGATTTCCTTTACATCATAATTTCTTGATGTCTATCACTTCACCGATCCGAAACTTTAGGTGATCAAATAAGTCAATCTATATCATGCCCGATGTTTATCGCTTACTAATTCGCACTTAGGTGACAAGGTAAGTCAAGCTTTATCACACTTATTGGTTCCAATGATTGAAGAAAACTCATCATGACAACTTACAAGGGTAAGGGTTCAAATTGAGGTGATCTTACTTTTGAGAGTTTGAACCAATATGTTCCTCAATCAATAATTGGGATATAGGTCCAAGACCGAATGACGACTCACCGAGATTTCTTTGGTCATGTAATGCTGCACCACACAAATATTTTCTCACACACAAGGACTTGGTTTCAAAAGGATCCTTTATAAACCTTCGTTAAAATTTCTTTCAAAACAGAAGAAACTCACGTGATTTCTCAATTAACTAGTCATGTAGTAAAACTCAATGATGTAAATTGGGTAATGAAATTGAATTTGAAACCTTATATAACTCGTAATAGGTCATCATCAAAGGTTCTCATGTATGTCATAGTTCTACTTGTACCATCGAATCTTACCTTCTTGTAACTTTCTAAAATTTTATCGCATCAGAAAGTCCTCATTCAATAAAACCATAAATAACTTCAACTGATTCTCGTAAGTTCCGGAGAAAGAATCAGGGTTGGGTCCTTCATAACAATTAAAGCACGCCGCGATAGGAGTACGTAGGCAAAACCATGCGAAATCGGAGTTCAAACGAAGAAGAACGGTCAAAACAAAATCATTGCGCAATGCAAAAAGCCCGCGCCGAATTCATTCTTGTTTTGAAAACTCATAATACTGGATCAATTCATTCTTTGATCACATTTCTTTTCATTTATAACTAATAAGTCATAGTCGATTTGAGTTCCGCCGCATGTGAACGTCCAAATAAAAAGACTATACTCATGTCACTTATCGATAGTGACATTTATCCTTTCGACCTTTATGTCCACTCGTCAGAAATTCTCTTCGCCTTTCATTTTGAGATTCTCATTTCGATCTCGCTTATTTTTAGTATAGAATAAAATTTTCATAATTCGTCCTTCTATGTTCTTTCAAGAATGGGATCATGCGTCTTAAATACCACGCTCTTTTGGGATGACATACCCTTCATCATTAATAAACTTGAGATTTGAAATAAAATTTCAAATAGTCATATCATAGTTCATCAGACTCATGTACTTTTGAATTTCAAAATTCAACATAACATATTTGACGATAATGTCCATTTTGAGCATTTTCATCATTAATAACAATAAATCTTTATCAATTCCATGAATTCAAACATTTCATTTATCGACACATATTCATCAATACTTTCTCGTATGACATTATCATACATTATCATACGCTGGTAGCGAACCAACAACTTCCCGATCATGACAACATCCTCCTCATAAACATCATTAACAATCTTCCCGATAAACATCATCAAACCATGATATGTTGGTAGCTAACCAACAACTTTTCTTATTATTTCATCATTCCAGATCCATGACATGAAACTTCATTTGCAACATTTGCAATAACTTTCACTTTCAATCAATCCTCATAACTTTCATTTCACTTGAAAAATTATTTCAAAAATTTGAGAAAGAATCGCCATTTAGCACAAATCAAACTCAGAAAGTTTTCCTTAAATATGCAATCACACACCGCATATTGTGGGAATCTCTTTGAAAAAATCATTTTTATCCTTTTCACTTTCAACTTTTCATTTCCAAAACTTTGAAAAGAAATTATTTACCTCATTCCGTTGAGCTTGATGTGATGGAGTGTTGAGCATAGTCACCGATTTCTAGAAGTCTAGTGACTCAATCTAGACTTAACTTTGAAAGGAGATTTTGAAATCAAAAAGCAACCGCCTCGATACCACTTTGAAATGTTCCACACTTTCCAAGCGACGGATTAGTGGACTATTACTCTGAATCGAGAATTAAGAAACGTAACAAGGACATGGAACATCAAATTGTGAGACACATATAAGGAATACTTCTTAGAATTTCCAAGAGATTAGGATTTGACAAACATAATATATAAATGACTTAGTATTCTCAAAATAAAACCATGTGAATACACATACGACGATGTGCACTCAAGGTACTAACTTTCAAAGACAAAAGAATTATATTGCTCAACATTGCTCCATCGATCACTCACCAACCTCGCACATTTAAAACAAACATGCGCAGGTCGAGTACAAGAATGCACTCTGGACTCATGCCAAAACATTTTTTCATCAATTACATCGCCTTCAAGAACTCCACGAGGTTTTATTCAAATACTGTATTTACTAAACATTTTCAGATTTTCATAAATCGTCTCGCCGACATTTTCTTTGTATGTATGATCCATATCTTTCATTCCTCATATAACATTTCCTCGAATCCCGAACGCCGTAGAAGGAGGCCTCCTCACGCCATTGCGACCGCCGTGAATTGTACTTACATCACACAACCAACTCGAGTGTACACGCTAATCCGTGCTATAAAGCATGTGATCCGAATTCGATTTTTCATGAATTGGGAGCGACCCAACAACTTTTCTTTCATTCATTGTCAAGAACCAACACATTGATAGGTTACATACATAAAACATAAACATTTTGGGCGGTAATTTCATGAACATCATTTTCCTCATCATTTCAAAAGAGAAAGCATCATAAATAAATACTTTTCATTTTGCATAAAGTATCATAAATAAATCATTTTATCCTCGAGGATAAGAAAAGAAAAGCCCACCTTAAGAATCACCTTCTCGACATACATGATAGTGATCCTTTGTCGCTTTCATTTACGCCCATCACTGACCTTGTCAATGTAAGAAATATAATTTAATACATCATTCATTTTTTTTTCGAGAAGCATCATTAAGATTTAACTAATTCGTTATCTTTAAATCTTAGAGTTTCATGATTTTGTTATCGATACGACTTAGTTAACAATCTATACTTTATCTATTAGGTTCGCCTCGTCATGACGATAGGCGACACTTCATCGTCTGCTTTCTTTCCTTCCATCAATGTTTCTCCACGCCGCTTCAGATAATTTATGAATCCTAAGTTCATAACTAATCTTCGCTGCTTGTTAACGCCAGATCGACAAATTCTCGAGTTTCAAAAACTCATCCATAACCAATATTTCTTCGTCGCTTTCTCCCTCACACGTCCCATATTCTATCAAAGAAACCAATATCGATACTAAACGATTAATAAGAATTTCTCTTACTTCAATCATCTTCTAATAATCAGTCAATAATTTAAGTTACTTAGAAATAATATTTCTTAAGTATCTTACTTGACATAATCAATTCATTAATTAATTAAATCTATGATTTAATTAAGTAAATCCATAATTAAAACTTAATTAAATGGATTAAATAAAAGTCCAATGATATTTGATTAATCAATCAAATTAATTTTATTAATCTTAGATTTTCAGTAATTAGGATTTAATTCTAATCACACCTTACATAAGATCAATCTCATTACATACATAAATCACAAAAAAAAGGATAATTCTCAAATTATTACTTAACATAATTAATTAATTAATTATGCTATATAAAAATAGACTTTATTAAATCTCATGAGTTTAGTTAACTCACTATAATTAATTGGTCTTTAGATTATTATTTAATCCAAGAGTTCATCTTTTATTTAATCCAAGGCCCAACATTAAAAAAAATCTAAGCCCACCTTAAATTTAAGTGAAGTCCATAACAATTTAATTCAATAAACCCATGGCTCATTCTATTATTTTCTAGAGGCCCATCTAATATTAGGTCCAATGACCATTTTAATTTCAACCATATCTCAATTTAATTAAAGGCCCATCGCTTTTATTATTTCGCCCACACTCAAGCGCCCAATAGCAATTAACTAAACCAATTATTTTCGCCCACAACAATTAAATTGTTAGCCCATAACTAAACTTAAAACTAGGCCCAAATGTAATTAATTCGCCCATATAAGCAAAGCCCAACAAACAAACTAAAATTTAAAACTAAACCCCAGCCTCCTAACTCACCCCTGCACCTCACCCATCTCTCTCGCTCACCAAGAGGGCCGCCTCCTTCCCTTTATCGCACATCCGCCGAGCCAGAGCCCGAGTCCGCGAGCCGCCACCGAGGCTTCGCCTCCTCCTTCTCTTTTCTCTCACGGACACACTCACACGCCGCACACATCTCTCTCTTTCCTTTCTGCCACCGCTGCCTCCTCTTCTCCCATGAAACATCGTGGTCGGCGACACCGTGGTCGCCTAGTTGGCCTTTCATCCAGCCTTTCTCCTCATCTCTCTTTTCGCCTTCTCCAAATTACACACACACGCACTCTTAGATCTCAACAGATCGCCGCCGTTATCGCCTCCGATCATGCGATCGCGGCCGACGTGTCACACCATCGCCGCCCAACCCAGCCCCACTTCCTCTCTCTCGGTTCCTTTCCAAATCGATGCACACACACACCTACTGTTTAAAACTCATGATCGGCCACCGCTGCCGATTTCCGACGCCCACTGCTCCACCTTCGCTCGCAGCCATTTCTTCGCTCTTCGGCCGCAAGCCGTCTCGTCCGCCCAGCCATCGCTATCGATAGCCGAGCCCTAGTGGCTCGGTCAAATATTATAAATTCTAGGTTCAAAAGTATTTTTACGCATCCGTAATTTCATTTGTTTCATTGTTTGTAATTTGTAAATTTTCCAGCTTCAATTTACGCATTTATCTCATCTACAAGCTTATAATTTATCGAATCGGTATGAAAATTACAGAGGTGGAATCTAGATGAATACCTTGTGATTGTTGGATCAAATTTTCAGTATGATGTTGGTATTAATCAAGTTGAGAATTGATTTCTCTTCTCCTGACCGATCAAGGATAGGATAGTAGAGTGAATGCGGCTGTTTAATTATATATGAGAGGAGATAGGGGTGTTTTGTAAAGTTGTCATAGATTCCTCGAAGTGTGATGATGAGTTTTGAAAAAAGTGAGCATGTGGGGAAAAGTTGAAGATTTTATGGGATTTGAAATGATGTGTTGTGATGTGACAATTTATTCAATGTAAAACATCTCGTTCGGTTCAGAATCAGATTCGTTTAAATTTTCTCGCTCAAAATAAAATTGAACGTCGACGATTATAAATTTTAATAATCGCTCTAATTTCCAAACCCGATTTAGCTAAATAAATTAATAATTCAAAGTTTTAAATTTCTCGGGTATTACATCTCTTTAATTCCTTAAGTAGTACCACTCAACCTTAATATTGTACTTGAGCTAACTCAACAGTGGTCTAGTTCAATAAACCTTTGAGCTCCTTAAGGGACATCATCATCCTAAATGGATACGTGATTCGATACATGTAACTAGTATGACATACAAGCACTTCGAGGATTAAAGAACAACAAAGCGCAGAGTAGAACTGTATAACAGATGATCAAGAAGAATCAAGAGGTGGTCAAGAGCGCCTAAGAAAATGGTCGGTAAAGCTAATAGGAGGAGAAATGAAGAAAGCTACCCCGTCAAATTTCAACCAGCTTGTCGATTTATCGACGACAATTACCTTATCAGATTTCAGATGCCCCATTCGAGATCTTTGGAGACCCACCACCTGGCGGCATGCGGAGCAAGAAGAACATGTCGGAATTGAAAATCATGGGAACGCCCAAAGAATGTCAAAGTCAGAGAAAAGAGTGCTCCAAGTAACTTTCAAGAAAAGACTATCGAGAAACACCTTGTAGATAACACGCCTGTGATCGACAAATGAGTTTTACGACCGAATGAAAGATGGAACAATCAAGATAGAGTTCGTAATGTATTATTACTACTTGATTGATCCGCTGAAGCACCGTGAGATTGCAATGTATGGTTTCGTAAATTTTCTAGAGTACAAGTGGTCGGCTTTCATTAACAAATATGTTAATCACAGAGCTAGGCAATATGTAAGAATTTCGCAGACCAAGAAAGTCGCGCACCGCCTATGAGGCAGCCTTCATCGACCGAGCTCGATTGAAAAGAATCCTTAGTTGTTGTGAATTGTTAAAGATAGATCCAACGACGCCAGATGAATTCCAAAACTCGTCACGAATTTTGCAATGTATGAATAACTAATCGATAAAGAGAGGATAAAACAGCAAGAATTAACCGTCAAGAGTTGTAATAGATTTATAGTTTGTCGGGATTTTGAGTTTATCGATTATATCATGTAAAATTTGTTAGAGTTGGTTTAACTCAACCGAATCTCCTCATTATATGGAGTTAGTTAATTTAGGGTTTGTTTTTCTTCTCTTTGTGTGCATGTTACCGATGTTTCACCGACGCGATGGTAACACAATCAAGTACATGGAATCGATCAAAAGAGATAAGGATGGAAGAAATCACTATTTGGTTCCTACTTTCCGTGAGCAAGTCGAGCGACTAACCGCTGCATGACTAACCTACATCCTAGTGGGCCGTAACGTGGTCCTAGACGTGCGGTAGAATGCCTCTCAACTCCTATATAAGGATAGAAAAATCGGCAAGGTAAGTACAATCCTGAAGATTTATCTCAAGATCTGCTTTACGCTGCCGAGTCTGTTTTCATAATATTTTTGATAACACACGAGTGTTTTAGCTTCCGATTGTTTTGAAGTTTGTCATTTTAATATACGAGTGGTGTGAGGAAATCTTTAGTATTTTATACATTTTCATAGTTATGTTTCGACTAACGTGTCCGACTTTATCTTGTGATAAATTAGTGAGTTTTTGTAAAGTTCACTGTACATTTTATAGTGAATAATTTCGTCATACTTGACATCTACAGATTATAATTTTAATCTATAGAAAAGTTACTTCGGTGTTCTTTAAGCTTTTAGTTTCGTTGTTTTACTCTGTGTTGATAACAATCTACACAACAGTTCTGTGTTTAGGCAAAGCAACACTTTAAAAATTCAAAGAACCTATAATCTATAAACCCACCCAGCTCACCATAATGACAATGACTCTTTGTCCGGACTTTGTACTTGCTTCAAACCTTATTATGTCAACTAATCATGTTTTGCAGAAGAATGATCACAACAGAGGAATCAAGTTTGTCTCAATAAACTCTGGTTATCTATCTTTTTGTTTGTTTTCAAAGATAATGTTTAAGGTTTTGACATCTTCAAAATGAGAAAATTGTTGGAAAATTCCTAACATATTCAATCTTACAAGTCACAACAACTCATTATATACCAAAAAATAATTCATACCACTCACAACTTAATACATGGTGGAACAATTTCTCTACTCAAACAATGTTTACCAACAATTTTATTAAAACATGTATCATCTAGAAATGATACACTTATTATGAACGAAGAGAGTATTTTATAGGCTCATAGTAATTAAATATATATATATATATATGTATATATATATTATAGCCTCATAGTCTCAGAACTTCATCCAAATATTATGACAATAGTCGATCGGTTATGATATCATATTTTATAAAAACAACAGTGTCTAAACACTATGCATAGTTAATTCAAAAGGTATTAGTTATAACATAAGACTACTCATTTTAAAAAAAAATAATTTCTTTTGCATATATTAAAATCTGTAACAACTATTTCAACGGCAGAAATTAATGCAACTTTTGGACCCATACGCAATGCTTTCCTTGGTTTCGACAAATTTATTGTAAAAAGTAAATAAAGAATGATTCTATTCACTGTAGTCCTCATCTTTTCAAAATAAAATAAAATAATTATTGAGTATTTTATCCCCAAAATTAAGTTAAAAATTCTGTGATGTGTTGGATAGAGTTTGATAATTGGTTGGTCCAATGTTACTTTAATGGCTTCACTTCACCCGTCTCAATTTTGATGCTCCATTTAATCTGACTGGTATCTCTTGGTTTCTATATGAACCGTGGCATTAAAAGCAGAGGCATGTAAAATGAGGGATCACCAAAAAAAAAGATGTTGAAATAGATGTCTTCCAAAAGTCATTATCTAGTCACAATCGTGTATCTATTTACGGATAATATAGTGTACAGATTGAGAAAGACAGTTCGGTTTTATGCCTATTAAAGATTTTGAATTAATTGAACATTAATTCACCAAATTTTCAGCAGCATACCGGAATTTTGGAGTGCCTTAAACCATGTTGCTGTTTTCATTTTTATTTATCACTTGAAACATAGGTTAGAGGGCTGTTTAAATTTCTGGGATGATAAATTCATAATAGAATTATTTTTGAAAAATAAGAAGCAAACTTTATACTTAGCTCACAAGATTCTTAAATCTCAATATGTATTTTATCTGTTCGGACAAAACGATGATATTTAAATATGAAAAAGAGTGTATAATATTGGGGTTGAACAAGTTGGAAGAATCCTACCGCAAATGCAGCCTATCATTTTGATCAGTTGAATGCTCCAATGTTGATATTTTGGTTTGACTGACTCGAAGTTCGCACCGGCGAGATCATTAACTAAATCATAATTATAAGTTTAATTTAATCTTAAAAATAGAGTAATAAAATTTCATTATGTATTAATTAATCTTAATTAAAATTCTAATTACCCTGATGAAGGATTGTGGAACGTTCGCACCTAAATTTTTCTCATTCATTTTATGTTAGCCACTTATGATCTTTAACTTCGAGTTATATGTTTAATATATTTGATGTTATGTAGAAGTTTGAAGTTAAGTGCTTAAAATAATCATAAGTCTTAATAAATATTACGATTATTACAAGTAGGAATAATAATTTGTAAATTACTGATATTTTAGTTTCACATACCATGAAAATTAAAAGATTCCACCTGTCAAATATTATAATTGATTCTGATTTTACGATTTGATCAATTTACTCCAGCTTTGGTCAAATTCATGGTAATTATAATTGGATTATAGATTCAAATGGGAGTAGAGACAAGGACTTAGACTATAACCGTAGTGAATCTGAATTATTTTAAGTGAATCTATGTCAACTTGACGATAGCTCTGATTCTAAGTTGGGATAAAACGATTTCGATCGTCAAATTAGAATCAATAAAGTATAGTAATGTACATGTAGATTTTTTTTGTAATGTGCCAAAATAGAATTTGAAGAAAATTTTATAATGGGGTGGTCTCCAGTGCACACGCACGCACAATGAGACCCACCCATAATTAATATTTAATTAATTAATTAATTTAATAAACCTTATTTGTAAATTAATAAATAATACTTTTGAATTAATAAATCATAATCGTGAATTAATAAATCTTAATTTTAAATCAATAAACCCTAATCATGAATTAATAAATATTAATTTTAAATTAATAACCCTAATTGAATTAATAAACCATAATTTTAAATTAATAAACCCTAATTTTAAATTAATAAATCCTAATTGGAATTAATAAACCCTAATTTTGAATTAATAAACCATAATTTTGGATTAATAAATCATAATTAAAACTTAATAAATATTAGTTGTGAATTAATAAAATCTAATCATCATTACTCATCATAATTAATATATAATTATTTTAACAAAAACAAGGGTGATCTTACGGTGAAGCGGAGCTCATCCAAGTTTTTGTCCTTTATAATTTATATGCTATAATTATATTACAAGTATATAAATCCATATATAATAGACCATGAACGCCGATTGGGAATGAGAAGGAATGAGAATGAGAGAGAGGTTCCCTACTTTTGCATTTTTCCCACCTAACTCTTTGCTAGCTACTTTTAAACATGAAATTTGAAAAGATAATTATTATCATTGTTGATGGATATGGCCCAACCGCACAGCCCACCGCGCACTCCAAACGAGCCGGGCTCGACCGATGACGCCCCACGCTTAAGCTTCTAAAGCCCAAATTTATAAACCCTAATCAAGACCTTAATCAAGACGGTCAAAGGCGTAGATCGTGGTCGCTATGGCGAGATCGTGGTCGATTATGGAAGGATCGTGATCCCACCAATCAAGGATCCGCACAAGATCCACAATCATGTATAAACAGAGGTTAGGTCGACGGTAAAGGGTTAGCAACTTATCAATACTAGAGCCTTGCGTATACACTCATCAGAATCCGCTTATAGTGAAAGTATTGAGGATCATCACCTCCGGACGAGATCTCGCTCGGATCGAACCACGAAAAACTCTCGTTCTTTATCGCTTACATAAATCTCGATAAACTAGATTTATCATCGCGCCGTCTCGTGGGAAACATTCAATAAAAAGCTTTGTTTTTCTACAACTCAATGGCAAGAACTCGCAACGCTTAGTACCACCGCGAGTAGGCAACGACCGTCCGAGGGTGATCAAGTGGTCACACAACGCCGCGGAAAGGGGTCGCGACGCCACCAGCGGCAACACACCCGAGGTCACATGGAGAACATTCCCATACACCCTCGTGATCGCCGCCTAACGAAGAGGAAGGCGCCGACCTCAATACCGGGAACAAGCTGTTCACCAATCTCATGAGGTCTCGGCCGCAAAGGTCCGAGTTCCTCAACGAAATCTCGCCAATTCCGAGTTTCCTCAACCGAGGATTAAATGGAGCGGCACTCAAGAGTACCGAACCGGTGGTTATGGGCGCCCGGTCGCTCGCCCCACCGGCGACTAACGCCACCTCGCACAATAGCCGAGAACGCGACATCACCCTACCGCCGAAGTCAATCACCTCGCCGGGATAGTCGCAACCATTCGCCTCCGCACGCCCGCAAGTCGCCACCACCTCGGCACGCCGCCCAGAGAGCCGAAAGGACAGAGAGAAGAGAGGCGAGCCGAACTCCCCTCAAGAGACGATGACGCTGCTACGGTCTCCCACCCTCCAGAGAGATGGCAATGATCTCCTGGTTCACCAAGACAAGAGATCATCTCCTTTTCCAGAAATTCGACACACCCTGCCCCAAATACAAGGCACCCAACATCGCCGCCACGATGGTCTTAGGGACCCTCCGACTTCCTTTTCACCTACACCACCAACATGGCGAATCAAGGAATGGAGGATTTTCATATGTAAAATCTTCCCGAGGTGTCGATCTCCAACGCCCGACGCCGTTCACCTCACTTCGCCGTAACAAAGATACACCGCCTGTGATCTCATGGATCGCTTTAAGTGGCTCTTCTACCGTAAGATTCCACCTCAAAACCTTCGTCCGATCTGCTCACCATCTCGCCATATGGACGAGACGATGTCAAACTTTATCTCGAGGTTCATCAAAGAATCTCTCAAAATTGACGAGAGTAACGATCTCTACATCATCAATGCGCTCAAGAACGGATCGACCGACGACCGAACAAAGAGATCACCCGAAAAGTCAAGACGGCTAGTCACCTCCGACTCGGGTCGACAACCACGCCAGCGAGACGAGTCGACGGAAGAAGAGAGATCCGACGAGCAGAGGGTCTGAAAGAAAGAAGCCGATGACCGAGGTCGAGGCGCCGATCGCCAAGTGCTTTCGAGAGGATCAAGAAGGGCCCGATCGAATCCAGCTCGACTCGCCAAACCCCGGCGGCAACGTGCCTCATCCGCTCAAATCGAGGGCGGAGATATTGAGCTCCACGCCGAGCTCTTCCCAAACCCCTCCTATGAAAGCGAGGATCCAAGAAAATGTCGACGGAGAAGTATTGTGACTATCACCAAGGGTATGGTCACAATAATCAAGATTGCGTAAACTTGCTCAGAGATCGACGAGCTCACAGCGAGGAGCGCAAGAAATACCCCGCCGACCCGGCCGGAACAAGAAGTCACAGAGAAAGAATGGAGTGGCAACAACTGGGCCGACCTCGATGATGACCCAACTCAAGACGACGAGGATGAAGGTCCCAATGCGATGGAGCAGGTCTACGCCATTACCGATCGCCCATAGAAACGACGAGGTCGTCGCTGAAAACGAAGTTCGGAGGCCGGTCCCCGAGGAGCCAAAATAAGCGACTCCGGACGGAGAACATCGTGTTCTCCAAAGATGACCCGGTGCCCAAGATCATGCCCCACCAAGATGCCATCACCATACAAGCCGGGTGGGTAACAAGAACGCCCACCGGGTCTACATCGACATCGGCGCCTTCACAAGATCATCTTCGTGAGCCGCTCGACAAACTCGAGGTCGGAGGGATTCAAATACATCCCGCACCATCCCAACATGAGCTTCACTCGTGAGGCGGTCCAACCCGAGGCGCCATTATCCTTCCGGCTACAGTAGGCGTGCTCCTGTGTCGGTCACCAAGGCCATTCAATTTTTCTTGGTCCGAGCCCTTCTCCGCACAACATCATTCCGGGAAGAGACCGACTATACGCCACCAAAGCCTTCCGCCGGTATCACCTCACCATCAAAATACCTACCCCGCTGGAGTGCTAAGCATCCAGGGTGACCAAACGGCAGCCAAAGAGTGCCTACGAGTCTCAACCCAAGACGTGGCTTTACCTCGTGCCCAGCAATTACGTAACTCCCGTGTTCGACACCCCGGACGACTGACCGAGAACCTTCAACTATGCGACGACGACCCTCCAAAGTCGCCAAGGTCGGCACCTGTGGTCCAACCGATATTCGACAAAGATGTCAAACAACTTCGAGGAATACAGGATGTGTTCGCGGGTCCCCACTGACATGACCGGAGTGTCTCCCGAGCTCATCACCATCGCCTCAACATCGACCCGCTACCAAACCGCCTCGGTAAGAGAAGTTTCACAAGAGCGCAGCCAGTCATAAGAGACGAGGTGACTCAACCCGGAGACCAAGATCCTGTTCGAGGTCAAATACCCGACCGGACGGCTAATCCAGCTTGTCGTCCGAAAGCTAGGAGGAGGGTGGCGATGTGTGTGATTATACCGACTCAACAAACACCGCCTAAAAGATTGCTACCCCTCCCCGACATCGACAAGAAGGTGGAGGCACCAGGGGCCATGAGATCTTCGGGCTCGGATCCGTAATGGGTACCACCAAGTCCCGACGAGCCGTGAAGATGCTCCAAAGACGGCGTTATCATCGACTTCTGTCTTCACAGCATCAAAATGCCCTTCGCCCGAAAACGCCGAGCTACCTATCAAAGAATGGTGGACGCCATATTCAAAGATCATATCAAAGATCGTCGAGGTCTACGCCGACGACATCGTGGTCAAAAGCCAAAAATGTAAAGTTGCTACCGACGACCTCAAACGATCCTCCAACTCCTCGATCGGCAAACCTCAAGCTCAACCCCAAAAGTGCACATTCATGGTGAAAACGGAAAATTCCCGGATGTCGGGTTTCTCAAGAAGGCTTGAAGGTGAATCCCACTATGGTCAAAACGGTACTCGACATGCAAGTACTAAAACCATCCGTGAGATCCCCAAACTCACGGATGTCCGGCTGCTCTCGAGATTCCTATCTCGGCTGCCGAGAAGCAACTTCCTCTTCAAAATCTTGAGAAGAGCTCGGGACTTTGCTTGAAGCGAAGAACATCATGTCGCTTTCACCCACCGAAAACATACCTCGCCGACCTACCCACACCGTCGCCCCAAAGAACGCGAGCTCCTTTATTTATACCGGCACCTCATTTGAGAGGCAATCGGTCGGCATCAAAAGAGATGAGATCGTAAACAACTTCCTATCTACTTCATCACCGAGCTCTCAAGGGCCGAGACAAGGTATACCACCGAGAAACTAGAGTTGGCAATCGTGAACGCCAAGCGACGCCTCCGACCTTATTTCCAAGCCCATTCAATTCGTATCGACCGACTTACCTCTGAGACAAGTCTTATCAAACCGAATCATCGTATGATAGCTGCTGGCACTGGAGCTCGTGAGCACGACATTTTATACTCGCCCGCATCGCCATAGCGGCAAGCCCTAGCCGATTTTCTCCGTAGAGGTCGACGATCGAGGTTAACCACACAAAGAGGTCACTCCGACCCCGCCTCCCACAATGGGGGAACGACCTCGACATACACCGGCTGGCTGGCGCGATGTACGTGATGGAGCTTCGTGCAAAACGGTAATGAGCAGCATCTGCTCCTCGCCCTGACAAACAAGAAGTGACCTATTCACTTCGGTTTACCTTCCCGACCACAAACAACGAGGTGGAGTATGAAGCACTGATCTCAGGACTGCGCCTCGCAAGGGAATTAAAAGTGGAAAAGATCCAAATCTTTGGAGATTCCCAGGTCGTAGTAAACCTGTGTCCCGGCAATACGGCCAAGGAGGATCGAATGAAGCAATACCTTGAGAAGGCAAAGGAGATGCTGACCTCATTCGGTATTCTGCAATTTATCGTATCCCACGAGGGGAGAACAGCCGAGCTGACATCCTCAGTAAGTTGGCTTCATCATCAACAAAACCTCCGTGGAGAAGTTCATTCCGTACATCATGAGTCCCACGCCGGTATCATCACCGAGATGGAGCCGAACTAGATGTCTCCTATAAAGGCCACACGGAAGAAGGAGACTACCTCGTGATCGCTCAAGCCAAAAAGATGATGGTCAAATCCCAAAATACCTCATACATGATGGTACTCTCTATAGGAAGTCCTATCTTCAACCTCTCCCGAGATGCCTGGGCCGTAAGAAGCAGACTCACGACTTAACGAGATTCACACGGGTCTTGTGGAAGTCACATTGGTCGCGAGCGCCTCAAAGAAGACGCCGAGGTCGGGATACTATCGCCCACCTCATCCAAGACTCGCCAAGCTCGCCAAGAGGTGTCCGGCGCCACCACTCCACAATCAAGAAGCTACCCTGCACCGATCTCGGAGCCTACAAAGTCCGTGGCCTTCATGCGGTGGGAATTGACATCGCTGGTCCATTTGACCGGCACCGTGTCGCTTCGATACTTAGTCGTAGCTATAAACTACTTCACAAATGGGTCAAGCGAGCCACTTTCGAGCCTCACGAGCGTATGATCCGACCTTCGTGTGGAAAAACATAGTTTGTCGCTCGATACCGCATGTTTTGATCTCGACAACGGCACCCGCCCATCGACAAAAACTTCAAAGAATGGTGTGAAGAACCCGGATCAAGCAACATTTCACCCTCCGCACACCCTCGTGCGAATGGTCGACCGAGGTGACGAACCGCACGATCGCATAAGGATTGAAAAGAGGTTAGACCGAGCCAGCGGTGATCGGGTCGAAAATCTCCTCAAGTCCTCTCGGTCATACAGACAACACCCTGACTTCGCACTTGAGAAACCCCTTCGCCTTAGTCTATGGGACCGAGGCTGTCATACCACCGAGATCGGTGCACCGAGCCCGCATTTTCACTTCGACCAAAGACAAAGAACGGCGAGGACCTACGGGTCAACCTTGATGCTCGGAGGAGAAACGTGAGCTCGCCTTTATAAATGAAGCCAAGCACAGTGCCGTGTCGCACGGTACTACAACAAGAGGGTAAAAGCCTCTCAGACTCCAAGTAGGCGACCTCGCCCCACGAAATAATGAAGCCAAGAGAGCCGAGCGACTTAACAAGCTAGATCCGACATGGGAAGGTCCATACCGCTGCTCACGAGGACCTCGCAAAGGGGCCTATAAGCTTGCTCACCTATCCGTGCACTCATTCCCGAACTCGCATATCACTCATTTGAGGAGGTATTTACATAGCTTTGATTTCGTGATCGGCATCATGTTAGCCCTCTTATTGCTTTGTCAAGTGCGATGTTGTTTGCTTGTTCAATAAAACATTCGCTTTTCTAATGAGTATTTCACTGTCTCGCCTTATATCTATGTGAACATCCATTCGGATATACCACAATTAACCTTCAAAAGGGGCCTTTGCGAAGACGGCACATACAGATAACTCATGAACTTGAACGCCTAAGTGCAAGGCATACAGATTACTCATTAAATTGAACGCCTACATGCAAGGCATACGATAACTCATTAAATTAAAATCTACATGCAAACGACGCCCGGATCGGATCTCGTCAATTTATACCCCTTTATTTGGGAAGATATACACTTGGTAAACAAGATGAATACATTTACTACTAAAACCAAGTCCCAAGCTATATTTGTACCTCTAGGGAAAATATACACTTGTAAAGCCTAAATACATTCACTACTATACACCAAGTCCTGTTATATACAACTCACTCCGACTTGAGTTTCACCGCCAAGTCTTGCCAAGCTACACCAGTCATGACAAAATCCCTGTGCCGGCGATGAACACCGGGATGAACTCGGTGCCTTCCACCCACCGACGAGGTCGGCTCCACCACGCCTACTCCACCGCAGACTGAACCGGGCGCAGATGGGTCCCGACCGAATAGGGCACTCGAAACCCCGACCGCGAGGGCACTCCAAACCGAGGTCAAACCGCCCCTTGCTTGTTGCTCGCCGTGATTACGACCACGCCCGACCGCCGCCTCTCTTGCCGACTTGAGGTCCTCGACGCCTTGCACCGCCGACGACCGACCCTGGTTTCTCCCTTCGTGGCCGGACCTAGCAACCGAGCACTTCGGCATGGTCACCATACCGCCCCCACCTCGGACATTTCAATGGTCACGGGCCATGACTCACCGCAGGCGGTGGCATGCGCCGCTTGAGGACCCAGCTCGTACATCCGGACGCATTTCACAATGGAGTCGAGGCAATCTTTGAAATTTTTGCTATTGGGCCCCTCTTCGTCCCTTAGCACCATGCCTTCGGCGAGCAAGCTCTACACTCGATCATCGGCCTCTGATATGGTTACTCCACCAGATCGGCGGATCACCCTTCTTATTCAAGATGTTCCTCCGAGATCCGAGCCGCTTCTCCGCCGTCACCGAGCCGCCTCACATCAATTAAGCGCCCGAATCACGTCGGCAGATAAGTCCGCCCCCTGGACTTCGAGATGTATGATCCTTAACTTTAGAGTCTCATTCTCAGCCAGTATACGGGCCACCTCTCGTTCAGCCTCTTGTAGTTTCATCTTCAGTCCGCGATGACGCCGAATGATGTCCATGTTGGCCAAAACTGGGTCACCGGCAGATCGGCTCCTCCAAAACAATACCTCTTCATCCTTCTCACCAAAGCACTTCGGCCTCTTTTAGCTTAGTCAACAAATCATGATCGAGTCCGAGGTATTGAGAAGGAGTGCTAAAATAAAGGACAACACACATTTCAAAAGTTGTATTTATTATTATCCACAAAGTGGGAAACTTTACATGCTCAGATCCATCGACCCCAAAATCAACCTATTACGTAGGTCCACCGACCTCGTGCTCTTACCGGGCTCATCGACCTCCTGCGACCTTGCCGCCTGCCGCGGTTGTCCCCTTCGTGGGAGCTCGAGCTCGGCTCCTCCTGGCTTCACCGCGACTCGGCGAGAAGCTCCAAGCTCAGGATCTTCATCCTCCTTGACCGAGCAATGGCCTCACCGTCGAAGGAAGTGGAGGCCGTCAAGCCTCCAAAGACGGGAAGGACCCGACCCCGAGATCACCCGAGCGACGCCTTTATTCATCTCCTGTGGAGCGACTCGACCCACCCATGCTCGACCTTGTCGGTCGGTATGGCGGCCGCCAGCCTCCTCGTGGTCTCGACACCACCCGCCCCGAGCACGGGCGGCTGGGTCGGCAATGAAGCGCAAAGAAGCCTCCGACTCGACGAGCTTGCCGGGCGAAGGCCCTCAACATTGGCCCCGACCGCCAAAGATGGCACTCCTCTCGTCGGCGAGCTCCTTCTTCGCCCCAGCCGCCTCCTCGCGCGCCTCCTCGAGCGACCTCCAGCGCCCAAGCTTTCTTCTTCAGGCAACCGCGGCAAAGAACCTTCACGGTATCGACACGCCTCGCACTGCCACAACAAGGCCAAGATCCGCCTGCAAAGAAGAAGTTCCCGCCCAACGCACCGAAAGCGAAGCTTCGGTGATGTACCCAAGAAGACGCTGCAGATCCCCAATCACCGAGCTCGCTTCCTGACAACAACGCAAGTCAGTACGCATCAAGGAGCAGATAAAAACAAGTATGGAAGAGATTTATACCTTGGGGAGGATACGGTAGAGCCTGGAGCAGCACCTCATACGTAATGCGGGCCGGAATATTTTTCTCCGAGGCCGGACTCGATCCCGGCTGAGGCACCATCATCAGTTGACTGAGGTCGTCAACTACCACGTGAGGCTTGGCAGGGTCAGCCCGCCTCGCTTTCTTCTTCGGAGGCGCCTTGCTCGGCGATAATGGGGCCTTCTTTCCCGGCTGCAGCTTCACTGCACAACAGAAGAAAATTGTTAACACAGCGAGATCGGACATATAAGGAATAAGAATAAGAGGGTGCCCTCACCTAACTCCGACCCCGACCCTGGGGCCTTTGACCTGTGTACGCTCAGTCCGGCATTATTCAGGTCGTCCTCGGTGAACCCTACGGAGACTTCACCTAGCATGTTGAGCTGGTCCTCTACGTAGCCGAGGGGTTTCACTTTCATATCATTCATTTTACCCAACCCCCACTCGTAGCTCGGGTACCCATCAGCCCGTAAAAAGAAGTATTTACTTTGCCACTGCGACACCTTGGAGGGGGCAGTCACCCTAAACGGCTGCCGAGGCGAAAAATAGTACACTCCTCCCGTACACGTGACGCTAAAAATCGCATCAAGACCTCAGCGAGAACTCCTCGGCTATGTCAGAATAAGAAAGCCCCATCCCAACCACCGACCTAATGGAGTTTGGGGTAAATTGGCATATGAGAATTTGGAAATATTCCCGAATGTGCAAAAAATGGGCTAAAGGAAATCAAGACCGCCCTCGTGGCATCTACATACATTGTCATAAAACCTCCGGAGAGCCAAAGCTCGGTCACGGATCCCGGGCACCACCGTGCCTCCGCCGCGGATGGTAATCCTCCCTACACCGACACGTCGGCGGGGTCGAGACGATCTAACGTCCCCGACCTTATACTCACCCCAAGCAGAAGAAATCATGGAACCCTAGCGCTAATGCCTGAGGATTTACCCGCAAAATTACGGCACATGTAGTCCCTAATCTCTACCTCGCTATCGGGGAAGAAGAAGAACAGGCGAGAACCGGATATGGAAGAAGTTGTCATACTTACTTTTTAGTGACGGGTTATTGCTTCTTCGATGAATTGGGAATAGATTTCGAGAACTCAAAATCGGTCCGCTTTACTTTTGCTGAACCGACGGGAGAAGAAAGTGAACAGCTTCATCATTAGGCCTATTTATAGTACGAATGGGTGCTCAAATTACCGCTTCAACTTCCCACGGGCTGATTGCAATTTGATGTAGAGTAGACGCGTGCGCAGCTTCGAGCGCCCACCAATCGTCCGACGCAATGACGTGATCAAAGACGCGACACATCGGTCTGTCGCAAATCATCACTCGACCGACCTCGGCATCATCCGTATGATATCTCTATCCAGATCGGACCTGGCATCATCCGATGGATATCTCTATCCACTCGGACCTCGGTATCATCCGACAGATATCGCCAGCCGCGGTCCTCAGATCATCCAAAAGGATATCTCTATCCGATCGGATCTCGGTATTACTCTGGCGAATACCGTTATCCGTGTCGGACCTCAACATCCCCCTGCAGGACATCTCCGTCCCATGACAGACGACTCAGTTCGGTCCTCGACAAGCGGTGCACGCCCAGGCCGATAAACCGTCCAACTAAGTTCGGACCCAGATCGTCAGATCTAGCCCTAACGTCAAAAAGACAGCACCTTCGACAACAACCTCAGCCGAGCACCAACCAGCCTCGGTAAAATACGATCTTCACCTCACCTCGGCATAGTTGTTACTCGACTATTTGGGGGGCTATGATGGGATACGGCCCAACCGCTAGCCCATCGGCTCGATGACGGCCCCACGCGGTTAAGCTTAAAGCCCACCTCTAAACCCTAATCGAGAGAAGTCAGGCGAGATCGTGGTCGGTTATGGCGGAGATCGTGGTCGATTATGGAAGGATCGTGATCCCACCAATCAAGGATCCGCACAAGATCCACAATCATGTATAAATAGAGGTTAGGTCGACGGTAAAGGGTTAGAAACTTATCAATACTAGAGCCTCATGGATACACTCATTGTAATCCGCTTATAGTGAAAGTATTGAGGATCATCACCTCCGTGGATGTAGATCTCGCTCGGATCGAACCACGAAAAACTCTTGTATTCTTTACTGCTTTACATAAATCTTGTACAAACTAGATTTATCAATTGTCAACTCCATTTATATCTTGGTCCTGTATTGATGAAAGAACAGAGTACTATTAGCAAAATTTCAAACTTTTGTCCTAGACCTATTACAGTTTAACGACCATGATTAAGCATTAATAAAGAGTTAGGACTCTTCATATTAGTGCACTTATTGTGAAAGAAAAAAGAATAGCCTAAAAGTAGCTTTGCTAAATTTAAAGCTATATACCAAACAAATACACAATTTCTTTTCGTCGGTTGCATTCTTTATTTCATCTTATTTATACGTTATTTTTATTGAAATTGATTAAGTGATGATAATATGAGTTTAATAGATCTATATATAGCATCTAGCCAATTTGATAAATTGTCGTAGGATAATGAAACATGCTAATGATGAGGTCCAAAGTTAGGGGTGAGCATTCGGTCGGTTCGGTTGAAAACCGAACCGAAAATCCAAAACCGAAAAAACCGAACCGTTCAAAAATTTCAACCGAACCGAACCGAATTTTTACTCAAACCGAACCGAACCGAACCGAATTTTAAACTTCGGTTTCGGTTCGGTTTTTGGTTAACCGAACTTTTAATGATTTTAATATATATATGCCTAATTTAATTTAATAGGGTTTAATATTTTAATATTTTAATTTAATATATATATATAATTTAATTTAATTTAATAGGGTTTAATATTTTATTTTAATTTAATATATATATATATATATATATATATATATATATATATATAACTTGATTCGGTTCGTCCGAACCGAAATTTTGATTATTAAACCAACCGAATCGAAAAAGTTCGGTTTTCATTTTTGCATCCAAACCGAACGAAGTTTTCAAAATCGATCCAAACCGACCAAATTGCTACGGTTCGGTTCGGTTATTCGGTTTGGATTCGGTTTTGCTCACCCCTATCCAAAGTCATAGTGGATGTGTTTATAACAGCCAAATTGCAGCTAAAGGACCTTTAATTCAAAAGTGACGAAGAAAGGAACACTATAATTTCTTCATGTGATTAAGCTGCTTTATCTTATCTATTTAATTACATATTTTGGTGTTTAGTTTCTTAAAGACAGCAAAGATGGAGATGTTGCAAAAGGGCACAACTAGAATTATAGACAAATGGTTGCTTAATTCGAAAAATTCTTCTTCTATATATTAACCATTTTCATTCTCAGAGATGTTCAGTTTCTTGCATCATTAATTTCAAAAAAGAAGAAGCTTAATTCTGTTGAATTACTCACAAATTAGGTTTATAAATACCTAATTCCAACATTCTAATTGAGCTGATTTGGGCAGCGGAAGGTCATGCAAACTTCCAACTCCCATTAACTTTCATCACATTATTATTTATATTGTATGATCTGAACTGTTAGTATAATTTTAATAATTATTTATTTAAATAACCAGTTCATTTCACATTTGGATTGAATTGACCGTATCCATTCTATCAATTTCAAGTCCACCGTTATAAAAATATCACAGAGATTATCAATTTAATAAACTAGTGCCGCAGTAGTATATCGCACTGCGAATATTTTATATTTTAGTTTTTTAAAAGTTATGAGAATTTCAAACAAATTTTATTGCGCACACAAATACACTCGTCCATACTATAATCATACACTTATTAAATTAGTAGAAGATAGATGTCTGAAATAATTTCAGACCTTCCACACCCTTTTATTTAATTTTTAAATAATGAGTAATGCATTTCTTTCCCTACTGAACATAATATATATTGAAAAATACGGATAATAAATATAAAGATGGACAATCTGTTAAAACTGTTAATAAGTCGAATAAATGTAAGGAAGTTGATAAAATCCTTCTTAAAACAATATTCCATTTGTCCAAAATAATGTATCACTTATGGATGACACGAGTTTTAATAAAATTGCTAGTAGGTGTTGTTTGAGTGAAGAAAAATCTCACCATGTGTTAGGTTGTGAGTGATATGAATGGTTTTTTGGTAAATAATGATTGTGAAGTTGAATAATGAGTAGCTTCTTAGAAACACTACAACAAAATATTCCAATAGTGACATGATTTTTGAAGAATTGTGACACATATGGATGTCACTAAAAATTTGTGACATCTTGTGGATGAGTAACTATTATGCATGTCACAAAAAAAAGTATGTCACAAAATTTAGTGAAATTTATAAGTGTAGCTATTTTTGTTACATATGAACGTGTAACTATTTTTTGTGACATGTGAAAGTGTAACTATTTTTTGTAGTTCCTAGTTTCTCATATTTGAATTTTTTTTTTCTCTTTTTTCTTTACCTTTCAACATTTTTTGTTTGGCCTCGATGTCTGTTATATTTAACAAATTAATTTTCTATTATATTGGAATAAATTATCTCTGTTATTTTGAAAATATTAAGTCTAAAAAAGGTCTCAATTTGGAACACCAAAATCGGACAACTAATTGAATATATATATATATATATATATATATATATATATATATATATATATATATATATATATATATATTAAAATTTGAAACTCTTGAGTTACAGTAAAATTAGTTATATTTTATATGTAACAAAAAAAATTATTGTGACATGTTTAAATGTAGTAAGGTTTAATTACATGGATAGATGTGACAAATTTTACTACATTTTCAAGTGAAACAAAATTTACATACATTTTATGTGTAACAAAAATATATTTATGCATGTATTGGTGTAGTTAAATTTTGCCACATCTAAAGATGTCATAAATTTTGTAACATTTCTCTTGGTATCATTAAAATATGTAACTACTAGATATTTTTTGTAGTAAAGGAAAGTGATATATTTTCATAGACGTTGAACAAAGTATATACTTTCATGGACGGATGGAGTAATTCTTAAAAATCATACGTTGTTAATCAAAATCCACTTATATATTGATAACACAATGAAACACACATTCTATATTGATCCAAAAAAATCAGTGCGATGAACCTAAATCTTTTTGAATATTAATAAACACATACATATATATAGAAGCTTACTTTAATATCCACCAAGATAATTGTTTCAATTTAAAAACCAACAATGATTTTGTAAAAAAATCAATAAATGTATGATTAATAAGTTTTCTTCTTCTTCTTCTTGAATTTCCTGCATTGTTTTTAGTTCCAAATATGAAAGTTCATAAATAAAATGGGTACCGTAGATTTGTGATCATGCTTCTATTAATCTCCTATAACTTTTGATTCAACAACAATTGAAGTATTCAATGTTGAATTGACTTTTTCTTCATTTGGTAAACAAAGTATTGAGAAATTAAAATTAAAAAGTTAATATCTAATTATGATTTTTCACAACTAATAACTTATGGATAAACTTCTCTTCGCTTTCAATTTCTCTTTCAACATATTTTAAAAAGTTAATTGCTTAACAATTAATCACTAACATTCTTTCTTTCAAAAGTTTGATCCTCATAATTAATTGATTTTAGTACACATGTAATAGAAAATAGATGCTCAAAGCTGTTTCCGACCAAATTAGTAATTGTCGGTTATATATTGATTGGAAATATATTTTTAATTTACAATTTTAACTCCATCTCTTAGTTTAATTTGAATTGATAATATTTATTTACAAACTTCTTTTATATCACTGGGAACCACAACCGTTACTTTCAAATAAACCACATTTTGAAAAACCAAATGTATAGATTCATACCCAAAAAAGCGTTAATAAGTTCGAATTTATGAATTTTTGGTCACATAAACCCATTTTACTATTGTTTCATATCAAAAAAACTATTATAGACTTTTCTGCTTTTATATAGAGTTAGATTAGATATTATTAGATACTCTACTACTACAATAATATTGTCCCTGTAGTTATGCCGAACGATAGACCTCCTTTATATGAAAGGGAGACATTGGACTTGAGGCCCACTACTCTCCCCTCTACCAACTGAAAAAAAAAAACAAATTACAGGGAGTGGACCTCAATAAGATGTCATAGTCTTAATCTGTAGTAAAATGACAAAATCTACCTAAAGTTGAAGAAAAGTTGAATTCTTCGAAAACCAATCGATTATTATAGTTCGATTTTCGGTTAATCGAAAAATCAAATTAATAACTTAATAATAATTTAAAAACTAAATTTTATTAAAAATTAGTTTTTATGAATAGTTAAAATAATTAAAACAATAATTAAAACCAGAGGTTCTAAATTTTTAATTAATAATTAATAATCAAAAGATTTTTCGATTCTAAATGGATCCGTTCAACTCTAGAACCAACACCAAATCGATAATCGAATTTTTATTTTGATCGATCGAAACCAATCGATTCCAATTTGATTTGATTCTAATGGAGAACCGAACGTCATTTAGACAACTCTATGAGAGAACTAATAAATCAGAGAATTAAAGAGGTGTTTGGTGTAATATCCAATCAAATGCTCATTTATACGGGTTTTACAGTAATTTATGATCTCAATTTTGATTTTATTTATTTATTTATTTATTTATTTATTTATGATTTCAAATTTAATAATTTTTGGAATAATTGTATGTAAATACATAAACTTTTAGCATTTTTAGTACTGCATAATATATTTTTGAATTCAAATACAACAAGTTTTGATTTGTCTAATTTGTATCAAGGAAAATTTTAAGAAAAAGTTGAAACTAACGTGACAATTGTTGGAAAAAATGTACGAATGATGACAAGATTTGTCGGGCGTATTACTGACTCGAAAGCAGTAAAAGTAGAGATCAAACTAAAAGAACTTAAAAAAAAAGTAAATACAATAACAGTATACTAATGCCGAGTCGAGGAGTCCTCTTTCCAAGAAGACGAGATACGCCCAGATAGTGCTCTCGGTTACGCGTATCGTCCCCAAAGATGAAATGACAACGTCTCGTAGGTGGCAACATCATGAGACCAACGAGCTCCGTGAATCGGACGGAGGCGAGGACAGAGCTTGATACAAAAACAATGTATGCGAAAAAATGCTCTTGGAAGATCTTTGGAATGCTTTAGCAATAGGTGGTTTATGTTGGGGAGACATGTCCTATTTATAGCGTCGTCCCCTCACGGAAGCATCTTTGGAGTCAACACCGCAATGATGTCGGGTGTTACGTAGTTATGTCCCCTATCGAGTGTGCGGCGGTTTCGGAGACAACGTGGGCACGTTTCCGCAGAGCCATCATGTCGGCATCGTTATCGAAGGTTACGACGAATCCGACAACGCGTCGTCGGTGTTCATTGGACGATCCGGACGTCTCTTCGCGCACAACCAGCCCAACGGATCCACACGAGTTGGGCCCGGACCAACTCCATCGCACGCCAGCCCAACGGATTGGGCTACACGAATCGGGCCCGGACCAACTCCATCTTTGGGCTCGATCAAACTTTGATCCAAAATATAAGGACAATGGGCCACGGAACCGTGCCCACGCGCAAGCCCACGAACAGCCCAAAGAATGGCCAAAGACCACCCAAAGACTAATCACGAGATCCAAGATCCAAGATCCAAGATCCAAGATCCACGATCCACGATTCACGGACCACGGAACGGGCCGGCCGGGCCGAGTCGGGCGGACCGAACGCACGCAGGCGCGGGCGACGGCGCGCCGGCACCGAGCACCGGCCGAGCACGGAGGAGGCGGCGGCGGCGCATACGTGTGCGTGCGTGGGCTTTCCACCCGTCACTTGTGCACATAATTATACTAAGTGTTCAATGAACCACTTATATAGACAATTAATGAAGGTACATTAATCAATGTGGGATAAGGATTAATTAATCCATGCTTATCCCCTTAATCACATAACTCCATGTTTAAGTGACAAACTTTGATCCATTATTTCTCACTCACCGAAATTGGATTTGAGAATGTGAATACACCACGATCATCTACTCGAACGTAGATCGATCCTATGACGCTTAATTTCATAAAATTAAACGTTACGTCACTCAAAATCTTGGTCAAAGTAGCTTCCTCGCAACTCGACCACATATATAATAAATATATATATTCACGATTTCAACAATCCCCACATGAGTGGAAATAGCCATATGCATGTATGCGCATACTGACTCGATCCTCAAGAGATGTTAAAATATTTGGACAGTGGTTTATGGCTCGAACCTTCCATAGTTAGTACCATCGAGTACAGGCGGATTAGTGGACACGATGCTCGAACTATTCCCCACAACGCAATCGAGACAATGGTATTAACACTTTAACATCTCAACCTCATCCGTTCTCACGTTTGATTCCATTTTGGCCATGGACATCCACTTTGGATTCATAAGTGTTACTGCTTGAAGCGGCCCCACTGCACTTACATAGGTGATTCTTTACCGAGTATCTTGTCATACTCAACCTCCTCGGTATCTTAGGAATCATTAAGAGTCAACGACTCAACCTCACCACTAGTAAGTTTTTCAACACTCGTTTGCCTTATAGGAACAGACTAACTTGAGTGTTTATACACGAACTCCTATAGCTTAGTTCTCCCATCAACCAAGTTCTTGGGATCTCCATCATCATGGTTGGGTTACCACTATGATTTTTCTTAAGATGTGGATTTTAATCTCATTCCTCTAGCAACTTGATCATTTGATCCGTTTCAACCCTTTGGTTAACGGATGCGCGGATTATCTATTGACTTGACATAGTCGATTGATATAACCCCACTCGAGATCAAATGCCTCACGGTATTATGTCGCCGACGTATATGTCGAGACTTACCATTATACATACCACTTAATTTTCGCTCTTCCAATAGCGGCTTGCTATCACGTTGAATCATCACCGGTGGCACGGGTTTAGACCAACATGGAATATCTTCCAAAATTACGAGCCACTCGGCTTCCTCACCGCTTTATCCAAAGCTATGAATTACGATTCCATGGTGGATCGGGCTATACACGTCTGTTTCGTGGATCTCCAAGAAACAAGACCTCCCCAATCGTGAACACGTACCCACTTGTAGAAAGTGAATCTTCGTGTCGGATATCGATTGGCATCACGTAACCCTTCAAGTATTGGGGGATATCTCGTGAAATGCAGCCCATGATTTTGAGTATACTTCAAGTACCTCAAAACTCTCACTAGAGCCTTCCAATGCTCCTTGCTTGGATTGCTCGTGTAACGACTCAATTTGTTCACAGCGCAAGCTATGTCGGGTCGGGTGCAATTTGTAAGATACATCAAACACCCGATGACCTTAGCATAGTCTTCTTGTCCAACAGGTTCACCCCTATTCTTACTCAAGTGAACATTGAGCTCCAATGGGGTCTTAGCAGGTAAACTGTCAAACGCGTTGAATTTCTTTAGCACTTTCTCGACGTAGTGAGATTGTGTCAAGATTATTCCATCTGATCTTCTTAGAATCTTGATTTCAAGAATCACATCAGCTAATCCCATGTCTTTCATGTCAAAATTTCTTTTTAACATGCGCTTTGTGTCATTAATGACTTGAGTATTGCTACCCATGATCAACATGTCATCTACATACAGACACACTATGACATAACCATTATCAGTGTTCTTAACGTAGACACATTTGTCACACTCGTTGATCTTGAAACCATTTGCCAACATTATATTGTCAAATTTCAAGTGCCATTGCAACGGCGCTTGTTTCAAACCATATAGAGACTTCACGAGTTTGCATACCTTGCCCTCTTGACCCGGTACTACAAACCCTTCGGGTTGCTCTATATATACCTCATCCTTGAGGTCACCGTTTAAAAACGCAGTCTTAACGTCCATTTGATGAATCTCAAGATTGCGCAAAGCAGCAATTGCGAGAAGCACCGAATAGGCGTAATCCTCGTCACGGTGAATAGGTATCGAAGAAATCGTACCCCTCTCTTTGTTTAAACCCTTTGACAACCAAACGGGCCTTATACTTTTCAATTGATCCATCTGCCTTGTACTTTCTTTTAAGGATCCATTTGCATCCTAAGGGCTTACAACCTTCTGGCAAATCAACCAGCACCCAAGTGTGGTTTTGCAGAATAGAATCAATCTCACTTTGAACAGCCTCTCGCCAGAGCATCCCGTCTGGCCGAGCATAGGCTACTTTGATCGACGTTGGTTCTTCGTCCAACATGAACGCAATATAGTCAGGACCAAAATCCTTTGGCGTTCTGACTCTACTGCCTCGTCTCGGTTCCGACTCCTCTGGATCAGACCTCGATCGCTTATGCGATATCGGTTCTTCCTCCAAAGGTTTAGAACTCGTAGCTTCACCATCAGCTCTATTGCTAGAGCTGGCTTCACTTTTATCCTTGTCTTTACAGGGATAAACACTTTCAAAGAATATAGCATTCCTTGATTCAATCGTCGTCCCCACAGTCATATCCGGTACCTCGACTGTGGATCGAAACGATAGCGCCATTGCTTCGGTGCATACCCAATAAAGATACAATCGATCGCTTTAGGTCCAATTGTAACTTGTTTAGGAAGAGGCACCTCAACCTTCGCCAAACACCCCACACTTTGAGATATTTGTGCGATGGCTTTCTTCATTTCCACAACTCGTGAGGTGACATCCTTACCCTTGAGTGGAATCTTGTTCGTTATGTAGTTGGTGTCAAAACAGCTTCCCCACAAGTTCTCGGGCAACCAGAACTAATCAACAAAGCATTCATCATCTCCTTAGTGTTCGATTTTACGTTCAAAGAACGCCATTAGATCGAGGTGAATAAGAGTCGTCGTTTGATGTATTATACCACTTTCGTTGCATAATACCTCAAACGAAGCTACATATTCTTCCCTCTATCACTTGAGCGATCTTAATTCGACAGCTTAGTTGATTCTCGCTTCGTTCTTGAAGTTTTAAAAGCTTCATAGCCTCGTCTTTACTTCTTAGAAGGTAAAGATAACAATATCTTGTCGATCATCAATAAGCGTGATGAAGTACTTTTACCACCTCTAGTTTGTATAAATTTTAAATCACACACATCGGTGTGAATAAGTTCTAGGGCTTAGTGCTCTGTTCTACCGAATGAAACGGTAACTTAGCCATTTGGCTTCCACACAAACCTCGCATTTCGTTTGTGTATTAACTTCGTTTAACTTTAGTAAATCTAAATTTACTAATCTTTTATTGCATTTAGATTAACATGTCCTAATCTACAATGTCATAAATCGAGCACTCGATCAAGTAAGAGAAGTAGATGCATTTTCATTCATAACAATCTTGGGTACACGGCATGCCATTACATTCAATTTGAAAAGACCCCGGTGAGATAACCCTACCAAGGAACTTCCCAAACTTAGTCAAGACAAACTTGTCCGACTCAAAACTAGTCTAAACCCCTTGTTAACTAGAATAGAGCCCGACACCAAATTCTTGCGGATGTCCGAGACATGCAAAGACATCCTTCAACGTGATCTCAATGCCGGACGACATCTTGAGCACCACATCACCAACTCCGCAACCTCGGACGAAGCTTGGTTCCCATGTTGAGCTTCCTCCCTCAACGGGCTTGTAGGTGGAGAAACGCATCTTTTCGGCGCAGACGTGCGCGATTCGCCGATGTCGATGAACCATCCACCTTGATTCTCGGCGTGGTTGACTTCTTCGGTTACCACAGCAGCCAAGTCATCCTTGTCCCATTTGTCAAGTCCTTCTCGACAACATTGGTAACTTGTTTAGCCTTCTTCTTCTTCGGCATACGACAGCCCTTACTCGTGTGGTCATGCTTGCCACAATTATATGATCCCGTCAAATTTACGGGCAACCATCTTTCCTTTGCCTTTGTCTTTGACATTGGGACTAACACGTTTGTTGGAGGGACCGCCTCTCCAACAGTTGGCTTTAGCATCGATCAAGCCTTCGCTTTTAAATCTTGTTTCTTCACGTCGGACTCGATCGCGGTTTGACGATCAAGTCTTCAGTGTCATATCCTTTCGCTTGTGCTTAAGGTAGACCTTGAAGTCTCTCCACCCGTAGCTTCTCAATCAACGTGGCGGCGACAAAGCCGTCCAACAAGTGTGCTTCGCTTGAACCTCGTGTACAATGAGTTGAAACTCTTGCACTTGGTCCATGATCGGTCGAGAATCGACCATCTTGTAGTCCAAATATTTGGCTACAATAAACTTCTTTGTACTGCATCATCACTACGGTGCTTCTTTTCTAGCGCATCCCACATACATTTGGATGTCGTTACAACAACATATACAATATACAAACTATCTTCTAAACTACCAAGTATAAAGTTTTTACAAAGATAGTCTCCGCGCGCAATTATCATATCTTTCTTTCGGACGTGAAAGTCCGTCACTTCACCGGACGGCGGGCTCATCTTCCACCAAGAAGTTGGCGAAGCCCAACGTCGTGAGTAGAATAACATCTTTGCTGCCATCTCTAAAGTTGGATCCTCCAAACTTGGCGGCTTCTCGTGGCGGCATCATCCTGCGATATGAGCAGGCGCGAGATCGATCCCAAACCGGATCCACCAACACCACTTGAAGTGTCTTTGGAACATGGAACTCGAATGAGAACCACGGTGTTAGATCCCATGGATCCAACAATCGACCCATCAAGAGTGCGATCGTCGAGCCAATGGAACCACTAAAGTGGAACCAAACGTTGAACCACTAAAAGTGGAACCAACAATCGACCCAAAGGGTCCAATGATTGACCGAAGGCATCGAACCAAACATGACCAAGTCATAGTGCGAGTGGCAGCAACAGGCGCGACGGAGGCGGAGGCAACAGCAAGCGAAAGTCGGTGGGCTGGGCGAACGGTCGACATCTCCAAGCAAAGGTATTTAGTTACGAAAGTTTTAAGTCGATTTTAAAAGTCCGGTCTCCTTGTGGCAAGTCTATCTCATCTTGCGATTGTTGGAAAAAATGTACGAGCGATGCAAGATTGCCGGCGTATTATAACTCGAAAGCGAAAAAGTAGGAGATCAAACTAAAAGAACTTAAAAACAAAAGTAAATACAATAACCGTATACTAATGTCGAGTTGAGAGTCCTCTTCCCAAGACGAGATACGCCAGTAGTGCTCTCGGTTTTGGCGTATCGTCCCCAAAGATGAAGCAGCATGGCGTCTAGTAGGTGGCGACACCATGAGATCAACGAGTCTCAACGAACCGGACGGGCGAGGCGAGGACGAGCTTGATACAAAAACATGTATCGCGAAAAAATGCTCTTGGAAGATCTTTGGAATGCTTTAGGCGAGGGGTGGTTTATCTTTGAGGAGACATGTCCTATTTATAGGCGTCGTCCCCTCGTGGGGAAGCATCTTTGAGTCAACACCGCATTGATGTCGGGTGTTCTGAGTTATGTCCCCATTGAGTGCTGGCGGTTTACGGAGACAACGTGGGCACGTTTCCGCAGAGCCATCATGTCGGCATCGTTATCGACGGCTTCGACGAATCGGACAACGCGTGCGTCGGGTTCATTGGACGTATCCGGAAGTCTCTTCAAGTGCACGCAGCCCAACGGATTGGGCCACGAGTTGGGCCTCGGACCAACTCCATCGCACGCGAGCCCAGCGGATTGGGCCCCGGACCAACTCCATCTTTGGGCTCGATCAAGCGTTGATCCAAAATATAAGACAATGGGCCACGGAACCGGGCCCACGGGCAAGCCCACGAACCGGCCCAAAGAATGCCCCAAAGACCACCCAAAGACCACCCAAAGACCGGTCACAAGATCCAAGATCCAAGATCCAAGATCTACGATCCACGATCCACGGACCACGGAATCGGAACGGAACCGGGCCGGAGCCGGCCAGGCAGGTCGGGCGCGGCACGCGGCACAGCGGGCGACGGCGCAGGCACCCGGGCACGGGCGGGAGGCGGGCGACGGCGGCGGCAGCGTGGGCTTTCCATCCCATCACTTGTGCACATAATTATACTAAGTGTTCAATGAACCACTTATATAGACAATTAATGAAGGTACATTAATCAATGTGGGATAAGGATTAATTAATCCATGCTTATCCCATTAATCACATAACTCACGTTTAAGTGACAAACTTTGATCCATTATTTCTCACTCACCGGAAATCGGATTTGAGAATGTGAATACACCACGATCATCTACTCGCGTAGATCGATCCTATGCCGTTTAATTTCACAAAATTAAGCGTTACGTCACTCAAAATCTTGGTCAAAATAACTTCCTCAAGAACTCAATGGCATATATAATAAATATATATATTCACGTTGATTTCAACGACAATTCCAAGAAAATGTTACAATCAAAAACTACGTCCTTTTGATCATATTCAAATTTCAATAAATTTAAAAATAAAATAAGGAACAAAGAAGCCCACACCTCCCACGTCACCGCCCCCCGCCTCCCTCTCTCCAGTTAGCCTAGTGCTTTTCTTCACCCCTCTCAAACCCGGCAAAACCAGTTTCAAGGAAAAAAATTCCGGCAACAGCCACGCGTCGCCTGCACGGCTGCACCTCTGCTCCGGCTGCCGCCGCCTCTATTTCTATGCATACACAGACACAAAATCTCTCCCTCTCTCTTCTCCTCTCTCAAATTTCAGGCATCGACCTTATTTTTTCCAGTGAACACAGCAAGGGTACATATGAGTGCCGAAAGATCAAAACTTGTAATCAATTTCTAATCGACCTGATGCTCTCTCTCTCCTTGTATTTTTGGTTGGAAATTACTTGTGTATATATATATATAGAGAGAGAGAGAGAGGTGGAGGTTATGGTGAGAAAGGTATTAAGTGTAAGAAATAAGAATAAATCTCATCCATTGATTCTAATACAATCAACGTTTCAAATTTCGTCCATAATTATAGTTGCTACAAAAACTGATTCACAATTTCATACTGAAAAAAATCGTGCAAGGGTAAAAATGTGAATTGCAAAATAAATAAAACACACAATCTATAAGAAGATATGCTGCAAATCTTTTCATCTTCCTAAAAAAGAGGAATCGTTTTTAATTGTATATCATATCTTATTTTAGTTATAGCATATAATTATATATATGTAGCACACAAAAATTATATATACAACCTAACAAATTTGCATATCATATCTTATTTTAGTTATAGCATATTATTTATATATGTAGCACACAATATTGGTCATATATAACTTATCAAAATTATATATCATATCTTGATATAATTATAGCATATGATTGTATATATGTAGCATATAATAGTAAGCTTAAAACATTTATAAATCTTCCATTGTCTTCTGTAATGAATTCTGAAATGTCACATGATATATCATTCTTAGCATATATATTTTGTATGCATAACAGATTTTCATATTATATGTTGCACACGTAATACAATTAATTTGTAAATTATTTGAAGCCGTAATATGTGTTGTGTGGATTTGTTGCACAATGTCTATTATTTGTAGCATAACGTTTATATAATATTGCATAAATGTAACAAGTTGAAATATACAGTTAAACGAGAAAAGGTATAAAGATACTAAATGAGAAATAAAAATTGACCATATCAAACCCATTAAATATCTAATCCCATAATTTTAGTGACTACCATTTTTATCTAAACGAGAAAAGGTATAAAGATACTAAACGAGAAATAAAATTAACCATATCAAACCCATTAAATATCTAATCCCATAATTTTAGTAACTACCATTTTATATCACCTAAAATTACAAAATTATCCTCATTAAAATCGATTAAAGCTTAAATCATAGCATATGGAATGAAAAATTACAAAGATTTACATGATCTAATCTAGACCATAGATCTAATTAATTAAAAGGCTGAAATTCATTCTTATTTCTCACTCAAATAACTATTCTCATATGATCTCTCTCATATATATATATATAGGAGATGAATCAAGTAGGAATGAATAATTTGGTAGGAAATATGAATGAATCTGGCCTGATTCGTTGGATCAATGGTTGAGATTTAATTCGATTATCTACAATTTTATGTTGTGTGTGCTTACGCGGATTATTATGCAACACTAGAACCCTTCTTGTGCTACACTGCAATGAAAGATGTGCTAAACTAATATATTTAGTATATGTGCTATGAAAAGATGAAATATGTGCTAAACTAATATGTTCAATATAATAATTTTGATTGTGCTACACAAATATGAAAGATATACTAGATTTAAATATCTATTCCTATTTCCTACACTTATTTTCATTCTCACATGAACCATTCCCTATATATATATATATATATATTTGGTCAAGTTATCAAAAAACTATTTTGATCAAGATTTTGAGTAACGTATTTAATTTTGTGAAATTAAACGACATATGATTGATCTACGTTTCGAGTAGATGATCGTGATATATTCACATTCTTAAATTCGATTTCCGGTGAATGAGAAAAGTGGATCAAAGTTGATCATTTAAACATGGAGTTATGTGCTTAAGGGGATAAAAATAGATTAATTAATTATTATCCCACATTGATTAATGTACATTCATTAATTATCTATATAAATGGTTCATTGAATACTTGATATAATTATGTGCACAAGTGATGGACTGAAAAACCCATGCGCACACACGCGCCTGGTGTTCGGACCCGGCTCGGCTCCGGCTCCGATTCCGGTTTCGTGGATCTTGGGTATTCTTTGGGTCTGTTTGTGGGTTTGGTTTCGTGGCCCATTGCCCGTATCTTTTGGATCAACGTTTGATCGAGCCCAAAGATGGAGTTGGTCTGAGGCCCAACTCGTATGGTCCAATCCGTTGGGCCTGCTGTGCACTTGAAGAGATGTCCGGGTACGTCTAATGAACCTAGACGCACGAGCTGTCCAGATTCGTCGTAATTGTCGCTAACGTTCTGACATGATAACTCTACGGGAAACGTGGGTGTAACTCCCACATTGTCTCCAGAAATCACCGCGTAACCCCATCTGCACTCAATGGGGGACATAACTTCGTAACTCCCGACATCAATGCGGGTGTTGACTCCAGCATGCTCTCCATGAAGGGGACGATGCCTATAAATAAGACATGTCTCCCAAAGATTAGTCACCCTCGCCTAAAACATTCCAACATTTTTCAAGAGCACTCTCTGCATACATAGTTCGTGTCCAACTCGCCCTCGCCTCATCCGGTTCGTTGAACTCGTTGGTGCTGGTCTTGCCACCTACGAGACGCTGTCGTTTCATCTTTGGGGAAGATACGCCAGAACCGAGAACACTACTGGAGCGTATCTCGTCTTGTGGAAAGAGGCCTACTCGACTCGGCATTAGAATACGGTTATCTATATTTTATTTCTGTTTATAATTCATTTGTTGTTTGATCTCCTACATTTCTGTTTTTCAAATTGTAATATATACCTGATAAGTTGTACTATTTGTACTCTGTTTCCAACATGTATGTATATACAAAAATACACACATCATTGCCGCCGGCTAATGGCCGGCGCCCCAACGACAACAAATCCAGATTTGGTGAGGGTGCCAGTATTTATTCGTGTGCATATACGTATGTAGAGACGGAGAGAGAGAACGCACACGTGATCTATTACTTGGAGGTTCTGAATCTGTTGCAGGAGAGAGAGAGAGAGAGAGAGAGAGAGAGAGAGAGAGAGAGGAACTAGGGGTATTGAAAATGGATGTTGTTGCAGGCTTACAGACGAGAGGGAGAGAGATAGATGAGGTAGTCACAGACGAGAGAGGTTGAGGGTTGAGGTGGCTGCCAGGTGTAATTCCATTCTATTTACATTTTAAATAAATATTATTTTAATTGCCACATCAATTATAATTTGCCAATTTAGAATCGATTTTGGGAGAAATTCAATTTTGTGTAAAAAAAATTCTTACATATTGAAAGTTCATGTATTTGAGTTCAAAACAAAAAAAATCATTGGCAAAATTAGAAAATATCCAATATTCGTGTATTTACATGTTATTTTCATTTTATTTTTATTTTAAATATTTCAAACTTTGCAAATTAGTTTAATTTTATCACACAAAAATTCTAGCATTCAGATATCTAACTACGATCATCCTTAAAATATATTTCTTGAGCTGGGATGTTATGTAATAAATATGTTTTATAGGTGAACCTAATGAGATATAGGACTGAAATTTTAATATGGGATAACATAATTTTTTTAGCAAAATTCAGAATATTCAAAAACAACTCAAAGTTGAGCTCAAAAAAAAGACCTCACTTTATTACCATAAACTGCTATTAACCCTTCTACGCATTTCAATAAAGATATGTTTGTACAAATTCTTGAGGACATACAAAGAGGGATTACCGTTGTTTAATCTTATTGCGAAGAACAACTATGAAACAAATTCAGTACAATAGTTTTTACAGTTAGTGACAGAAACTGCAGTTTATAAAGTCCCAAAGTTAAAGAGGTCATATCTATTCACTATGTTTCATTCAAGGAAACAACAAAATATCCTTTTCGTTAAACCACAAGGTATACAACATCGCCATGTGTTGATGTCAAATTCCCAGAAGACTATACATGAATCGCAAACTATATCCTCAACAAATGAAGTGACCTGACTAGTGAAATAATAATAGTAATAATAAATAAAAATCATTCCTACAAAAATGTCGCATTCGAACAAAATCAGCAGCAAATTACTGTAACTACAAATAGATGCATGCAGCAAGTCATCAGGCTGCTGGTACACAGTAAGACGAGCTGAAGGCCGGAGGTAAAACGCATACCAAATGCGGCCCTGGTGGGTTGCAACTTATATTTGCCTTGTCGACATCCGGCAAACTGAGCTGAGGTGGCCGGACATATCCAGCAACCAGAGGAAGGCATAATATCGAGATTACTATTCTAGAACCTGTTAGAATACCATGATTTATTAAGTGTCCATAGGCCATAGCTTACTGGGAGATGGCAACGACAATCAGAAAGAAGAGACGAATGGGAGGACATTCAATACCTTGTTTGGTGGAGAGTGATGCGTATCCTCTTTTCTTCCGGCTACCATCCAGTTCTCTGAATTCACATTGACTTCATACAACACTTCATCCTGTCACACAAGAAAGAAAATGATTTCACCAGTATGAATGCAATGTGATTATGTATAATATTTATGCAACAGTGTGAAATCGATGGTTGATGACACTATAACAGATGCTTTGAAACAGTGGAAACATGATGCTGGCTAACCATCTACATCTTTACAATCTACTATGACGAGAAATTCCCATGTCAAATGTCCAAGAGACGAGTCATTCAACTATAGTGAATCTCACTTGGACAGCTCTAATCACCTTCCGAACTTATGAATATGCATTTTGGAGGGATGGAAGATTGAAAAACAGAACAGCCAGTAAAATTACGTACAAGGGCATCATCAGAAGCCACGTCCTTGGCCGAGTCCTTCAACCTTTCGACTCTCCAGTTCATGGTCACAAGCTGCCCAACTCGGAGGCCACTTGAAGGGAGAGGAAGGAAACCAACTGCAAAGCAAGGGTCCAGCACTGGTCTCTGTAAAGCAAGAGCACTCCGGAAGGTCAAAGGCTCTGTTTCGTTTCCAGGTCCAGTAAGTTCCTTAGTTACGGGGTTATGTGCTCCAAGATTTCTGTCACCCGATATTGTATATCTGATATTCAATATACTGATTGGATCTAATTCCTTTGCTTCATCTGCAAAAGTGAGATTAATTAATTAGATAGAAACTTACCAGTTCAAACTAAGAGTAAAACTTCTCTTTCATTCTAAGGAAAACTTATGCAAAAGATGATGCGCGAGCCAATTTTAGTTATCAGTAAGCAAATGCTCAAAAGTGGAAGTATAAGCAGCATTAACAGTACAAAATATTGGATCATCTCAACTTTGTAGGTTGTGAGGTTCAACTTTTATTGTGCATTGAAGCTTTCATTTTTTATATTAGTAGGTACACACATGGCAGCAAATAATATTACATGACCTGATGTGGAATAGACTTACGAGTGCTCAGCACATATTAATTGCATTGATATGTCATAAATTTATCCATGCGGAGGTAGATATGAAGGAACGAAGAAAGAACATGTGAGACTCAACCAAAAGGTGGGCCTACCTTTGGCTGGTGTATCTACCACGCAGATGCTAAACAGAATTCCAGCTCTTGATTTCAAGAAACAATGAGAGGAAAGAACTTAGACACCGGTCTCCCATCACCTTTTCCAGTATGAGCAAACCCATCCTGAAGATCTAGCCAAGCATCGGAGATGGCCAGAGATGCTTTCACCTGTGACTGCAAAATTACCTGAGAAAGAAGATGGAAGGAAAAGGAGCCAACAGTTAGAAGGCACTCACCATTTCACACTGATTGGGTTCGTCGATCTATCATCAAGATTTATAGTAATAGCTTCATGAGAACTTCAACATGTGCACTATGTTTCACATTTTCTGGTTCTATTCATTTTTGTTCGGGGGTTGGGGGAGATAAAACAACATTATGCATGTTGATGGACAGGATATCAGATGACCAGCCTGTAAATTTATGAAACGTGAAAAAACTCTGTAAAGTAACAATATAATGTCAAATGTTAAACAACTACTTTTTGTACACTAAAAAGTGAAGTTGCACAAGGAAATTTCAGCATATATACCTGCAAAAGCAAAGTACAATCACTGCATTTGTCTGCAACACGTGTAGTCACAAGGAAAGGATCCGTAAAATGCACAGCTACTGTCCTGTGATGTAATCATAGCTATTTCAGTCTTCAGTTACTACTCAAAGTACGTTGGGAAGGAAACAAAATTGAAAGCAAAATAAAAGGATGGTACTTCTCAAATGTCTGGTTATGAGAAACTCCAAAATCTAGTCTCAGAGCAATCGTCCTCAAACCATCCACAATACTTTGTCTCTGAGGATTTGTACCTGAAGAGACAAAACAAAAAAAAAATAATTACTCAAAGCATTGAAGCATACATTTTTAGAAGTTAGAACTACCAAAACTTATGTGATACCAACCTGCAGGAGTACCCTCAGCTAACCCATGACTAATAGCCTTTAATGGAATCCATAAGACTGAAGTAATATTGCTCGTCCAGTCAGGCAAATTGATCTTGCCATCTTCTAGGCTCAATTGCTTAACGTCAGCAGATACTGGAGAATGAATGTCAGGTGGATTATCTGAGTCGTCCATGTTTTGGCCCCAAATTCATGCTTCTCAATTTCGATTTCATGGCTCTCCTCAATGCTCAAGCCAGGGCCAGTGTCTATGTGCAGTACAGCACCCTTAAGGGAATAGTTTATTGGTTTAACAATTATCCCAACCCATTGAGTTTCATTCATCAGTAAAGCAGATGAAACAGCAGCAGCAAGATCAACCAGAGACCTTGGTCTGGCCACCTAAATAAAAATATAAAGTTAGAAACCTCTATTCCTTACTATGCATAACAAAGAGCATGATATCTATATTCAGGTGCCATCATCATATGTACAATTCTACATCGCAGCTCAGCAAAGTGCAGCTTAACTCATGGAAGAAAACCATAATACCTTCAAGACAGGTCTTGTTGGCTTTTCAAAACTCATTAAATCATCAGTGTCCACAGGCCCACCTTTCGAGAAACTATGTGATCTAAATCTTAATTGACCAATCTGTCCTGAGAGCCCCCAACACATAGGAACCTGGTTTCTGTGGGGGCAAAGAAACTTTAATATTATTCCTGCCGGGCCTTAGCACAATAGCTTCGGAGCTCTTTATTGCCTGAATACATAAGAAGCTTGAGTTACCCTTTGCATGCAAACGATGCAGATGTGGAAACATGGAATCAAGGAAGTTTGATGATCACAAGGAAAGTATACCTTGGCACCCTCATCAGTACTATTGGTAGCTGTAAGCATAACACTAAGTGATTCAAGAGTAATATCATCTGGAAATCCACTCCATAGAGCAACGGTGAGTGTGCCAGGGTCTCCATCACAAAGCTCTAGAGGAGGTCCCTGATTGCTAGAAAATGTTATTAAGGAGGAGACATCTAGGGGAACAGGATGCTCCATCTCACTATGAGCAAGACGGACAACTTCAGACTGAAATGCTTGTCGTTCCTTGGGTAAGAACAATCCTTTATCTAAGGACAACAGTTTCACACAAGAAGATAAGTAGCCAGCTTGATCATTCAATATCTTTTGACACTCGGCCAAATTTGGAAGAACTTCTGCCAGCAGGTTCTCCATCCTTCACCCGCATAAAGAGCACAAACTTTCTCATACAAATTTGCTGCAAAATCATAATTTTCATGCTTATGGTAGACAGCTGCAATTTCACCATCAAGGACAACTCCATGTCTCTTCCACCAAGAACGATGGTAATTATTTGCAGCACCCTTCGACAGATCTAGATATTTTTGCTGGAAAATAAAAATCAAATTACAGATATTTGATGATATGATAATAACACATAGCTCTGGAGAAACTATAACACAGTAGAGGTAACTTAACAAAGGTCATTAAAGAATTAAAATTTGAACTATTCTGTATTGAGAAATTCAAGAATGAGTATGCTCTAAGAAGAGTACCAACCAAACAATTCCAGTTACTTTAGATAAACAGTATTTCCAAAGTTCATGTAGAGCTCATTTGCCTAAGCTTTATAAAACAATAATAAGCTCCAAAATCATATGGGATTTGACTACAGGAATAATCTGTCAAATAGCTTAAAGAGCTTAGGGTAGGTTTCCAACAAGCACTTCAGCTGCGCAACTCTTAGAAAGAGCTGATAAGGTATAAAATCTAATTTATCACAACCCCCTCATTAATTATGTACGATTATGTTATCTTAGATGCCCTTACAAGTCTGAAATTCAAATTAATAAGCCTGTCGGCCCCATCCAATTACAATTTTGTTCCAGATATCAAATTGAAAAGGTAAATTAACCAGACCTACAGAGAAGGTTCATAATTGACATGGAGTAATTTAATCCATCAAAGTCGGACTTTAAAATTTGACTACGACATATTGTACTAGTTAACAACTGGAACTTGATAGTAACTTGAGATAAACTTCATCAAAATATGGAGGCCTAAAAGCCAATTACCTCAAATTCCTCAACAGAGGATAAACTTTTCCACAAATCTGCATCAGAAATTGTATTTTTCAAAGCATGCTCAGCAGCAACAAATATCTCTGCAAGTCTCATAGGCCGGTCAATTGAACCATCAAAGTTCCCAGGTGAGGACAAGGTCCTTGACATGGAAACATTGCTCACTTTTTGCACCGCAGATGGAGTTCCTGAACTGTCACTAACAGAGGTCTGAGAAGATCGAGAAAATTTTCCATCTTAACGTAGTTATATGCACACGGATACCATATACAACTCAATAAAAAGATATTATAGCACACCCTAGTATTTTGCAGAAATTCAGCTTACCTGACATGACAGCTGTAGAAGCAGATTGTAAGAAATCAGAAAAAGTCAAGGTCTTTTGCTAAATTAATACATATTTTACTAAAGTAAATAATAAATGAAATCCTTCCATGTTACATTTAGAAGGTATACAAAAGAAAAGAAGAAGAATGAACTACGTTGTGTCCATTAATCTGCATACAAGTAAGACTACATGTCCCAGTATGAAAAAGAAACCATTTAAAAGACCAACATAAACGCGAGACTATAAATTCCCAAGTCGGTCTATCAATAATCTTTATATAATGAATAACTCAAAGTGTTCGTCGCCTATCTATCCATGGTTTTCTAGTCATGAATCATCTCCAGACCTTCAAATCTCCATTATTCTCAAGTGATAGCCATAACAAGTTAGATGAGTACTGCCAAATAGCTAGTATATGTATATTCTGTACTTTATTTCTTTGTAAATGAATATGCAGGAATTTTTGGAGTATAGCGATGTTTTGATTTTCTATAGTGACTATATGAAACACAGATCCACATATGATCAATTCAAGAATTTTCCTGGGGGAAAACTCTATAGCTATATACCTGCACCAAACACAAATCAGGCTCCATTCTTAGACTTTTAACTATTCATTTACCTGTGTGTTGGTCATTTCTTGTTTGTAAAGTAACTTGATCAGATGAGAATATGTAGAAGTACTGGTACTTACTATTTGATCGTTTTTAGGCAAATAAGGATACTAGGCAAGGCTTTGTTCATGTTGCATATGAAATGGGTATACATAAATCTATGCAAACTGGAAAGCTTCATTACCCATCACCAGAACTAGGACGGCCATCAAACAATTCAGACATATTTCCAGCTGAAAGAGATGCTCTACGACGATTTGCCTCACGCAAAAGAACAGATGGTTCCAAAGGCAGCGGCTTCCTCTGAATGCCAAAGTGCTTAAGGCGTGGAGATTCTTGGAGAATCATCTGCACAACCAGTGTAGAATATAGCTATTATATGCATTTCAAGATGATATAAATCAATATCTATGGACAATATTATGCACACATCTTGAAGGTGGATATGCAGGCAATATCTCCAATCATGAAGCAAAAGCAATTAATGGAAAGAAAAACAAGGCTAAGACATTTTCCAAAAATTGTGAATTCAATTCCATAAGTAGTTTGAAGTTGAAAATATAAAATTATATAATCAATCCCTATTTATAGCAAAACCATTTAGTGACATGATTATCATGCCAGATAATGTCTGTATAAAATAAACATCCAATTAAGCTATTCAAAATGTATCTATAAAATTAACCTCCAATTAACCTCCATTGCTATCAATTCAGACTTACCTTTTCTTTTGCAAGCACTTCAGATGAAGCATCGGGTGGAAGTGGTGGCCAAACTGCTGGCTTAGGCCAAGGCAGCATGCTGAGTGAAGCACTGCATAAATTAAAATAATACAAGAGTTATAGCAGTGTACAGGAAATGTACAATTCTTTATGGTGATTAACAGATTTGAATTGGTTCTCCTGGCATGACAACTTCCCTTTTGCCAACTTAGCCAACTACATCATTTCTGTAAAAGTTCAAATTCACGATAGAGCTTCCATCGAATAAGAACAAAAATATTGCTAGATCTAGGTTTTCTGGGGAGGAGTACAAAGAACCAATACAAGATTATAGTAAAATTGAGCACATACCTGTTAACAGGACTTCTTTCGATATCTGATCCATAGCCAATTAAATACCCTAGCCGCATAAACTGCCACAAATATAATTATGTCAACCCGAACTACCATTAATCTGGTAATAAAGAACTGGGAAAAGAATGAGTTGTCCCTTTCCTGACGGCGGGGGGTGTCAAACCATAATTGAAACCAAGTTAAAACAGTATGCTAAAAGCCTAGCAAACATAAGCATTTCATGGCCAATCTCCAGGCAAATGTACATTCTCTGCACTTGTATTGGCAAGGAAATGGGAAGTTGCTATGTACTGTTCAGTTTTCTAAATATTACTCTTATGCAATTGCTATGTTACCTTTGTATGGCACAGAGTATATAACTCCCCTTGAACGCGGTAAAACTCCTTTTCAACATCAGGTGCTGCTAATCCATCTTCATAGTGAGAAGCAGTTGCACCGATCAATGCCAAGCAAGCTGTGATCACCCAGACTTCACGCATACAAAATGGCAACGTACTCTGAGAAAACACAACATATAAAAGGTCAAAAATTCAACACAATGTAATTAAGATAAAAACATAGCAAATACCATCAGAACTCAATGCTAATACCTCATGCAAAGCCAATGCCCCTGAGAAGCTGATTATGAACGAATAACCCCTTGATGAAACCTCAAATGGACGTTTTAATTTAAAGAGAAGCTGCACTTGTGAAGTCACAGAAATCCTTTTAGAGCATGTGTGAAAGTGCAAGCAGAAGATGACGAAAGCAGCAATAAATTATTTTTGGAGAAAAGCAAAAGGAATAAGTCATATAGAACAGCCAACTCATCAAGATGTCAACAACACAATTCTTAATATTAAATATCGTATCAGTAGAAAAACATAATATTGGAAAGGGAAACCTGTCTTATGACAGAGCATTGAGGCATACATTATACATATTGCAAAATAAACTCAAGCACATTTAGTTATTTACAATAACTTTCATACCTTTGCTTGACAGGCAAATAAATACTGCCTGAACTCAAACTCCCTAAAAGAGTCATCTTGAACAATCTGAGCTAATGCTTTTTTCCTAGGGTCAAGCAACGTAGCCTGATCATCTTCCTTTTCCACTCCTCCAAAGTCCCTCTGTTTCCCTGCCATATTAACTGGGATGCAGGACAAATTGCAAAGAAGTTAGTCTATACATCTGGACTGCAAAAAATTTAAAATATAGTGAGGTCAGAAAATTATAGGAAGCAGCAGCATCTTTCCTCCACCCAGTACAAGATTGAAGGCAGAGAAATCATGCAAAACATGAATACAACTTCAAGAAAATCAAACAAACAAAGAAAAGACAGATTTATGTTTTAGTAAATAATTTTTTTAAAAACATTCAGCAACCAGTATGACAGAGTTGAGAATTGAGATCAAAGAAAAGTGAATTTAAAACTGTTACTAAGGTGTGAAGTTTCAACGGTTTCATCTTTATTGTAAGAAAAGATGGATTGTTTCAATCAGAAAAGCAATTGAACAATGATGAATACCAATCACACAATTACAATCTGACTACATTTTTTTTCCAAATCAACACTGCGTTTCCGAAAACATTGAAAAGTAAGATGGGACATGCATCAAGCACCTGTTTCCAAATAACAGAGTTCAAGCTCATCATATTCACGTAAGGCATCTTCATGGAGATGAGCAATTTCGAACATAAAAGCCAAACTTTCCTGTCATAGAGGAGAATATCATGAGTATATGAAAACAATGTCCACAATGTTTATAGGATTTAAATAAGTTTATCTGCAAAAGGGCCAAAGGTAACAGATTTATTTAACCATATCTTTAGTTCTTTTTTCTATTTACATTCAACTTTGCAGAATCTAGAAACATGTTGGTGGAATTTTCTGGCAGTTTGTTACAGGATAAGAAAGAAAGCGAGGTGCCAAATTGTCTAACTCTAACATCTTGAAAAAGGACACTAATTGTGTAAATAAGTTGTTCAGCAAAACCAATATCCCCCTATTAGGGCTTTATGCTGATACTTCATTCAAAAATCTTTCTTCCACATTTCAATCATGTTCCAGTTAAACTAACATAGAATTGTTTTCTTAAAATCTTCATGCCCCCTTTTAGAAACTAAAGACTGGACTCAAGAAGCAGGCTCCTTGGTATCATTCTCCTAAGTTCCATTATTTCTTCCTTTAGTCATTATTCCCTCATCCCACGATGCTATAATCTTTGCTTTCTTTCCTATGTAACAAAAGCTCCTCATCTGTGTTAAGTATAGTTTTAATGAAATATAGAACTTTCTCCCCACCAATTTAGCAGCATATTATATGGGATTATACCACATGTACCAATTTATGGGGACCCCATGTGCTCCTATTCAGAAAATTCAGTTATGCAGCTTCAGTCTTAGCTAGCTGTCTAGTATCATCAATCAGCGGAAATATCCCTTTACCAAGGCACGTGCTCAATGAATGCCCTGAATCAGATCTCAGATCTTAGGTCTAACTCTAATCTTATGACTAGTAAATAAGGTATTTTCCTTTCTTTTCTTTTCTTCTTGGTCAGCGCCAAATGTACCTGGGGAAGGGGTTTTGGCTGGGCGTGTACCTGACGTTGTTAAAGCTCTGAAAGTAAGCATAGATAACTGCATTTTCTAGAAAAATCCTTAAGTAGAGGTATTTTCCATGCTAAGTAGCATAAGACAGCGAGCCAATACACTATATTATCTTGAAGGGGATTCTAACTGATTTACAAAAATATTTTCAAACAACAAATCTATGACAAGAAAAGTACCTTCAGAATGAAAAAATTGCAGAAGTTCCAAACTGGCATGAATCTCTGTTCACTGAGCTTTCGAATTTCCTCTTCATAAAACTGAATACGTCTATCAAGTGTATTTCTGATGCATTCCACAATTTTAGCCTCCAAATCTTCCCAGAAATTTGGATCAGGTCCATGAATATCCAATTTGCAGCACCTATATGAAGCAATTGAGAGACTATCAAATTAGGATTACCTGCCCGTGACTGTAAGAAAGTTTGATTTGTATTCACTTGATCTACTCACAAAATTGTAACCAACATGAGAAAAAGATATATAACAGTTCTAATTCCAGTATCAGTCACTAAAATACTAAAATACAGAATGACATTTGACTATATAACAGCATAAAACCAGGAAATAACATGCTTTCAATGGAAGTCTAACCTTTCTCTCTTTTTAGTGCTGAAATCAACTTCAAGTTTGGCATATACTTTTTTCGCCATCTTGGTTGCCTGATCATTGTGAGCTGGCGCTTTCGACACAAAACAATAAACCATTCTCGCTCATCATTTTGAACTATTAGTTTGAGTCGTGGCTTAAGAATGTTCTTGAACTCGTCAAGATCCTATACGTACAGGAAAAAAAATAAACATTATGAAAAGAGAAAATACAAATGAATAAGGACAAAGATGAAAACATTTAGCCTACAGAGAATAGAAATCTCAGCAAGCGAGTTGATAAAATAATTAACTTTAACACATCTCGAGAGGCAGAAATTCTTACCTCGCAAGTAACAAGAACAATAGTTGCATACGGCTCCCGGAACCAAAACAATGATTGCTCTTGAGGAAACCGACATGTAGTCTTGCATCCGTTGTCAGTATAAATTCAGCAGGTAGTTCATCAACAAGCACAGGATTGCGGGTCTTGTTGTTCAGAGAAGCTCTTTGATAGGCAACCTCTCTTGAAGCCCTTCTTGACGGTAGGCCACAAATCACTTACATCCTCAACTAAAAAAAATAAAGCAATACTTGTAAACTACCTTCAACAATTAACCAAAAGGTTTCAAGAACTAATGAGAATCTCTTTTTCTGTCGTACTAAATACACAACTGATAAAATGTATAATGTCGCTTTCTATGAACAGATACTCACAATCTATGATCTATAGCAAATAAATCTACCAACTACAGCATCGAGGCTGTTAGCTTTCTACAACCAAAACAATTTACACGCAACAAAATTCAAGGTATTATTGTGCAATAACTCGTTCTGATAGTTGATTAAATTTATGCAACTAAATTACACCATTAACTATTCGAACACAAATGATCTATCGTAACAGCAAAACAGCCTCAGGAAAGGAAAACACAAAATATCTAGCATTCAATGCAATTCTTCTGCAAATGGACCAAAATAGCTATAGGTACATACAGAGATCAGAATATCTAACAATGAGCAGGCAATTAACTAAAAACAAAAATTAAGCCCCAAAGACAATCAAAACCCAGCAACAAACAAAAAAACGATAGTAAAAACACTAGGCAGCAGCGAGAAGAAAGCAAAATGAAATATGGAGTTACCGGAGAGAACGATGTGATCGAATGATGATTTAATACTCTGAAACTGAGGTAAAAAACTCGCCATAGCTTCAGCGATCTGCGGAGAGCATCAGTGAGCGGAGATCGGCGAGCGACAATGCCAAAGTAGTGGAAGCGTGCGCACAGTTTGAGAGGGGAAGCTCTTTTACAGCTGCCGATTTAACCGCGGTCAGCAGATTTGCTTGCTCCCATCGAAGTTGGGATCCATGGATTTTCTTTTTGGGGAAATCACGTTTAATGTTGTCGTGCGGGCTGATTGTCGCTAATCAAACGCGCTCTACCAACTACAACGCTTTCCACTGAAAAATTATGAAAACTAAGTTTATTTATTTAAAAAAAAAAGGTAATAGCTAAGCAACTGTTGTTAATTATGTTCTAACAGAACAAAACGCGCTAGAACTACACGAGAAGATGATGATAGTTTGCTTTCTGGAGATATATAAAATTGATAGGAATCTGAATTTGATGTAATTTTACATTTTATTCAGATAGTATAGTTATTATGGTATTTTATGACAATTAAGATAAATAATTGATAATTAATCAATCGACAAGCTTCGGTTCTCACCAAGCTAATTCGAGTACATTGCTTCAAAATCTTGACAACTTTTAATATTTTATAGGATGGAATGGTGCATGTTTCATATTAATATATTGAAGCTAACGCATATATAATGATTTAATGGCGAGTGGTTAATATATGAAGTTAAAATTTTCATATTCGAGTTAATCGTCAACTAAATTTTAAATTTATTTATCCAAAAGGTATTGAAATTAAATTATATATATATATATATATATATATATATATATATATATATATATAATTAAGGGTGTCTAATCTGTTCGGTTTTGATTAATCGAACCAAATTTTCAGTTAATCAATCAATTTCTCCGAAAAAGTGGAACCGAAACCGAACCGCTTAAAATTTTCGGTTAACCAAAAACCGATCGGTTCGACGGTTCGGTTTTCGATTAACCGAAAAAACCGAATTAAAATTAATTAATAATAAAACAAACAAAATAATAAATAAAATAATAATTAAAACTGAAACTTATTAAAAAAGATAAAATATTTAACAATAATTAATAAAGTAATAATTAAAATTGATTTTCATAATTTTTAATTAATTAATTAGTAATTGAAATAATAATTAAAAATAAAAACGGTTTTGGTTTTCGATTCCCGACAGTTTCGGTTATCGGTTAACCAATAACAAATTTTGTTTCAATCATGGAATCAAACCGAACCGATAACCAAATTTATCGATTTTGGTTAACCAATTTATCGGTTTCGGTTCGGTTCCTGCCTAACCGAAAATCGAAACCGTTTAGACACCCCTAATTATAATATTATTATAGTTTGGAAAAATTTAGACGGGTTGTAACGATTCGGTGAGGTTTGGATGTATTCGATATTCCACATTTATGTAAAATAGAGAAGTAATATAATTAAAAAATTAAATATAACAAATTCAAAATTATAAAATCATTATGGAATTTGAATCCTACTTATTCTAAACTATTACAAATGCACATACACTTAATTGCTATAGATTGAATGAAGTTTGAACCAATCACATAAGTTGAAACTAATTTTCAAGGGGAAAATGAGAGGTAAATGGTGGTGACGCGCCCACATTCAGGAAACATATAAGAAGATGAGATGATCTCAACTTCCAGATTACGCTTTGGATGAGCCGCGCCAAAACAACATCATCAACAACTACCAACTCCCGTTCATGGCCGTTCCTTTATCAGCTACACTCTTCTCTCCCAATAAGTTCCCATCCCTTCCCTTTCCTCAACTTTCTCCTCCTTTTTGCTCTACGCGCTTCGCGCTCCCAAGCAATCGAGAGCGCATCTCCCGCAAATTCAATCGCATTTTGGTGATAAAGGAATATGGCCCCACGGTTAGTTCGCATTGATCCCTTCAAATATTGCGTGCTTAGTATTCTCTGTGATTCAGCATACCTGAGAAGTTACAGTAATTGCATTAGCATTGTCTGTCTGTTCTGCACATTTTACTAATGATTCGCCGTTTGGACTATTGCATTTTAATACATTACTAGGATGAGTACTGGTGAGTCTTTGTATGTAATTGTAACTGCAATTCATGCTTAGAAAATCACAAACACAAAAATATTGCAGATGAAAATATCATCAGTTCAAAATTAGATATGAGAGTACAGTCTCTGATTAATTTGCTAATTCTTGCATTCCATAATACTTCTGGTTGAATTTTGACTTTTGGAGTGGATTCGATCGCTTGATCGCCTCCACGCCTGAAATTTTTACTTAAATAACACTCATTTGGGTCTTCGTGCCTTATTGTCAACTGTTGTTCTAGGATGATCTTTGCAGAGCGACTTGATCGCAGAGGATTCTCTCTTGGAACTCTTTGATTTATAACTTGATGTGTTTTTGAAGTGATTTGGAGGACTTCTATTAATACTCATATGATATGAGTTATTGCTAAATGCTTGGCCATTGATCAGTCATTCATGATTTGCTCTGGATTTGTTCCTTGTTTGCATTTGCATGGTTTTGTTACAAAATATATATGCATACCTGCAATATGTGATTCTGATTGCCAAGAAAATGGATAGAACGATATAGAAATGTCTTATCCAATGATAATTCCTTGACTAAATAAGATTTAAAATGTATAAATCAATATTTTTGACAATACATTTGTGCACTAACAGTAATTTATCTAATACTACATTAGTATAGTACTACGTACATTGACCTACAATTTTACAACATGGTGTGCAAGTAGGACTATGCTGCAAAGATCCTAAGTTTAAATAGACCTGATATATCATTATAAACAGGAGGCCTTCTTCTTCTTTATGTCCAAGATTGGAATCAGCTCCTTACATGAATTGTATTTCATGCAGGAGCTAATGAATGGATGCAATTACTTCCCCGACATAAAGACACGGATGCAAAAAGGAAGGAAGCCGTTTGAGAAAGCTTTTGCTGTCATCATCCTCGTTCTCCAACTGACATCACCAATACCTTTGACAAAACATGATTATTGGCTCATTCCTTCAGCTGAAGCAATACTTTATTCCCCGGAGACAAAAATTCCTCGGACTGGAGAACTGGCTTTGAGAAGAGCTATCCCTGCTAACAAAGATATGAAAGCTATACAGGTTTGAAGAACAGTTGATTTTTTTTAGATAATTTGCTATTAATTGAGATGAATTTAGTAACCAAAAAAACATAACGTTCACATCTATGTTAGGATTCTCTGGAGGATATATCATACTTACTAAGGATTCCACAAAGGAAGCCATTTGGAACAATGGAGGGAAATGTCAAGAAAGCTCTAAAGGTAATGCTTGACTTTTTCTTCTAAGACCACATGTGCATAATTGCACAAGAGATGGAGTGTATCTTTTATGGGCTAAGTTTTTTACTTGACCTTCCTTTAGTTACCAAGTGTTTTCAGATGGGTATAAAAATTGCTTCTTATGTTGGATATTGTTTTTCCTTGTTTGGGGATGGAGGTTGTACTTGTAGTTGGCATTATTACAAATGCAATCTCTAGGTGACAAAAAAAAATTAAGAATGTGATTTTGTAAGGTATGTGTTAATACTATATCTACATTTTTGCCTGTATTTGTGGGTTAAATTTAGCTCAGCCTCATTGTTGTTTGGGGCTGCTGGTTTGTTTCTCTTCCTCACCTGCCACTTTGCTGCTGCTTGCTATGAGATGATGTATGATCTATTAATATTTTAGCTATATCTTCCTTTTTTGCCTGTACTTGTAGATTTAGTTCACCTCTTTGTTATGTGAGACTGTTGGATTACTTTCTTTCTTCGTTTCTTTTTTTCAGTAAATCTGCATATTGCTGCTTCTTGGCTGTGACTTCCAAATATAGTGGTTCTTTGAGATCTATGGCTGACCTTATTTCTGCAGTTAATCATATGGAGGGGAACAACCCAGAAGCTTTAAGAGTCCTGCTTCTCCTCATCTCCTGTTAACTTAGAGGATCGTTCATCTTTCATCTCTTGTTAACTTATAAATTCCTACTTCACTCATCTCTTGTTTCTAATAATAACTCATGTCTGAAATGGAATTGGGTTTTAGAATTCCTTTTATCCATCTTTGTATGTGTGCTTCTCATTTCATTAGTCATTTCGTGTACACTGTAATTTAAATTGATTGTTCTAATCTCTTATATTTTAATACTGGTAGCAATGGTTTTTATGATCCTCTTTGTCCTATTCCTTTTCAGATTGCTGTGGATGAAAAAGAAGCCATTTTGTCTAGCATGCCTGCTGAATTTAGAGAAAATGGTTCGGTTCTTTATGCATCTCTGACAGATGGGCAGGTAATATAGGATAAAAAAGTTAAAGCTAAGAACTTGAAATGGTGGCATGCAGTTTCCGCTTTAGGTTGTCTTATACGTTAGGTTTCTTTGTCCCTCTAGTACCATATTCATGTAGTTCCCAAGTTCCTTCTATTTTACTACCTGTTCCTCCTGTCTAATGGGCTCCTTTTAGAAACAGCAGATGGTGGTTCAAATTGTTCCTCTTCTATTCATCTTAGTCGTGAAATGGCTTGTCATATCATGTATGTTCATGAAATTACTTCCTTTCAGCAATGGTTTTTGAGAAAAATAATGCATATCAGGTTAAAGATATCCTAGTCATTGTATATGAGCTGAGCGGTCGAATTAAATTTCCTAATTTTCTCTGAGCAAGAGTGCAGGCTCTAGCAGTCATGCATTATGGCCATCAAGGTTCCAACTATTTCTTATACAAATCTCACAACTCCTCACAATTCTGCCTAATGGCTTTGTCTAGTTAGGTTTTTATCTTGGTGGCACTGGTTGGGTGCTTATAATTTTTTATGGATCCAGTTACATCTTTAATTAATGGGTAAATATCACTTTACCCCAAACTATTTTGGCACTATATTATATCCTGAACTATTGGAAATATTTTTAAAATTCTGAACTATCAATTTTGTATCCATTGTACCCTCAGTCCATTTTTCGGCTCTGGAAAGTTGACATTGGTCGCCGATAGCCATGGTGTATTTAACAATATGGCGAAGTCGTTTGTGTCATGTAACTTTAAAAATAAAATTTTTAAATGCATCGTGGTAGTCCGGCAAGCCACGCCAACCTTCCGAGGCCAAAAAATTGATGGGGACACAATTGATACAAAATCGATAGTCCAGGATTTAAAAAATTATTTTCGATATTTCAGGATATATTGATAGTGCCAAAACAATTTAGGGTTTACAGTGATATTTACCTTTAATTAAATACCACCGAGCTCACTCCCTCAACTAAAAAACAAACTGGGGAATGTCAATTACTTGTTTTCCATATTCGGTAATATGCATCTAAAACTTCTATTCCATTTTCTCTCTAACCCTCTAAAAACAAATTGCAGAATTTAGTTCCATTCCATAATCCTTCTTGTATGAAGCAACTTACACCAAAATGAGAAAACTTTTAAGTCAAGGCTGCGCTGATAAGATTTTGGTAACGGTAAGCATGGAAACAATAAAGACTTCTTTCATCTTTCCAGGGTGGGCTGAAATACCTTCTTCAGTACATCAAGGATAAGGATGCAGACAAGGTCTCAGTTGGACTGGCAACTACGCTGGATACTGTTGCACAGTTAGAGTTGCTACAGGTATTTGTGGTGCTGTTCAAATGCCGAATAAATTCTTATACACAGCTTCGTGAAATTTAGCTAGGCAGGCAGAGATAAAGAGAAAACTGCAAATCTATACTTATCCTTTCTGCAGTTTAAATTTTTTCTGGTTTGACTGGTTACATGTTCACAATTGATCAGTGATGTGTCAAGGATCTATTTGTCAACAGGCTCCAGGATTATCGTTTTTGTTGCCTGAGCAATACAAAAACTACCCTAGGTAATCATCTTACATCTCATCACATTTTCAATTTTCTTTTTGAAGTTTCCTCTAATTATTTGCTGTTCAATGCTTTCTACAATCTATGTTATGGCACTTTTGGCAAGACATGATGTCTTTGCTGCTGCTATTGAAGTTCTTGCATTCCATATAAGAGTGGAGGTTTATACATTGTGGCTGATATCGTACAACTTCTGTAAGGCTTACAGGGAGAGCAGTAGTTGAATTTACTATCGAGAAAGGAGATGGCTCGACATTTTCTCCAGAAGCTGCTGGCCAACCCAGAAACACTGCTATACTTCAGGTGTACCAAATACCCTTTTCAGCCAATATTGGAACTGGATAAACTATCTTATATTTATGCCAAATCACTGAAATAAACAGCTGAAATTTATCGTACATAAATAATTGGCGTCTTTTATCTCTTGATTCTCTGTGCATGTCAGTCATTTTATCGGTATTAGCATCAGTTTATAACAATCCAGTCCATGATAGATGCGTGGGGTTTCTGTCACATACTACAAGTAAGCTGTTTTCTTACAAATCAGTCTGTCTTTAGGTTGTCATAGATGGGTATTCAGCGCCTCTTACCGCAGGGAACTTTGCAAAACTGGTAAGGTAGTGGAATCTCACTTCTTCCTTCTATGTACTTCCCATTGTTGTTTCACAGCGAAAATTATGCATTAATATTCACACTAAGCCATTTTCCTCTTATGACTGTTTTTTATGTTACCTAGCATTTAGTTTTCACCTCTTGGTGCTTTTCTTAATAATTAAATATATAGAACAAGACAACCTAAAATAATAGTCGAAATAACTGTCCTATTGAATCCTTGTTGTATGATTGTATCTCATCCTTACATAGTGCTTTGGCTTTCATTTCTGCATATATCATATCTTATCTCGGCATATCAAAGAAATGAAATTATTCTCAGCTTCGGTTTTGAAAATATTTAGGTGGTTGAAGGGGCTTATGATGGCATGAAACTAAATTGCACAGACCAAGCCATTCTCTCGGCCAGCAAGCTAGGAAAGGACAAGGGATACGTAGTCCCTCTCGAAATAATGCCATCTGGGCAATTTGAGCCACTGTATAAAACGTTTCTTAGTGTCCAGGTTTCAGAAATTTCATCTGTTTTATTTAATAATGCAACCTAAGCTTCAATAGTGAATGACGTTCAAAATTTCCATGTGAAGGACGGGAGTTGCCTGTGCTTCCGCTATCAGTCTATGGAGCAGTGGTCATGGCTCATAATCCAGACTCTGAGGAGTATTCTTCGCCAAACCAGTTCTTCTTCTATCTCTATGACAAAAGAAATGTGAGCAGTATGAATTTTCATTATTTTCTCCCATACTTTTCTTGAAATGAAATAAAGTAACTCTATTTTGCAGGCTGGCCTTGGAGGCTATCCTTCGACGAAGGCCAATTTTCTGTCTTTGGGTACTTGCCTTTAGCGCCATCTATTCTTTATCTTTGTTTGTAGTCAAGAATAGCAAAATCTAGGACACCATTTGCTACTTTCTGAAATAGTACTTCCCTGGTTGACAGTTACACGATAACGGGGAGAGAAACGCTGTCTGAGATCAAGACGGGGATGTAATCCGATCTGCGAAGTTGATAGAAGGCGGGGATCGCCTTCTTCTGCCTAAACAGGGTTAGAAATGCATGTTTCTTTATTCTTTATTCTGCCCAAATCATGCCACGTTCTCTGTCTTATATTTAAAATATTATAGTTTTGAATTTAATCTTTTAATCTCTTCTAATTAGGCTGAGTCGATTACAACATTTTAAATATGAAATATAGAGTGAAAGAGAGTTCTATGGACAGAGGATTCGAACGGGGAGAAAAAAGAAAATATATACGTAGGCACATATAATTCCACCTACGACCTTATGGAGTTTCAATAATGGGCAGTTCGAAGATGTGAAATAACTTTTCCTTTAATATTTTTATTGTTCTTAAAAAAGAAAGTGCTCCATCATATGCTCTGTCTTAGTCTCTCTCTATATATATTTGTGATCACATCTTTTATTTGGTCGTATGAGGGAAAAATACTGATCCTTTTTCCATGTAAAGTAAATCCGTTCCTTTATTCGTCTTCGATCTACTCTCATTTCTTTTTGTTGACCAAATAAAACCTTCAAACTGTTTTAAGCATTTCCCTTCTTTGAGAGCTTTCAAATATTATTACAACTAGATTACGTAGATTCTGTTTTTCAAAATAAGAAAAATAGTTACATAAACATTGTTAACCGCAGTAGCGTAGTTAGGATTTTCTAAGAAAGAGGTTTTATTGCATAATTACTCCTTTTGTTCATAGCAATTGGCTTTAGATGGACTGACAGTAATAATTCCGACGATTGTTGATATTTGAAGAATTAAAAAAAAATTGATACGGGCTTGAGCCTACCTTTGCTTTCATATAGCTCCGTCACTGGTTAACCGGTCAAATGGTACTCGTATCCGAATTTAAATTTGAGTAAGCATGGTTACTCTGTATGAGACAGAACTCTACAAAATATTATTGTATTGTTAAAAGCTTTGTTTATGAGAAGAAACTCATTCATCATTTTTAATTTCCTTGGAACTTAAATTATTTATATAAGTCGTTAACTACATAAATACCTTTAAAAGTTGGATTTTATCAAGTTCATCTCAAATTCAAATGCAGAGTGCACACACATAAAATATACTAGGTGATAATTTACTTCCAGACACATAATTCAACTAATATTTTACTCTGGTTTAAGAAATAGTAGTATATAAATAAAATTACTATTCAGTATTTACTTTCTGGTGTTCTACAAAAATTTGAGCACAAATAAAGTCCATTTGTGTGTTTGGTCAATTGTAATTTTAGTTTAAAATCTTAAACGACGGCCCCATTAACGTTCTGTTTCGTTTCCATTATTTTCTGACAAAATTTCATGGACTCTTTCTTTTATCTTCTCCAAAAGATGTTACAAAATTCGGTATCATAGTTGAAAACATTAAAGATAATAGTATCTACTTCCATTGAATTCAATTGACATATCTATTCAAGCAAAATTATAAAACATATATATTATTAGATACATTTTATAGAAATAATGCATGCTATCTTTATGCCAAATCATGAACCAGACCGATCGATCTTAATTTCGTAAGGAAATAAATACGCAAGAAACACCAAGGATTTACGTGATTCGATCATGAATAAGATCTACGTCCACGGAGAGAGAGAGTATTTGTGTATTGATAATATGAGGGTGATTACAAAAGTGTAGATGATCCTTTTCCGTTTTCTCTAGCCTCTGTTTATACAATAATTATAATGACCTGATCTCGAATCCGGATCTATTGTAAGATAGGATTTGAATCATATTTCTTCTCTAATTGGGATTCTCTTAGATATGACCGAATCTTCTGCGTTCCCACTGGCTTTAGGAGTGCTCTTGGGCCGAACTCGTTTAGGCCGAGCTTAATGTCAGGTTTGGGCCTGATGCTTGGGCCTGGGAGTTGGGCCGTATCCTATCACATCCCCCCCCGAAAAGACACAGAAGCGAGGTCGTGATGGGTTTGGGGGCTGTAATTCACCAGAGATTTGTTTATGAAGAAGGGGAGCGCGTTATCCTGTTGCCGGCCTTTTATCTTGACTTCGTATGTCGCTGGTTTCACCTGTATAGGTGTTCGCCGAGGTCATTTGTTGCTTGGCTTTGCGTGGCGAGGTGTGTCCGAAGTCAGTTTGTCTGGTTTCACCTCCCTTGATGTTATGTCGAACTCATCTTGCTCGACGCCACCTGACGAGGCGTCATGCCAAAGTTTTTGAGTTGGCTTCACCTGACGAGGCGTTATGCCGAGGTCTTTTGATCGACTTCGCCTGACGAGGCATTATGACGAGGTCTTTTGATCAGCTTCACCGGACGAGGCGTTATGCCGAGGTCGTTTGATCGGCTTCACCTGACGAGGCGTTATGCCGAAGTCTTCTGACCGGTTGCACCTGACGAGGCGTTATGCCGAGGTCGTTTGATCGGCTTCACCTGACGAGGCGTTATGCCGAAGTCTTGACCGCTGCACCGACGAGTGTTTTGCCGAGGTCTCAAGGTGGATATATGACATCGTAGTTGAATGCGTAACGTCAGGACGAGGTCGAACACGGGATGTCTTGCCGATGTCGAACACGGGGTCTGTCATCTGTATTTAATGCGCATTAAATGTGGCGGTTTGAGTTCCCGATAAAGTGTATTATCGGGAATAACTTCCTTGATACGCCATTTCCTTATCACTTTTAGCCATTTCGATTTCAAAATTCCAAAACTCGTCGTCGAAAAGTTCAACTATCGCCATTATCGTCTTCGCAAGGTCCAACGCTATCTTCATCGATTTATAAACCGATGAGTTATGGCTTCTTCTTCTTCATACTACGAGGATTCTCATGGGTGAGACCGAGTTTTAACGTGTCTTCGTCGTATGGTTACGTGGATAGGAAGTGTATACTTTTGATGCCCTTCCTCCTTTCATACGTACAATTTGCTTTCCTTCTTTTATTGATGTCGGTAGGGTTTCTTCGATTCCGTCGATTTTAGGAGCTTCAGTTAGATTAGAGCTTGCCTCTACATTTCATATTCCAAAATCCTTTGGGTTTATTGCTCCCCGGCCGGAGGATAGGGCTAGCGCTCCTCCGGACGGTTTTGTCACGGTGTATGAGGATAGCCTGAAAAATGGGCTTCGTCTTCCTTACCCTTCCATATATGTTGAGTTGCAGCAGTTATTTGCCATCCCTTTAGCCCAATTGACGCCGAACTCCTTTCGGCATTTGACGGGCCTAGGTGTCTTTGCTCATCGTCATAATTTCCTCGACCTTAGGACTCGTCCTTAGGTTCTTTCAATTCAAATCCGGTAGCGGGTGGTATTACTTGACACCTCGTCGCAATTTTAAATTAAAGGCAAGTCAAAATTTCCAATTGGCACGTAAATTTTTCTTTTGTCGTTTCTGGGTCATTCCAGTTCCGAACCGTGAGAAGTTGTTTGGATATGGCTACAATTATGACTTGGTAGCTTGGAGCAATCCTTAGACAGGATCGGCCCGGTAGACAAAGTCTTTTCCGGCCGAGCTTGGGTGCTGGCCGAGCCCTTATGACCCTATTCTGCAGGTGGAGCCGCGAGGGCGAGGCCCTCTTCTCTCTCTTTTGTTCTTTGGGTTGTTTTGCGTTGATGTATTTATGTGTTGTTTGCTTACTGCAATGAATTTGATCACAACCAAGAAGAGGAAGGACCGAGCTCTGACGCCGGATTCCTACCTTGACTCACGAAGGATGTCGTCGAGGAAACCTCCGAGAGGGGTGGAGATGCAGATAAGTCCCCGCCTCGCCTTTGAACGCTGAAGAGGCTAAGCGCGCGATCCCCGAGGCCTCGGTTCTCGCCGATCCCGAGGTCGAAATCACAGTTTTCAACCCGCACTCGTACTTTCCCGAGGTAGTGTGTCTTTTGTATTGTAAATTGCGATGTGTGAGTTATTGTGTTTTCGACTGATTTATTCTTGCGGGGGCGATAGCGTGTCGGCCGAGCTCGCCAAATGTCCGTCCTTGTGGACGGAGTATTTGAAAGGTGCCGTGGCCCAGTTCAACCAGGTGGCCGTCTACGCTCGTGAGATGGAGGAGAAGACCTCCTCGTTCAGGAGGTGTCCGAGGCCGAGACCAAGGTTCGGGACCTGGCCAAGAGGGACGCGACGGCCTCGACGGCTGTTGAGGAGGCGAGGGCAGCCGAGGCGGCGGAGGCGGCTAGGGCAGCGGCGGAGGCCAAGTCGGTCGTCGAGGCGAAATAGAGAGCTCGGCCAGGAGGTCGAGTGGCGACCTCGGGAAATGTTCCGCGCTTTACGGAGAGCTATTCCTTTCGGGGGCTTCTCTGGTGGCAGCGGCGTGGCGGTGATGAGCAGGCTCGCGGTCTCGGACGTCATTGATGAAGTCGCGAGGACTACCCGAGTTGGATAAGTCCAGTATGGGTATGAGGCGACAGAGGATGGCGCCTGCTGCGAGCTTATGCCGAGGTCCCGGTCGAGTTTGAAGGATTTGCCGTGGTGCGAGCTTGACATCGTCCCGGTTTTGTTGATCATGAGTCCGTCCGTGCTTGCCGGTGGATCGCGATCCCATGATCGAAGCCTTGATGGCCGACCTTACGAAGGAATCCGGGGCGGCGGCTAAGGCGGAGGCACCGGGCTCGGGAATCCCAGGAGTCGGAGGCGGCCAAGACGGCCCCGAGGCGGCCACCGCGGTGAGGTTAACGCTCCCAAGATACGGCCGAGCTAGCCGGGGCCGGGCGGAGCTCGGAGGTCGATTGATCCATTTTTTTTTTTGTAGATCAACTTGTAATCGTCATCATTAGGATGTCGCTGATTTGCCGTAAAGGCTTTAATAAAATCCGTTGTTCATCCGAAGAGCTTGTCTTTTGTGTTCGCCTTACTCCGATATGCCCGATGCTTCCTGGTTGGGTCAAATCAAAGCTTTGACGCTGGCTCTCGAGTTAAGGAGGCAAGTCCTTCGCTTGGAAAACAAGCTCGGTCGTGTGCGAGGAGGAGGCAAGTTAAGCTTAGAGTCGCCCGAGAGTTGTGACGAACTTCAAGCTCGCCTCTTGGAGTTGGAGGAGAGGTTCGAGATCGTTGAGGCGAAAGCCAAACGGGTCGCCGAGGAACATGCGAGTACGAAGAGATTGCTTGCGAGGTGGAGGGATGACCATCTCCGAGGTCGAGGTAAAAGTTGAAGAGCTCGCAGCCCCTTTGTTGGAGATATAGGAATGAGTACGGCTCAAATTCTTGGCAATATCGAGAGCAATATGCCGATCTTAAGAAGGTCGGCGGCTTACAAGATCGCCGTGGCTCGTCGTTCCTTTCTTGAGCGGGTGCTTCGTTCGGTGACCGAGGCTTACTACTGCGACTTCTTGCCTGCTGGGACTTCGCCATTGCCTTGACGCCTTTTTCTCGGAGTGGATAGCTCGAGGCGTTCATTGCCGAGAGAGACGTAGGCCCTCGGGGCCGAGGTCGGGTGTCATCGAGAGGCCGAGGTCGTCTTGCGACCTAGAGGTCGGGTCGCGGTGGCTCTCGGCATTGATCGAGGACGAGGTAGAGGTAGGGTTAGTATAGACGAACCGTTGAATCCAGTTTTTCGGGATTGGCTCGGTTTTCTCGACCTCCCGGCCCTCTTCGCCCTCGTAATGTATAAACCGTATACTTTGAAATAAGAATTATTTTTCTTTGCTTCGTGTTGACTCTTCGAGAACACTGTCTTTTATTACCGTAACCAATAAGAAGGTAGGTCGTCCTCGTTTAGACGAAGGTAGATAGTCCTCGTACAAAAGTAGTCCGTCCTTGAAATGAACGAAGGTAGTTCGTCCTCGAAATAAACGAAGGTATTCATCGAAGGTAGTTCGTCCTCGTACGAAGGTGGTTCGTCCTCGCAATAAACAAAGGTAGTTCGTCCTCGTACGAAGGTAGTTCGTCTTCGTACGAAGGTATTCATCCTCGAAATAAACGAAGGTATTTCGTCCTCGTACGAAGGTATTCATCCTCGAAATAAACGAAGGTATTTCATCCTCGTACGAAGGAAGGGTTCCTGTTTTGGCAAGAAGTATTGCTCGAGGTGGTCCCCTCTTCCCCGAAGTGAACGAAGGTATAGGTTCCTTTTTTGGCAAGTTTTATCGCTCGGGGTGGTCCCTTCTTCCCCGAAATAAACGAAGGTATTGGTTCCTTATTTGGCAAGTTTTATCGCTAGGGGTGGTCCCCTCACGCGCGTTTAGTTCATCCTCGTATTAAACGAAGGCCGTCGAGGGTATAGTTCGTCCTCCGAAGAGGGTATAGTTCGTCCTCCGAAGAGGGTATAGTATAATGGAGAAGATATAGTATGCATAAGTGACAAACAAAACATGCAAGAAAAAGATTTTATTGATAGAGACCGACATAATAACAAAACAAGACTCACGACGCAATGGCGATGCACTCGATAACACGACCGAACAGACTCAACTTTTGACACTTATGCGAAATATTTCTTGAGATGAATGATGTGCCACGTACTAGGTATTTGCTGTCCGGATATATGGGCGAGCTTATACGAGCCTTTTCCGAGGACTTCTTCAACCCGGTATGGTCCTTCCCATGTGGCTTAGCTTGCCGAGCTTTATGGCTTTATCGATATCATTGTTTGAAGCACGAGGTCGCCTCTTGAAATTGTCGGTATTGACATTGGTTGTAATACCGAGCTACTTGTTGCTTATACCGAGCTTCTCCGATGTAGGCGAGGTCTCTTTTTCTTCGAGTGGATCTAGAGCGGATCGTAGATTGTCATCATTGGCTTCGACGGAGAAGTGAATGGTGCGGGGCTCGAATACCGATCTCTGGCGATCAACGCTCGGTTCCATATACCAAGTCGTAGGGTGTTTCTCCGTTTGATGTCCGAGGTGTAGTACGATACGACCATAGGACTTGCGGTAAATTTTCCACCCAATTGCCTTTTACTTGGTCGGCGTAGTCTTGAGTCCTTTCACGATTGTCCGGTTGGTGACTTTGGTTTGACCATTTGCTTGAGGATGAGCTACCAAGTGAACCTGCTGGATCCAAGCTCTTGACACCATTCTTTGAATACTTTATCCGTGAGCAGTGTCCCATTATCCGAAATAAGGACACGAGGGATGCCGGCGACACACGACGTTCTTCCGGGCGAAGTTGAGGCGTTTTGCTCGTGATCTTTACCAGGTTCGAACCACCCACTTCGTAAAATAGTCGATCGCGACAATCGGGAATTGAAGCGTCACGGAGCTTTGCGAAAGGTCCTACGATGTCGATCCCCATGCATAAATGGCGAGGGCTTTGCATCTTTGGCGAGTCGGTTTGAGGTAGCCTCGATGCGTTCCATGGATTTGACACTTGGATATTTCTTCACGAGATCGATTGAGTCCGGAACATTGTCGGCGATAGTATCCCCATCGCATGACTTTCTTCGATAGGGCGGGTCCCGATGTGACTTCCACACGATCCTTCATGTACTTCTCGTAGTACGTAGTTAGCTCGGTTCGAGACCAGGCACCTCGGAGAGAGGTGGAGGTATGATTTTCTATAGAGAATTCCTGTTCAAGCATATATCGCGAGATTTGCTCAAGATCTTCCTAGCCTCGAGCTTGTCGTGGGGTAGCTCGCCTTTCCGTATTCTTGAATGGGAGTCATCCATTAGGTTCGTCGTCGATCACGATGTTGACCTCGGTTCGATGTCGTCATCGCTTATGCTTCGCCTTGGACTTCTTCTCTTCGGCGAGTTCGTCGACGGCGAGGCTAGTTTGCTTAATAAGTCGGCTCGGCTATTTTGCTCCTTGGGATGCGAACTAGCGGAAGTGTGAGAAAGCTTGTTGTAGGCTTTTGGCTTTTCAAGATATTTCTTCATCCTGTTGCCTTTTGCCTCGTCTTTCCCAACATGTGACTTACTATGACTTGAGTCACTGTGGACTTACACTCGTGCACAGAGGCTTTGAGCTAGGTGAAGTCCCGCATTAAGGCTTAGTATTCCACTTCATTGTTCGTATTTTTAAACGCGAACCGAAGTGCATATGTGATCTCTTGGCCATCCGGTCCTAAAAGTAGGATACCTGCTCCATTACTACTTTCCCTCAAGCCCCGTCAGCGTAGACTTGCCAAAGAATCCTCCGGGTTTTATCTATAGGTTCGGCTTGGCATCGTCGTCACGGACTCGTTGGGCTTGGTTTCTCGGTGAAGTTAGCCTCGACAAGGAAGTGCGCTGAGGCGACCACGATGACAGCGAGGGCAAAAGATATGTCGTGTTCGCCTAATTCAATTGCCCACTTCGCGATTCTCCACGAGGCTTTTGGCCGTCGATATTTGCGAAGTGGGTGATCGATGAGGACTTGTATGGGATGTGCATGGAAGTATGACCGTAATCTTCTTGCGGCATTTATTAATCTTAGCGAGAGCTTCAAAGGTTGATACCTTGTTTACGGTCCTTTCAATGCTCGGTGATGAAATACACGGAGCTGGTGTCCTTCCTCTCGTACAAAAGCGCAGACTTATGGTTTCGTCCGAGGCGGCGGGTATAAGGAGATGACCTCTCCTTCTTTCGGGACGGATAGAGTGGGAGTTTGGCGAGGTAGTTTTGAGATCCTCGAAGGCGGACTTGTGTATGTCATTCCGGAGAACTCGGGCCTTTTGAGTATTTTGAAGAAGGGGCTAACATCCGCGACTTTCAAAGAAAACAGTTTGGGTCTTGCGATGCGACTGTCAACTTATGTCGTCGTGGATTGTCTTTGGCATCTTCATCTCCACAATGGTTTGAACCTTGACGGATTGGCTTTTAAACCCTCTTGTGAAACCCAACACCCCGAAATTTTCCGGACCGAGCTGCGAATGTGCATTTACGGGGTTCGACTTTAGGTTGACCTTTCGAGTAGGTCGAGGGCGATCCCGAGGTCGGCAACACATACGGCTTCCTCAATGCTCTTGACGACGATGTCATCTACGTACACTTCCACATTCCGTCCTATGTAGGGTCAAATATTTTGTCTACCATCCTTTGATAGGTAGCCCCTGCATTCTTGAGTCCGAATGGCATCTTCTTGTATGTGAAGACTCCGAAGTCTGTAATGAAGGCTGTTTTGGCTGCGTCTTCGTCGTCCATCAAGACCTGGTGATATCCTTTATATAGGTCCAGAAAGCTGAAGATTTCATACCCAACCAAAGCGTCAACCTTTTTGTCGATGTTGGGAGGGTAATGATCTTTAGGGCAATGTTTGTTGAGATCGGTATAATCGATGCACATTCGCCATCCTCCTCCGCCTTTCTTCACCATTACCGGGTTGGCTATCCGGTCGGATACTGACTTCAAACAAGATGTCGTGCCTTTAATAATTGCTTCACCTCGTCGTGGATGACTTGATTTCGTTAATTGCAAAAATCCGTTGCTTTTGCCGCCGGTTTCTTGTTGTCGATGTTGAGACGGTGTGTAATGATAGATGGTGAGACCCGGTCATATCGAGGGTGACCAAGCGAACACGTCTCGAATTCCTTAGGAGTTGGATGATCTGTTCCTTAGTTGAGGTACATCGGTGAAACAACTTTTACGACCTTGAATGGTTCGTCTTTATACAATGCGACCTCCTCAACCGAAGTTCTCTGGGGGCGTGTCGTCTCGAGTTCCAACTCCTCGGGTTTCTTTGATTGCTATGCTTGCGGTTCTTTGGACCGAAGTCCTGCAGATCTCGTGGCGACTGCATGCATTCTTTAGCTTGCTACAGTCTCCCGGATCACGGCTATCCTCCTTTTGTAGGATTTTCATTGTCGTGGTAGGTTGAGCACACCGCCCTACTGCGTTGCTTGATCTCGCCCAAGTATAACGTTGTATGGCGAATGGACACGACCACGAAGCTGTACCACTTTGGTAGAGCTCGTCGGTGCCGCTTCCCATTGTGACGGGCGGTCGATCACCCCGTCTGGGATGTCTCTTCATGTACTGGTCGGAGTGGTAGCGGGGGCTGCGCGAGCCGCTTCTACTCCTAACTTGTCAAAGCATTCTTTGAAGAGGATGCTCACTGACGCGCCACTGTCGATATATACGCGTCTTACCAACTTGTTGGCGATTACTGCCTGGATCACCAACGCGTCCTGGTGGGGTACCATCGTAGGTACGGGGTCGTCCTCGGAGAAGGTAATTGCCTCGTCCCTCCTGAACCTCTTGTTGACAGGTTCACTGGTATGGGGACTTCGGGCCTCGGCCTTCAGGGAGGACTTCGTAACTCCGCATGGGAGACCCGTGATGGTGGAGATGACCCCTTCGTACTGGGGTTCGTCATCTCCGTCCTTGTCTTCATTGTGCTTCGTCTTCTTGTGAGGGGTACAATTCCCCCTTCTCGCATGTTTCCTCTTTTCTGACCTCGATGAGGGGCCTCGTATTGGCCAGCCCGTCGGTCCTGCCTTTTATATTTTTTCAGGACTCCGTCTTGTACTAGCATCTCGATATCTCCCATGAGGTCTCGGCACTGCATGTCATGCCCATAATCCTCATGGAAAGAACAGTACTTGTCCTTAGTTCGACGTTTTGACCCCCCCATCATTGGTCGAGGCTTCTCGAACTTGTCCATGTGGAGTTCGTAGATTTCTGCCCTTGGCTTCGTCAAAGGAGTGTATTGAGGTCGTTCCAGGTGCCGCGGTCCGAGCTCGACTCTATGGGCGACGTGTCCTCTCGAGCACTTCGTCGGCCTCGCTTCGGTCTCCTCGTCCTTCATCTCTTCTTCCTTTTCGGAGGGCTCTCCTTTTCTGTCTCACGCTTTCTATCGCCCGTCCGCCTTGGCGAATCGGTCGACTATCGCCATAGCTCTGTAGCGATGGGGGTTCGTGCTTGCGATTTCTTTATACAGGGCCCGGCGGGATGCCGCTTTGGAAGGCGATATGATGAGAGGTCATTTTGTCTTCGACTTTCGAGCACTCCTTGTTGAACACAGTCATAAAGTCGCTCACGGTCTCGTCTCGGCTTTGCCTCACGGTGAGGAGGTGTGCCGACGACGTCTTAAACTGCGCTTACGGAAGAACCTTCATGGAAGGTCGCCATCGTTGCGATATGATCCAATGCTCCGGAGGTAGTCGTCGAACCACCGACGGGCGTTGTCGACCAAAGAACTCGGGAAGAGTTTGCACATATGAATCTGTCTTTGGCGTTGGTTGATCATATTGTATTGGGCTGCCGAGAGAAGTTCTGCGGGTCCCTTAGTCCGTCGTAGGGGGCGATGCTCGGCACCCGGTATTTATCAGGGCGCGGGGTGTCAAGTATTTCGTTTGAGAACGGGGTGACTATATTCCCATACCCGTCGAAGCCGCCCTCTGGAGAGTGGGGCGGAGTTCGTCGACCGAACTCATTTTGGTAACCAGGACCGGCCTCGCGGCGGTCGCGACGTCCTTTCCCACGCTGTTCGTCGCTGCGCGATTGGTTTGGGCCCCAACGCGTGCGAAGCATGGCGCCCACGACACGGATCTTTGGGGATCCACCTCGCTGCGGTGCCTCGTGTTTAGACGAGGCTTCGGCGTTCCTTTCTTCGGGATGCGGCCGACCTTGTGCTTCACTGAGGTATTGGAGAAAACTCTCCTTATTCTTCTCAAAAACCCGCGACGCGTCGTCGAGGTTCACTTCCGAGCCGAGGTTCTCCTTGGTTCTTGTTGCGATCTCCATCGCTTTGTATCCTAACCTTCATGCAAGTGGGATTGTCTCGCTCGTCGAGCTCGGATATGCCCTTCGGGGTCGATTCTCGACGGGTCTTTCCGAGCCGAGCTCGGTGTCTCTCGTCGTCGTTGTTCTTTGTTGTTGCCGGCGTGCCCCGGATCAAGACTTCTTGTTCTCATTGTCGTGATTGATTCCACAGTAATAAATTTTGATCGAAAACACGAATTTCGATTCCCAGACGACGCCATGATGATCGATCTTAATTTCGTAAGGAAATAAATACGAAGAACACTAAGGATTTACGTGGTTCGATCTATGAATAAGATCTCGTCCACGGAGAGAGAGAGTATTTGTGTATTGATAATATGAGGTGATTCAAAAGTGTAGATGATCCTTTTCCGTTTTCTCAATTTCTTTATCTGTGATTATAATGACTTAGATCTCGAATCCGAGATCTATTGTGAGATAGGATTTGAATCTTATTTCTTCTCTAATTGGGATTCTCTTAGATATGACCGAATCTTCTGCGTTCCCACTGACTTTAAGAGTGCTCTTGGGCCGAACTCGTTTAGGCCGAGCTTAATGTCAGGTTTGGGCCTGATGCTTGGGCCTGGGAGTTGGGCCGTATCCTATCACAGACCAAAGGGCTAAAGTCATGAAACGTACAAATTTAAGTTGTTAAAAGGTTTTTTCAAAGGAAATAATGTAATTAGTTTTTTAACAAATTACGAGAAGATATCGAGATTTAAGGTTAATTAAAGAGCGATGAAAATAAATTATTGGTTATGGCTGAAGGTGAAATGGTCCGGCCCAATTAAGAGTTCGACTGGGCCATCTATTCATTGACCTGAAAAATTTCAAGTCGGGCCAGCCCAAAAGAATATGTTGTTGGCCCTTGCCCCAAAATCTGTGGTTAGAGCAGGTCTACACCCCAAAATTAACCCAAATAAGTTCATGGCTCAAATCGACTCGATAACTTCTTTTGGTTTGATGGGCCTGAACCCATACCATTCAACAGTAGGGGTGAGCAAAAAGATCAAAAATCGAACCAATCGACAAATAATATCGAGATCATATCAAAATTGTGCTTAACGAACCGGTCTGTTAATTTTTTTTTTCTAATTTAAAAATTGAGGATATTGGTTTGATCTTAATTTTAATTATAAAACACGTGGTTAACCGAACCAATACTTATAAAGAATTATAAAATATAATTATATATATTAAATAGAATTGATGGTCTTAGGTAAATTTGTTCCCATGCATTGTTTAATATATATATATATATATATATATATATATATATATATATATATCTTTTGTTATATTTTGTGACGACTTTTTTTTGTTTCGTAAAGAAAATCACCCACCTTTTAGCATTGATGTTTCGTCATAGGTCCATAACCAATTTGAGATGGTTTTATTGTTAGTTTAAGAGGACTAGAAGATTACTACTTGAGATTATTTGTTTAGAATTATATTTTTTTATCATTTTCTATGTTAGGAATCACTATTTGTACATTTTTTTTTAAAAAACAATAAAACATTGTTAAAAAAAAATTATTTTATGAGTAACCGTTGGATAATTGGTTCACTTAACAGATTTTTAGGTTAACCGATATAATGGTTTTTAGTTTTTTATTTTTTTACTTGTTAATGGTTAACTGAACAAATAAAAAATTGTATAATCAATTTTTTATATGATTAATGGTCGGTTAACTGAACGTGCTCACCCCTATTCGACAATATGACAAATCTAGTTATAGTAAATAGATAGAGAGTTCTAATGAAAGTTTTCTTCTTCTAGCTTCAAATTTTCTCTTAAGCAAAATAAAATATATATCGAGCAATCTTATCTTTTAATAAAATAATAATCTTAAATTAATTCTCCCTTTCTCTCTCATTTTTATCTGTGAATCTTTTATACGGATTTTAATAAAAGTTGTGGAGTATCTTGTAAGTGGAGCGAGTGTCCCACATTAGTGTAGTATTAATTTAATTAATTTGGGTCATGAGTGGTAATATATGTAAACAAATGATATTATTGAAGGTAATAAGTAAAAATAGTGATATATCATATATGATAAAATATGTAAATAAGTAATGTTGTTGGGGATAATAAGTAAAGATTTTTTTGTGGAATAATGTCCATAAATGACAAATGAACAAATTTAGGAGACATACCAAAAAGAAAATGAAGACATAAATATGGGGGACGGTGGGAATAGTATTAAGCAAAATAATTTATTTGTTTTATACTCCCTCCATCCCACCAAATATAACTCATTTTGTTCGATACGATTATTTAGAAGAATAGTATAAAGTGGTTAAAGGGATAAAAAATAGGTAGGATCTATACATTTTGAAAAGATAATTATTATTTTAAAAATGAAATTAGTCTAGTTGGATGAGACAATTCGAAACAAAATACGTACTGAGTTCGATGGAATGGGGGGAGTAGTTTGTTCAATTGACTGAACAAACTAAAGGATTACTAAACTGAGATGCATATTCATTAAAGATTTGGGATATACCACATAGCTTAGGAAGCTCGAGTTATAATTTTATTTCCTTCGCTCCAAAAAAGATAAATAACTAGGTGGAATCATGAGAATCAGTTGGGAAAGTCTTCGACTAACAATATATATAGTTTGACAGACATAATTTAGTTACACTGATCTTCATATATTTGGTATATGTATGCAAAATACCGAGAGCTTTGGGAAAAGATTCATGCCTCTCTCATTCATGTGTTGGGAGTTTTATAGAGAAAAGAGTTACTCACTCCGTCCATCAAGAATGTGTCATAATTGTATTATTCGACGTCCACAAAGAGTGTGTCACTTTCTTTTTTGGGACACTCAATCTTTATAATTTAACTTCAGAATCACTCATTATTTACCAAAAAAACCACCATGAGCCCACACTTAATTCTTATAATTCAACATCAATCACTCATTTCTTATATAGTATGACTCTTTCTCCACTCAAATAATTCTATCAAACATTTTATTAAAACTCGTGTCATTCATCAAGTGATACACTCTTAGTGGACGGAGAGAGTATAATCTTTATCTCCAAGAGATAATCTAAAATAACACTATAACAGTACTAATACTTAATTAAGGGAGTAGATATGTTTCAGCTCGACATAAAGGTTTTTAGTCTCACCAACTTAGGGGTGTTATAATTTTGTGAGGCAAACTCATATGCATCTTTTCTAATGAAATCTTTAAGTGTGATTAATAAATATTGATTAAAATTAATAAATCTTAATTAAATATTAATAAATCCTTGTTCGAAACTATTAAACTAGAGTATTATAGTTAACCAACTAATTAAATAATTAATGATTGCGACTGTCCACACTAAAGTTTCTGAGTAATTATATAGCCACAGTATAAAATTTGAGACATAGTTCAATCCCATCATGTTTTATTTTATTTTTTCCGTGCGGTGCATTATCTTATATATACACAACTAGTGTGCAACCCGTCGAGTTTCGACGGGGAATCACTTTAGTTCGATATTTATACAATTCATAAGAAATGGTAAGTACATATAGGTCAAAGATAGAGCTGACAAAATTAGTCCGGTCCAGTGGGCTATTCCGGGGTACTCGGAATTAGTGTCGGGTTGAACTCGTAAAAATAGTGGCAAAAAAACCGAGCCTAAAAAGTCCGCCCACATAGCCCGGCGAGCCTATCAGGTTTTGGGGCTAAAAAGTCTGCTCGGATTTTGTTAATGTAATACCTATTATGACGCATATTAAGTATCTCACTATCTTTTAAATATCACATTATAGCACTTAATATGACGTATACAAGTGTTATTATCTTTTATGTTTTATTACAACATCTATTAGACAGTTATATGAATTTATTAAAGTATCATATTATAATAATTTATAGGACACATAAAAATGTCCCATTATCTTATGGACGGGCTTAACCTGATGGCCCGTATGGGGTTGGGTAGGGTTCTGAATTTTTTGGCCCGGTAGCATTGTGCGGGCGAGCCCATCCGCTCGATCCGACCTGCTCATTTTGGCCACCTCTAGTCAAAGATAACTTTTGGGAAGGGGGGGATTTTTTCTACTTCATTTATGTGCAAGAAATCAATAAAAATTAAATTAAACATATGTCTATAAAGATAATAAAAAAAAATTCCTATAAGCATAGAAATTGAATATTAATTTATATAAAAGAGTTGTCTAAATTATGAAAAGTTAATTTTGAAAATAAGCATACTATTTTAGTTTTTTTTATGGTCAGGTCACATGCATATTTATGAAACTCTTAAGACCTATTTTGCTTGTGACGCGTGAGATTGTAACTACAATTAATCATGGATGAACAAAAATTTCAATAAGTATGGTCTTACATTTGAAATAGACTACTACATCTCTTGTTTATGATCATAACAAAGCGTATTTGCATCTAAATATGATATATAAGTGGTATTGCATGAAATTTCGACGGAGAAATTACTTTAGGTGTTAATTTATAAGTTATAATTTTAAAAATAATTTAATATATACTTGGCTAAGCTGCTAGTGTTACTCACCTTGAGTTGTTCAATTCAACAAACACGATGATGGAGCGATTCAGCCACCTGAAGTCATTATTGTTGAGCACGATAATGAGCCAAAATGATGAGGTTGTGATTCAACCAACTCGACCTATATATAAATATGTATGTTTGTATGCCTCAAACATAATTAAAAGTGATTTTACTACTCATTCTCCTCATAAACATGTATAGTGATACCGTAATTATCCGAACCCATTTAAATTGATAACTGAATATAACAAAATATAAATTAATAATAAATAGTATAAATAAAAAATATTCAAAAATGAAGAAAATTTCATATAGGCATGTCGATTATTATTCTGACCAATTTAAAATTATATACATGATGTACATGTTTCAAATCCAATTAAAATGATTTGAACTATTCGTTCTTGTCTCAAACACATATAGTTATACGTACGAATTACCAGAACACATTTAAATCTATAAATATAAATTACTGCAATCATTGATTAATAGTATGAACAAAAATATGAATATTACAAAATGAAAATAAAAAAATAAATAGTATAAAAAACAAAAATAGAGAAAATTCTATATATGCATATCAATTATGTTCGGACCCATTTAGAATTGATATACTTGTACTGGTCTCAAATTCGTTTAAATTTATAAAATAGCTAATAATCAAATATGTATCATTACAATAATTGATTATTTGTCTCAATAAAAATCGAATATTACAAACTAATTATAAATAATAAAATACTATAAATAATAAAATATTAAAAATTAGTCAAAAGTATAAATTTAAAATTATACTATCTTGAGATCAATTTAGAATTTATATACATGTACATGTCCAAAATAGTGATGACAATGAATCTTAGACACAGTTCAAATCCGCTTTTCAGATTACGGGTGGTCAAAATTTTGGATTTGATGGATCAGGACCATGCTATTAAAGTTTCGATCCAAATCTGGAATCGGATTTTTGAGATCCGCACACGGCCCAGGTCCGATCTGTGGATGAGTTTATTTTATTATACTTATTTTATTTTTAATTGTAGTTTAATTCCTAAACCTATCATAACACTAATCATAAACTCATATTTCATTCTAAAGAAAAAGTATGTGTGTAAAATCTTTTGACCTTAAATCTATATTTCTTTATTTCTTATGTCTATGTTGTGTAACTTATGTTCGCACTTGAATATTATAATAATTTATATGCGATGTTATGATTTATTTTGGATGATTATAATATTTTTAATGGTGTAATGACTTACTTTGGAATTATTGTAGACATTTTTAGATTATTGTTATGGTGTTATTTAGTTTATTTTAGGATTAATTTTGGAAGAAAAGAATATGACTTTGAATTTATCTTCATGATCTTATGGATTAAGGTCCGAGTCTCTTTTGTATACATGATGAATCTTTAAGAAGATAAACTCGTAAATAAGTGCAAGTTATTATAAAATTTAATTGAATTTGCTTTTTATCGTTGGAGAGTTTTAAAAGCATAAAGATGTTGTTACATATGCCGCTTTCTCCAATTATATATTTAGAAACATGTTCTGTTTCTCCAATTAGTATCATTTTTTATTTGAATGAATTTTGAAGTGTGAGTATTACACATGCAATTTTTAGAATTTCAGTTTGTAATGGGAAAAATACAATTATTGTTCACTTCTTGATAAAAAAAAAAAACTTTATTCAATATAGTTTTATGAAGATAATAATACAATCAAATTACAAATATAGGTTGCTTAATTTTTTTTGCACATATAAATATATTTACCACATATAAATTTATGGAGTTAAAAGCTGTAGTATGTTTATTTGTTATATTCATCAAAGTTCCTATTTCCATCAATCAATTTTGATAAATATTGCTCTTAATTAATCTATACATTAGACTTTTATATAGTGGTCATCACACAAGATATTCAATGCTCATTAAATAACAAAATTTATGACCAAGAATGTAAATGCATTTTATTTTCATGATTATAGCGATATACATGTTAGTTCTTCGGTTACAAATAATAATAATGATGATGATGATGATGATGATGATTACTTATATTTCCAAAAACATGTAGACACAAATGGGTGAAAAAAAACTGAAATTAAGAGATTAAATGAGGATTTAGGAAAAATAATAATTATGATAATAATTAATTATATTTCCAAAAACATGTAGACACAAATGGGTGAAAAAAAACTGAAATTAAGAGATTAAATGAGGATTTAGGATAAATAGAAATGAAGATAGTAGAAGGTGCCACGTAGGATTTTGGATGAATGTGGTGGCTTCAATCCGTATCGGAATTATATATTTATAGATAACGTAAGAGGTCGTTCAATCTATTCATTTCCTCCCAATCAATTACTCTCTTTTTTTTTATTCATGGGGAACTGCACCACTCTAGTTTTCAATGCATATTAGGTAAACTCTACATTATTATGTAATAGTTTGTAAACCACATAGTATGTTTAAATCAGATGTGACAAACTCAGATCTATAGAAGCATTAGTGGGAAAAACAATCTCTAGCTTTCAGTGCATATTGGTTAAACTAAACGTTATTATACAATAGCCTACAAACCTTACAGGATGTCTAAACCAAGTGTGAGAAGCTCAGATTCATAGAAACGTTATGGAGTCCGAACTTGCGATCTTTTGACAATATGAATTCATTTTACTACTAGACCATCGCAAAGAGACATAATTAATTACATTTTTTTTCTCTTTTTCACATAAAATCAAATTTAGGGTTTGTCGGTGACATATGGCTATGGTTTCCAACACATTTTCACAATACTTTTACAATTAAAAATAAAAAAGAACCTTAGAATCTTTATGAAAACTTGTGAGGACTTCATGATCAAGTCGCTGAAATTTCGAACGTACGTGTGGATGGTAAACCCAAAAAAGTTGCAAATTAAATTAGGGAAAAATAGGGTATACAATTCCTCCTCTTTGATTAGAACCAAAATTGTCACCTTCTTATATATAGACTACAGACCTCTTATTTCTTAATCGTCATTCGAGAACCTATCTTTCTTAGAAGTCATTAAATAATTTATTCATTTTATAAATGATTTAATTTTTGGTTTCTTAGAAGAATTATTGCATATATACTCGAGCAATTCTTGATTTGATAAAATTAGATGCAGTGCCATTTTAATTATACAAGAACCGATGTGTATATGTTTAAAGATAAACATTCAAGATCCTACGGACTTCATAAATTTGTTTATTCGATATTTCTTCAGTGTTGTTATATATCGCTTCAGTATAGTTCATTAAATTTCATCACCGATATTTCGTGCAAGGATATGTCCTTAGTGTTACTGATAAACATGTATTTTCTATGTTTTAAATGTTCGTTAGAAGTCAATTTTGGTGAAAAATCATGTTTGAAAATAAGTTTTGTGTTTGAATAACTTTATCTTATGAAATGTGATACTATCTTGTTAAGATTGTTTGGTTGAATTTGCACAAACATTAGACCAAAATAAAGGAGATTGAACTTGATAGATTAAAATTTAGTTGGATAGGAGTATACGGAAAGAAAAAAAAAGATCGAAAATCGAACCACAAACGAGTGAAAACAAGTCTGACCAAGAAATCTCAAATTTGGATGCATGTACCGATATTTCTCGTGTGGGATGTGAACGACTTTAGCGTTACATATTCACATTACAAGTATAGAGTAGATGCATGAACATCTCCTTAGGCGACACACGAAATCGAGACGGATTCTATTATGCTTATGGTGAAAGCTCCTTTCATAAGAACTAAAAATATCTAGTGCATCTCCATCATCGCCATTATCTATTTTCCATTTCTAGCACTCGTGGGATGAAATAATGTGTTAAAGTTGTTTTGTACTCTTTCCTTAAATGGAATTGTGATTAACCATAATAAATTTGTGAGGTTTCAGATAAAGATTCCTTTTAATGTTATGACAGCTGAGATGGTCCCTATATCATCAAGGACAAAGGCTAATTAATTACAGCCATTTGTGATGTACCAATACCATCACCTTTTATTCTTTACTTAATTTCTTTATTTTTATCTTTTAATTTTGTATTTTTTTATTGTTATTATTTACAGCTTTCCAACTGTCAACTGAGTATGGGATATAATTAGGATGTCAATTTAGTTCGAAAATAATAAGCCAGCCAAAATAAACCGACAAATAGAGAGGATTAAGGCTGAAAAACTCTAGTCTGAAAGAAATTCAGCCTAATTGGCCTAAACAGAAAATAGCACGAGCTCTATAGGACTAGCCCGAAAATCAAGTGGGTTTGACAGATTAATCAAAAAAAATTTATTACTTGGTTCTCAAACTTTATTACTTTACTTTTGAATTTAATAATAAGGTTTTGATGCCTGTGAAATGTGTTTTATTTTTCTTCAACACCTAATAAAAAACTTTATGACATGAAATTAAAGAAGATGTGAGTTGATGTTGAAACAAAACTTATTGTTGTATCTAACACGAAATCTAGTATCTTGATGAAGAAAATATGATTTATTTTTTGTTACAAGAATAATTTTATCAAGAAAATTCATATATACATTAAATTTTTTTCATAAACTTTCTTGACCGAGTTAGCTCGAAAATCAAAGGTTTATGGTTGAATTTATAGTCCGAAAAAGTTCAACTCGGTTGAATCTAAACCTAAAATAGCTCATGAATCGAGTGGGCTAGCACGATTGAAATCTCTAGAGAACACTTATTTTTATTTAGTTCATAACAACTTATACACATAATTTTCATAGATTTGTTCATATTATAACATGTTCTACTAATTTTCAAATTGTAGCTGTCTTAATTAGTGAAATTTTGGACTAATTATAATTTTCGTCATCATCTTCACACGCACAACTTAAAATTTGATTAAAAGCAAAAGTTTTAAGTTTTAATTTGCTTGAAAATAAAATTGAAATTAGAGCAAGATGATTGCCCTAAATATTGAGCTCAAAGTCGTATGTTTATATATTAATTTGTATAATTAGAGGACTAAAACTAAATATAATAAGTGTATCATCTAATGCTGTAAATAGAAAAACTAATGCTGTACAATTTACGTTGGCCAAGTCTTTTCAGACTATGACGAAAACGACAGCCACACCGCAATTTCTGTTGATTTTTTTATTTAATATTGAATTAAGTAAAGGAAATTAATTTCTGAAGTTAATGGCGATGGAACTGAAGATGGGATTAGGACAGCATTATTAAGGCAATGGTGTGGCTAATACGGTTTAGCGAGTTAATTTTCTTTGCTAATTTTGATGAATGCTTTATCTGCACCAAAAGTTATTTTACTTGGTTTTGATAAAACAAAGAAAATGATGGCAAACGAATAATTCAGAATAGCTTGTCTGCGGTGCTTACTTTCCAAGAGGAAATGTATCTCGACTAGTATTAGGTAAATAAAATTAATTAATTAATTAATTTTGTCTTATCTTCTTTGCTCTTTTTAAAAAAATTAAAAATAAAAATAAAATTGCATATCCGAGAAAGATATATATCATGTTGGCCATGCATATATATAAATGTTCGAAAACATCTCTAATCTATCAACCCTATATATGCTTATTTGCAATAAAGGAAATAGTGGAATATATTTCGTTGCGATCTTGGCCAAAAAAACAAGAACAATAAAAAGGGGAATATATTTGTTATTTAATTTAAATATTTAAAATATTTAAGTGATCCATTATTCATCAGAAAAAGCTCCCAGATTCGACTCTTTTGGTCGAAAACATGCATGCATACATGTATATAGTGTTTTATCTTCTCTTTCATTAAAATCATCTCGATTGGTGTTGAGAATATTTTCTAGTTTTATATCTAAGTTTTGCTTCACCAAAATCTGCAGTGTTGGAATTCTTTTAGAGCATTATATTCTAAATTAAGACGCGTAACATTTTTCTCTGAAATCGATCGGAACATTAATGACATAGTAGCCAATTTATTAGGACTTATATTTTGAAACCTTTCTCTATTTTTATTTTTATTTTGTCAATTTAATACAGAAATTTAAAGGCCGTGTCATGTCACGGTGGACTCGAACTCGAGATCTTTGACCTCAGACATTAACCACTCTACCACTAGGCCAACATACGCACACTTGAAACCTTTCTCTTAGCAGTACTACAAGTGGTAATAGCTCTTTTCTTGCAGTTTCATCACCAGAAAGATGCTGAGTTGGTGTAAGAACAAAATTCAGCCATTATATGTAGTTATAAATCGATAAAATATTTCTTCGTTAGCAGAAAATTCATTATGCTTCGTACAAAAATAAACATAGAACAAAAACATGCAACAAATGTCCACATACATAAATTCATGTTAATATTAATTGTAGTTCATGATAACATAAATCTTATGTTTAGGGTTTTCAGGGTGCAAAGGAATCCCATCATCAATCAGAAAATGAAATATACTTCAGGAAGGTACCAAATCAATCAGTTGATTAAGAAAATAAATATATTGTAAAATTTGTAAGAAAGAAATTAGTAATATTGTATTCTAAGGACAAAATGATTACTAAAATGGATTTTATTCAAACTTCTCCACAACGAGATCAGTACAAGATTCCTATAATTAGTTTTTACACCTACTAAATGACCAAAGATATATGTATGTGTATATGATAATAAACGAAATAAATATATATATTACAGCTAATAACATACTGTCTCATCTATGCTAAAACTTACTATATAGAATCCTCCTTTTCCCTTAAACACGACCTGTAAAAATATATTAATTTGTGTATATTTTTCCCCTATCTACAAACAAAATCCGATCCAACAATAGTAATTCTACCTCTAATTTAATAAATGCTGATCTCCTCCAAGACCACCACCATCATCATCATCATCATCATCTGTTTCCCCAGCTTGTTGCATAATTTATATTTAAAAATGGATTCATCAAACTTACAGATTCTAACCAACATATACATACATACATATATATATATATGTAGATATAATCATGTGTACCAATTGACTTGATAGGGTTGCTGCCCGAAAACCCCGTCGCCGAGGTTTCCGAGCATTGCCTGCTGCTGCTGCAGCGTCGGCGTCTGCGGCAGCTGGCTGAGAATGGTGGCGATGGAGTTGGAGCCGTCGTCGCCTCTGCCGCCTCCGTCGCAGCTGTTCGTCAAGAACCTCTTGGTGGAGGGCGAGGTGCCGGCGCTGGCGCCGTCATCGTTCCAGTAGAGGTTCGGAATGGACCTCTTGAGGCTGTGCGGCGGCAGGAGGTGGAGGCCGCCTTGGACGCCCCGAAATGGGGATTCATGGCGTCGGCCGTCATCATCCCGTCGTACAAGCCCTGGTCGCTTTCGAGAAATTTGTGGTGGCCCACTGAAGGCATAGATAGAGTCTGAGGATTAATCAATCCCATCACGTCGTGTATGTCTTCGCGGCTGTCCTGATCCAACGGCCGCTGCGCGTTGTTCTTCTTGTATATCCGACACAGGACCCAGTCGTCGAGCTGCATAGTAGTTCTAACCATCATCAGATATCATTACATATATGCTAATGCCTAATGATATGATATGTTAGTTACCCTTAGAGACCCCTTTTTGTTGACGAAATCACAGCCGGGAGGCCTGGAGCTAGGCTTGTTATCCACGAGCCTGTACTCATGCATGATCCAGTTGGTCTTGATCCCTTTCGGCGGCTTTCCTCCGTAGAAAACGAGGGCTTTTTTAACTCCGACTTTCTGGGTCCCACCGCCAGTCATCACCGGCTTGTCGGTCCCAGTCGCCTTCCAGTACCCGGACGTCGCCGCCCGGTTCGGCCGCGCCCCGTTCGGGTACTTCCGGTCCCGAGGGCTGAAGAAGTACCACTCCTGCTCTCCAAATATCGCCTTTGCTGGACCACCAGTTTTTGTTTAGTTTGACGACATTCAAATTTGAAACCTCAAAATTAGAAAACATATATACCTGGGAGCTCCCAGGGATCAAATTTGTAGAGATCGACTTCCGCGATGATGGCGACGGGGAGAGGGGCGGAGGCAACCTTCTTCTTGAGGTAGTGCACCACCAGCTCCTCGTCTGTGGGGTGGAACCGGAACCCCGGCGGCAGCTGCGGCTGCGGCTGCTGCGAGCCGGTCGACGAATCGGTGCTCTCCATCGATATTGTAATTGATCGATCACTCCCGATTTCGACTAGACTAATTTTGAGTGATTATGTTGCGAAATTAGGAATTTGATGAGAGAGTAGGAGGGGGAGGAGCATGGTACAACACAATAAAGCAAGGCAAAAACGAAATATAAAAAATAAAATACCACAAGCTAGAAATATGTTATGGGTTTGTAGTTGGCTACAGCCTCTTCTTTTTATTATAAAACCGTATATACGCTTCCCGGTTATGCTACGCTGTGGCGCGGTGCAGCGTTATGCCCGTCAATTGCCCAGTGATACCCCGCCACGCCACACGGGGCGTAATTTACCGGGGAAAGTAATGGTGGTTGTGAGCGAGGGGATTAGGGCTTAACGGTGACGCCATTAGGAAATGAAAACTGAATATTAGGCAATTAATAGACCGACATGCACGTGGTGGGCAGGCGAATGGGAGTGGGACACGTGGAGGGGAATGTGTAGGGCCCGCATGGCGACCCAGAGGCAAACAGAAATATTGTGATAAGACGAAGGATAAGTGTGAGGGGGAAGTGGGATGGTGAAATTCTGGAATTGACGACGTACGAAATGTCCAGACAGGACAGGACTGACCCATTTTTCACATTTTTTTATTTACAGGATCTTTTTATGGAAAATGAAATCAATTGTAAAATTAACTTGTTTAAACAAAATAATTAAACAAAATAATAGCTCTAAATTTTTGGTAAGGATACCCTGTCCTATAATTTTTTGTTTTACATCGTATCTTACTATTGATTTTATTATTTTAATAAAATGTATTATAAAACTGAAAGATTAATGTTATATATATAATCGGCCCTAAACCCTTTAGGAACCTACATGCGATCAAATGGACAATTTTACGATGTATTAATTTGTATATTTTTTAGTACATAATTTCCCTTTTGCTGTTATATGTAGATGTCTCGAGTTCATAATACAGTTTCTATACTGATTATATAGTAAGTGTCGTGATTAGATGCTTTTACAATGGCTAAGAAACTATTTAAAATAACTATTCACTCCTTGATAAAAGTTGAAGGAGTTTATTATGTAGTTGAACTAAATGATGACATTGGGTGGGAAAACGGTTCGATTTCGATTACTCGAACCCAATTATTCGAACCCAATTATCTGAAAGAGTGGAATCGAAATTGAATAGATTTAAATTTTTCGGTTAGCCAAAAATCGATCGGTTATTACGGTTCGGTTTTGATTAAAAAAAAAATTTATTTAATAATTAAAATAATAATTGAAAAACTAAAATCCATTAAAAATATTAAAATAATAATTAAAATTTGAGATTCTAGAGTTTTAATTGAATATATAATAATTAAAATAATAATAAAAATAAAAATAGTTTTTTTAAATTTCAACTTTGGAACCGAACAAGAACTGGGCTCGAATTTTTATTTTCGATTAACCAAAACCGCTTTGGTTCCAATTCGATTCGATTCTAATTGAGAATCGAACACCATTTACATAAACAAAGCACTTAATTATACTATGATACGGAAAATAGGGGTCAATTTGGAAGAAAAATGATCAAGTAAAAATTGGATTGGGGGAATATATTTCTCAAAATTCATCAATGCATATATATAGTAATCCCATCCCTCATAGATTAATTATTATTTTCTTCCTACACTGCAAGTGATAATCTTCGGTATACATATAATATAATTAACCGATTAAGTATACCACAGCCACAGGTTGGTGCCCAGAAAATGTGGACAATTAAGATATTATTTATCGAAGTTTAATATTTAGGATGTTTGCAATAAAATTATATCAAACGATATTTATTAGATTTATTTAATCTATTTTATATGTATCTTACTAGTAATTGAATTTAAATAAGATCTAAATAATTTTTAAGTTTTGAAAATATATTTTTCATTAAAAGCATATACATATGTGTATATATATGGTATTTTACATCCTTTTAATCGAAAAAAAAAATGAAAATATGAAAAGGAACCTGATGACAATATTTTGAGTAAAAAAGTTATTCTTTTTGAGTTTTGATATAAAATGCTTTTTTTAAATATATCCAGGAAATATGCACACAACTTACAAACTGACCCTACTAAATTCAAAAATTAATACATCTTTTGAGTTCGCCAAGTTATTCGTAAGCCCCACAAACACACACTTTTCCCTACCTGATGTGGGATTAACAATAAAGGACAATAATTTACAAAATCAATACCACAAATTCAAAAGTCATGGGCACAATAATTACTTAATTAGTTAATGAGTTACACACACTCCTTTTCCACCCAATGTAAAGATGAACTATATAGACGTGTATATATATCTTGAGAAATACATATTTATTAATATAAATTATTGAACAGGAACGGAGAATGAACTAACTCGTTGAGGAGTCAGAAAATTATTTAGAAAAGCTAGTAAAAGTTTATGTTATAAAATTAGGGTACTTTTAGATTTACAATAAGGTGTAGGGTTTAGCATTCTTGACGATGATACGAGGGAGGTTATGGAGATGGAAAAGAAAAATAGTATAGTGAGTGACTATTGAAATTATCCAAATATTAGTTTTTGTGCTAGAATTAAATAATTGTCCGTTGATTTATTAGCTAGATAAATGTGATTGTGGATCTTAGAGCCAGTTTATATTGTATGCTTGAAATAAACTTTGGTATGGTTTATATGATACAAAGTTAAAATCTCAGATCGTTCATTAACATGAAAAGAAAATATAGAAACATTTAAATTGAATTTTTACATCATTTAGTGCAAATGATTGTGTGACTGAATTTTTGTGTGGAAAACAATAGCATACATGGAGGAGACGGGTGGGGCCATTGCTGAATCTATGGTAAACAATGTCAGCATTGGCAGTCAAATCTTCTAGTCCATTTTATCATCACTAACTCTTTAAATTGACAATGAAAATCACGCTTCAAAATTTCATTCAAAGTTGATTACATGACGATAATGACAACGACCATACGTACATAACCGTATATGTAAAAATTATTATTCTTTTATCACTGACCAAAATTTTAATTCTATATATTTGAACAAATTAAGCATTATTACATCAGAAGTATTATTGTATAAATAAAAAAGTATTATCATTGAAAATGCTTTTGTGTTTATAAATCATTATTTCACTTAAATATCAATCAATACCACCCATGGGTTAAAATATATTGGCTAGATTGATTTGTAATTAACATACTAAGGTTGTTTTCATCAGAATGCAAACCCATCTAACTAAATGAGTCCTTGGATTCTCTACTATTGTTCATGCATTTTTTATTTATTTTTTATGAATATGTTACATCTAACTAAATGAGTCCTTGGATTCTCTACTATTGTTCATGCATTTTTTATTTATTTTTTATGAATATGTTACAGTGACGGAGCCACGTTGGGGCCTGGGGTCCTTGGGCCCCCCAACATTTTTCGAATATCAGTATTATATACCCACATAAAATTATATGATCCATTGTAGCGCAATCGGTTTGGGCTATGTTGCTCATTTCAATTGCCCAGTGTTCGATCCCTTCCTCACACTTATCTTTCCATTATTTTTTACCTCTTTTTCCTACTTTGTTTTCTTTTTTTTTTCTCCACTTTATTCACTTTCTTTTCTTTTTCTTTTTTCTATAATTTGTTTTATGTTGATAAAATAAAATATATATGCAAATAATAAAGTTTCATATATAAATTAATAAAATCAATTCAATTTCTAAAAATATATGATGAATTTATTATAATAGTTATAGGTAATATTTGTTTAAATTATTTTAATAAGTTATATATGTGAGTTAATTCTATATTTCATTATATATTTGTAGTGGGTACAAGAAAATCAAGATTTGAGTTTTGTAAGATAATACAATTTATAATATTAATATTTATAATTTTCTAATTATTTTATTTTTGTAGATATTATTTATTGGTTGTTTAGTTATTTATAAGTTAATCTTATTATTTTATTTTGGAAGATATTAGAACATAATGAAAAGAAATTTAATATAAAGAATTACCTCTATTCAAATAATATTATGCTATTATTTAAATTATTATTATTATTTAATTGCTTTTAAAATTATATTTTATTATCTTTTAAAATTATAAATAGTTGGGCCCCAATTAAATTTTCCTGGCTCCACCACTGAATATGTATATAGGTGAAACGGAACTAAAAAATGAAAAATGGTATAATATTAAAAGATCTTAGACTTTATAATCATGATTAGAATATTAATGGCAGACATCATAGCTTTTTCAAGCGTGTTTTAAACTTGATGTGATGTAAATCAATGTTTAATTCACTAGTCAAAGTTCACGTTTATAACCTTTAACACTATTATGTGAGGAAAATCATCAAATATATGTTGTTAATTTGATAATTCGATGAAATACTGTCACTTGTGAGTTACTGACAAGTTAATAAAATAAAATAAAATTCTTATTTTATCACGATAATCACGAGTAGTATTTTGAAGAAAACCTGGATAATATAGGGGGTAAAAGGGGGCTGCAAATCATAAAGATTACCACAGTGAAGTACTATCAATCTCGCCAATCTGAAAATAAATAGTTATCTTTTAAAGAAATTATACTAAAATTATTTAATCATGCTTGACGTTCACTTTTATTGATTTTAAATGGGTCGATTACTCAAAGCTATTTATTTGTTTTGATTTTGTGTGACAGATGAGTGTCCCACCGAAGGAGTGGGATATCATATAACTCCATCTTTTCTTCTTGATGCATCAAATTAATTTGTTTATGACTTTATCATATCGAATATTCAATCTAGTAAAAATCTCAAATTTTAAAAAAACTAGGATTATTATGTGATTAATTTCAAAGATATATTTAATTAAATTAACGTTCACATCATGTCACTATATGAATCGAAAAGTGAACAGGAGTCTTCGAAAGTGTTAAAAAAACAAATCGAATTATCCTGTACAGAGAGAATTCAAACTTTTCTTTTCAAGCAATTTATGGTTTGCTAACGTGACATAATTGTATAGTCAATTTGGAAGGTTGTGACAATTCGAAGATTATGTCAATCACATTCTTTCTCTATACATGAATAAGTCGTTTAAGTGAGCTGCTATCGCAAGTCCAGTGAAATGGAATCTTTGGCTTAGAATTCGATAATACCCTGGACTAAAACTATACTTCCTTCCTTCGTACATTTAAGTATTCTATTCGTATTTTTTCATTATTTCTAAAAGTGTCTTGGTTAAGTAATTTGAGAGTAAAATTATGATATACTCTATATTTATCTTTATTCAAGTCTCTTGGAATTTGATAATTAGTTGTCTTGAATGTATTTATCATGATAACGAATCATGTTACAACAAGAAAAAAATATTTTCTTAATATGTGTAATTTAACTGTTGGAAACACTTATAGAAGAATGGGGAAGTATACACCTAAAGCAATTACTCCACTTAAATCTAGAGCCGGCAAAATGAGCCCGGCCGAAAGCCCGCCTGGGTACCTGGGTTTGGGCTTTTGGGCTTCAAAATTAAAGGCCGGAAAAAAACCGGGCCTAAAAAGCCCGCCCGAAAAAAACCCTGGGCCTAAAAAGCCCGCCCGAAAAAAGGCCCGGGGTTTTGGGCTAAAAAAGCCAGCCCGATTTCTATTAAATATATATATTTATAATATTATTTAATATACATATCTATAATTTTTTAATAATATTAATTATATTTTATATAATTATTTATATTTTATAGCAACAATTTTCTTACTAATTCACATACTTGGAAAAAATAATAACCTCATAAATCATTCAAAAATAATTCCTAAGAGAAATTATCTCCAAAAATATATACATTGATGATTAATGATATTATAGTATATAAAATCTATTTTGAATCTTTGATCTTAAATATATACTATATAATTAATTTATTTTCTTCTATTATTTTATGCATATAAGTGGGATTGACGTTTAATAATATCATTTATCTTTGATTTATAATTATTAATTTTTTCTCCTTAAATTAAAGAATTAAAATTATACTGCATTACAACATCATCGCATGAATATATAAATAAGTCAAGATATACAAGAAACATTATCATAAGAATAAGTAAGCTCAAAATATTCTCATCATTGATTTTTTTTTTAAGTTAAGGAGTTATGAGATCTTAATTAAGTAATTAATTTTTTTTCAAATTTAAAATATTAATTTTATATATTAAAAAAATAAAAAAATATCTAAAAAAGCCCGCCACTGAAAGCCCGCCGGGGTTGGTTTGGCTTCATATTTTAGGCCGAAAATTTCGGACGGCCTGCCCGCGCCGAAAAATTTAAAAGCCCGACGAGCCCGGGGTCGGGTACCGCCCCGCTACTTTGCCACCTCTACTTAAATCTATGGATCCGATGAAATATATATGTATTATTATTATTTTCGAAAGTAAATGTTTGTGTATTATTAACTTCCGAGATATGGACAGATAGGTACCAAAATATATTTGCACCCATAACATGCGAAGTGTGCGTATAATACATTATTGATATATATACTTTATGCTATGGGGATATCTAGTCCAAACCTTCTCAACTCTTGGATCTAATTAGTTTTATTATCTATTTAGGTTATAAGTTTATCATTTTAGGAACTCTATTGGAGATAACATTTATATATGTTGTTTTCTTAAGTTTCTCGCGTCATAAATAGATGAGGAAGTCCCGTGTAAGATCGCGAGACTCTCTTACGAGTCAAGATTCGTAAAATTAAATATATAGTATTCATACTTAGATCATGAGGCTCTCTCACGAATCAAGATTCATAAAATATATAGTATTTATATTTAGATTTAATCATGACCAAACATCAATAAAATAACACGATTTGGGATGTCATGATTCGATAATCGTGCACAATTGACCGGGTGTGATGTACGTTATCTTCCCGGTTGCAAGTTTCCAACTCAAAAATAATGTGAATCGTTGAACAAAATGTTGACATTAATTTGGGTTCGAGTTGGTGGACCCACGGGACCGATTATAACGTGGAAACCACCGTCATAAAATAATTAAAATGGTATTTAGCTTTCAATATTTTTCACATGTTGTAAGTGACAGTCTTTGACATCACTAATTATTTATGATGAATCTTAGCTCGAAGCCAATTTGAATAAACTAATATATTCTATGGTTTCAGGATTGAGTTTTTTATGCTATAATGCGACTTTATATAAGCACTAATGCGTATATTTGATATATTATATTAATATATTTTATGATAAATTATTTTATATATTGTGATATTTCATTTGCTTATGACAATTGTAGGTTATACAAAATTAAAACATCGTCCGTGCGCATGTATTGGCCTAGTAATAGAGTGATTAATGTTGGAGGTCAAAGGATCGGTTCGAGTTCACCGTGACTCCGCCTTTAAAAACTTTAATTTGTATTAATTGACAAAAACTAAAATAAAAATATCAACCATCCAAATTGATTCCTAATTCAGACAGGGGAGAGACAATGTTAAATTATTTGATTTTTATCAATTACCCAAATTAGGCACATGTTGAATAATATTATGTCTTCGCGTAACGTATGTTTTACCTATGTAAAAGATATGGAAGATAGGTCGACTGTTAGGATCAAGTCCTTCGATACAAAACTTCGACATCATCAAATGATATATAGAATATGTTTATGGATATGTTAGTTAAAAATTGAGTAATTCTTTGGAAGTACATATATATCTATATATATATCATAAAAACTCCCTTACATCCATCCGCACGATGCGAACGGACAAAAGTATCATTTGTTCTTAACAAATGTATCATTTATATTGAAGAAAAATATTATTTGTCTTAAAGAAAGTATCGTTATTAAAATGCATGCGACTTCCATGAGAGACCACCTTCTCTCTCTAATATATATATATATATATATATATATATATATATATAGGGATGGTTATAGTGAGAAAAGTATTTAGTGTGAGAAATAGGAATAAATCTCAACCATGTATTGCAATATAATCAATGGATGAGATTTATGCATAAACATAGAATTAAATAAAACCGATTTCTTGATTTAAACCCTAAAAAAACGTGAAGGGTAAATTTGAGAAGAATAAAAAAATTTCACAATGAAGATATGGAAAATCTGCGTCTATACCATGAAAATAGGGGATAATTATCAGTGATATTCTAAATCAGAATCTTCAAATTTTCAATCAAAATCATAAAATTTTTGATCGAAGTGAAAATATCCTAACGATATGAAAAAGATAAAAACTACTGACTGCAACAATAGTCAACATCACATCATCTTTTTTAATAAAAAGACATTTTGATTTACACACTTTTTTAAATATGGATAGTCTGAGGTATAGCAACTAGCAATTTAAAAAAAAAAAACGGGTACTTTTGAATGTAAACACTTTTTAAATGTGGATAATTTCATATATTACCCCTTAAAAAATTACAACATAAATTTGTTAGCACCCTATCTATATTTTGATTTACCGGTAAAATATCTAAATGTGGAGAAACTAACAAACTAAATATAATCAAATATTAAAGAAAAATCATATTTTTTAAAAAGAAAATTATTTTATCACGCACTAGATTCTATCTCTCTGGGGATTCTTCATTACAGTAGAAGCATTAATGTGCAATAACTATACATTAATGTGCTATACTACTGCATTGCATATGCAATATTCCATATGCTAACCACGGATTTTCATTAACAGAATTATATATATTATTACAGATTAGAGATAACATATAATTGTTACAAAATCAGTATATTATGCAATACAAATAAGACAATGTGCAACATACAGTATTATAAACATTACAGAGACAGACTTATTTTCTAAGTTCAAATATGTTACATGTATGCAATATATTGTATATTATATGCAATACAAATACTAAAATGTGCAACAACACATACAACACATGTATAAATATATATATTATTACGAATTTAAAACTAAATTACCCACATGTTCCATGAAGCATACAAACAATGTAAAAAATCTTGCAAAATACCAAAAAAACTAAAACGACCAAGATAAAACATATTCGAGAAACAATAATACAACATTACCAATACAAAATAAATTTACTGTTTATATGCAAAAAATATACAATATATGTGCAATAAATATACATTAATAGTGCAACACATTTTAGCGAACATAAAGTATACATTATAATGTAATACAAAATTACAATGATGTAACATGAAGCATAATGAACTGAAAAAAAATACTAACAAATACCAATAAAACAACTAAAACGACAAAAATATAAAACAAAATGCAAAAAGCAAAACATAAAATATTACCAATACAAACGAAAATAAACGACTCAAATTAATAAATATTAACAAATTACAATTTCACTGCAAAGATACTATGTTTATATGCAACAAATATACCTTAATGTGCAACAAGTATACATTAAGATTGCAACGAATTGCGAAATAGTTTATACCTTATAAAGCAAAACTAACTTATATGTAAGAGTCATGACATTTACAGTGATTTCCATGAAGCAAGAAAACAATAGAAAATAACTTATATATACAAAATATAACAACTAAAACTTGCTAGATAACACAAAAGGCAAAAAAACATAATATAATAACTAACGACGAACATTCGTGAAATTACGACGTTACAAAATGTTGCAAAGAAAATATGTTTATATGCAATAAATATACCTTGTATGTGCAACAACAATCAATCGATACATTGAGAAAATATCATATAAAGAACGTGAATACCTTGTTTGTTCCATGGAGAAATCACTACGAAAATTCGAACAAAAAGGATGTATATTTTCATTCACTTAATATATTTCGTGTGGAAGTATAGATATATCAAATCTATACTTATCTATATATAGAAGATATATAATCCCATGAATTAAAGGTAATAACTGCTCCATAAATTTTCGATTCCAATAATATCCTCAAGAAGAAATTCATTGGCTCATTCATAGCACAAATATAAGAAACGTTTAGCACACATATATTAAATGGATCATTGACTTATGGTTATAAATGGTCGGATTTATTCCTATTTCTCACAACATTTACCATTCCTATATGATCTATCTATATATATATATATATATATATATATATATATATATATATATATATATAAAAATATAGGAGGGGTTATCCAAGAACTACTCTTAGTGTAAAACATAGAACTAATGATAGCCATTGATTAGTCTCATATCCACGGTACAACAACATACCATTGGTTTCTCTTGATAGTGTGTAAATCATTCCCATACAATAAACGTGAAGGGTAAAAAGTAAATTTGAAATCATCGAAAATGAATCCCAAGAATCAAGAGATTACATACCATTCTCGCTTTCTCTCACACGCTTGATATGCCGAATTTAATCACGATTATTCAACTTTCTCTCACTCGTTTTAGCTTCCAAATGAACACTGGAATAAGAGCAAAACTCGAGAATAGTTAATATAGGGTTTACTCAACTGTGAACACATTGAAACATAAATCTCAAAATGCATAATCCTTTACAATGGCACCGAGAGGAACTCGAAAAACATCGAGTAAAGGCGCATGTATGAGCAGATTGTTCATCGGTTGAACAACAAATATTCATTTTAGTTTTTTCCTGCATGAGTGAATCAAATATGAGCATTCTATTGGAATGTTAAACCAAAATTATGTGAGCGTATTCTGTTTCAGATTGTGTATGTTCGTTTTTTGTGAATATGATTAAAGTATCAGTGCAACAAAGATTGGTAAATACCTCTGTATAAATAGTGAGTGATTTTGACAATGGTAACAATATATAATGTGTTCATGTACGATTGTTTTTTTGTTTGGCTCATCTGTTATTACAAGAAATGAGATGTGCATGGCTTGGTATGGTGTATACATAAATGTGAGTAAGTTTGTAAATATTTGGCTCGTCAGTTGTTTTGATTATGTCTGAAACTAGTCATTTTTTAATATAATATTAATATGAATGAATTAATTGGTCATACTAAATGAATATTTGAATATACTATGTGAACATAATTTGTGGATACGCTAATATAATCATGAACATACATGTGATATGGTGAGTTAATAATATCATTGTTCAAATGCATCAATAAGGATATTGAAATGAATAATATCCTTTGATAAAATTATGAAAATTGATATGTTGCCATGATCCGGATATTTCGAAAAAGTAAAGATGTTCTCGCACACGAACATGTCCTAACAAAGGAGTATATTCGTAATAGTAATGAATCCTTATGAATACTTAATGAATATTTGAATATAATATTTGAACATAATTTGTGCATATGTTGATATAATCTGTGAACATATTATGATTTGGTTTAGTCAATAATATAATTGTTCAAATGCATCAATACTGATATTAAAATGAATAATATGATTTGATCATACTAAATGAATATTTGAATATATGAATGAATGAATATATAACATAATATGAATGAATTAATTGGTCATACTAAATGAATATTTGAATATACTATGTGAACATAATTTGTGGGTACGCTAATATAATCTGCGAACATACATGTGCTATGGTTGAGTTAATAATATCATTTGTATATAGTAATAATTTTATCAAAGGAGATTTTGGACGCCATATATACAATATTCATTATCCTATTAAAGTTGTAATTACTGCAGCAATATATCCATGAATTAAGCAACCAAAAACGGGCAATCAGTTACAACCGTGAGCTAATATTACTTTATTAACCTTTACATTACTTAATCAGTATTTACAGCATTAATATTAACCGATACATCCTATATGTTAATACAATCACAACCGTTTATATCTTTGAAATCAACCATCAATATTGGTTCTATGTTTTTGTGATAAGTTTGGTTCTTATTTGAACCAAAGTCTATATATATATATATAGTTTCTGTGAGAATGGAAATAAGTATAAAATTGAATAAATCTAATCCATTCATTTTAGTAAATCAATAGATATGATTTATTTCGTTGTGCTATAAATTATAACTATATGTGCTACAATTTTTTTTTTCTGTATTTATGCCAAAGGTTAAATAAGTAATTTTATCTTTTTAAAATTAATTTTTCCTTAATTTAAGGAAAAACACGAGTTTATACTTATTTTAGGAATTTGTTGTAACTTATCATTTAAATCATTATCTGCAATATTATTTTAATTTCAATACTTAATATATATATATATATATATGATTATTTGTGATTCTAGCTAGCAAATTCATGAAAACTTAGGTTAAATTATATATATATATATATGTATATATATATATATATTGATTCATATATGTGGTTCTATATAGTCTTCATTATAACAGGTTTCATAGCATTTTTTACTTATTCGTTGCACATACAATTAAAATTTCGAAAATTATTTCCTGATAAGATTAAACCTTATGTGCAACGAATAAGTAAAAAAGTGCTATAAAAATATTTCATCAGTACAATAAGTACTGAAAACACGTATGAATGAATACATAATTTTTTTTACCTATATATGTGCAAAATGAATACGGTAAAATGCTACAAAATATTTCACTAATGCAACGACATATGTACGTAACAAAAACAAAATAAGCATGACATATAAAATAAATTGACAATAATTTTTGAAATTTTAGTGATATATGCACCGAATAATTAAAAAATTCTATGAAATCATATATCGGTGCTATATAGAACCACACATATGAATCAATATATATATATATATATATATATATATATATATATATAGAGTTTGGTTCAAATGAGAACCATTCTTATACTAAAACTAAGAACCAAATGAATTCGTTATGAAAGTTGATGAATCCGTTGAGAAACCTAATGAATTCAACAATTGAATTTTTCACCGGTTCGAATCCCATGAGGGACAAAAATTTTATTTTTGGATTCAAGAACTTTCCAATGGATTCATCAACTTTATCGTGAATTCATCATTTTTGGTTCTCACGTTCTCACAATAAAATGGTTTTCACGTTAACCTCCCCATATATATATATATATTATTTTACCTATGTTTTCATGGATTTGCTAGCTTGAATCACAAATAATTTTGTATATATTAGGTATTGAAACCAAATAATGTTGAGATAATTATTTAAAGGATAAGTTACAACAAAGCCCTAAAAATAAGTATAAAACCGTGTTTTCCTTTAAATTAAGGAAAAATTGATTCTAAAAGATAAAATTACTTATTTAATCTTTGGTGTAAACACAGAAAACAAATTATAGCATATATAATTATAATTTGTAGTACAACAAAATAAATCATGTCTACCAAAAAAATCATTCTTACCTCTCTCTCTCTCTATATATATATATATATATATATATATATATATAGGTTGGATCAGGTAGGAATAATTTTTTTTTGTAAGAAATGAGAATAAATCTATTAAAATCAATGGACAATATTTATTTTCGTTGTGCTACAAATTATAGCTATATGTGCTATAATTTTTTTCACAGGATATTTTTCAAGGCTAAATCAGTAATTTATTATTATTAAAAATAGTTTTTTTCCCTTAAATATAGGTAACACACGATTTTAACCTATTTTTAAGGAATTTCTTGTTATTTATCATTTAACTTATTTTTTATATACATTATTTCAGTTTCTATACTTAATATCTGAAAATTTATTTGTGATCAAAGCTGCAAAAATCATGAAAACGATATTAAGAAAAAATTATTGATTCATACATGTTTTTCGGTTATTGCACTTAGAAATACTTTTGTAGCATTTTTAGTGTATTCATTTTGCACGTACGCAGTTAAAAGAATTTATGTATTTGTTTATACATGCTTTTCAATTCTTATTGCACTGGTGGAATATTTTCATAGCATATTTAGTTTCTTCATTGTGCACATATACTAAAATTTTGTAAATTATTGTCAAATAATTTGATTCTTTATTCTGTATATATATTATATTTATTTGTTTTTGTTACGTTTGAGTGTTTTTTTTCATATACATATGTTCTCAGAGCACATATATATCAATAATATTGCATATATACGTAACAACATATAAAATGAATCGATAATCATTTTCAAAATTTTAGTAGTATGTGCAACATATAAGTAAAAATGCTACAAAATATTAAACCGTTGATATAGTCTCGAATCACATGTATGAATCAATACATAGATTATTTTACTTGAGTTTTCCATAGATTTTCTAGCTTGAATCATAAATAAATCTGTATATATTAAATATTGAAACTGAAATAATTTTTTATATAATAAATTAAAGGATAGATTATAAAAAATCCCTAAAAATAAGGATAAAATCATGTCTTACCTTAAATTAAGTGAAAAAAATCTGATTCTTATAAAATTAAATTACTTATATAACATTGACTGAAAATGTAAGTTAAAATTTATAGCATATATAGTTATTATCTGTAGCACAACGAAAATAAATCATGTCCATTGATTTACTAAAATCAATGGTTTAGATTTATTCTTATTTCTTACACTTATTTCCATTCTCACAGGAACCATCATATATATATATATATATATATATATATATATTTTTATTTTTTATTTGTTGGAACAATTAAATATTACCTATGTCCCGTTCTATAAGTGGTTCATTGTTTTTGGACAAATATATTAAGGAGAATTGTGCGTTGTGTTAAAATAGTGAGACTCATAGAATACGAGATACTTTTGGATCACTTAGAGCGGGATAACCAAAAGAAGAATATGAGTCATTTAGAGCGGAGGACGGAGGGAGTATATTGTATCATGAAGATCTTCTAAGATCATTTCTCATATATTTGACAGTGACTCTTGAATTGGACTTTCTCGTATGTTTTGGCACAAAAATAAAGAATATGGTGTTATATAATTATCCAGTTAAGGAATGTCAATTATATATATAACATAAAAATATCAAATTATAGCCAAATAGTACCAATAGGACCAAATGGTCCCATCGGTACTATTTATGATAATAATCCCAATAGGACCAACAACTTAGCCTATAATTTGATATTTTTATGTTCGTGGCTATAATTTGACATTCTTTAACTTGGATGGCTATATTAGTGTATTTCCACAAAAATATACTCTAAATTAAGGATTAGATTCTGGGTAGGTCGGTTTTATTTTCTTTTCCAAATTATGTATATGATTCAACGTGGAGGTAGATTCTTTCATCACTTGTGAAATAAATAGTTTAAAACGTGTAATTGAGCAAAGGTATGTAGTATTAAATAAAAGGGTAAGGAATGATGAAGGTTGAAAAGTGAGGGGTAAATAATGAAAATGCATGTGGGGTGTATAACAGTATAAGGGTGGAAGTCAAGCCACATTTATCGCTAGTAAGAATAAGGCATCAATCGGTATCATCTCCAAACACATATATCCTAACTTTCCCTTCATCTTTATATAATAGGGAAAGACTAATTAAGACAACCATGTGCACTCGCTACCTCCACAAGTTGTATGTTAATTCGTAAATGGTATATTTATTTTAAGGATAATGAGTTTTTTATATATTATGTATTTACATAGTACCCCTGAATTCTAATCGGATCGATTTTTTTTTTTGAACCGGTTAAATCATTAATATTTTAATTGCATGACTAATTTACCCCTCCTATGTTTTGGTTTAGAAAATAAATCATGGATTTCATTTCTTTAAAATAGGCAACATCATCTACAAATATGCATTAAATTTTGATCGAAATAATTGTGATTAAAATAATAATATTTTAGTGCTTATATTTCATCATTAGAAACTTAATTTATTCAACTCACGCTTTGTTACATTCCAAATTTCCAGTTATTCTTTTGTTGGCATATTTAGGGGGTGTTTGGCTAAACTTATTTTAGAGAGCAAGAGCTTATAAGATGTTTCAAGAGCTTATAATATGTAATATCTCAAGAGCTTATAAGTTGTTAAAGTGTTTGGATAATTGATCTTATAAGCTAGAGAAAGAATAGCGACTTAGAGAGAAAAAAATAATAGTTAGAGAGATAAAATTGACGAGAGATGAAGTTGGTAGTGTATATGTAGGAAATAACGAATTATAATAAAATTATTTTAGTAAATTCATTGTTGCTTATAAGTTTATGAAAAATAAGTTGGAGTTGAACAACTTATTTTTAGGAACTTATAATTTGTTGGAGCTTATTTGCACGCTTTATAAAATTTGTTTAGGAGCTTATTTTGTCATACACTTTCAAAGAACTTATAAGTTCCAAAACAATTTATAAGTTATTTTAAAGAACTTATAAGCTCGCATAAACACCCTCTTAGAGACCTTAATTGATTAGCCACATTGTTACAAACAATTAAAAAATATACTTAGTTTATTTTATTTATTTGAAACTTAAAGTAATTGCATACTATTTAAAATAAAATTATACGAGGTTCACTTAACTTTAAGATATGAATTAAATATGTAAGTTTAGTAACATATTACGAAATTAAAAACAAATATTCCTTAAAAAATATAATGATGTAACACATCTTAAGACGTTCTTCTAAATCCAAAATACTTCAGTAAAGTTTAAGATTAAAAATAATTAGTAACATTCCGAAGAAATAGGGATTTGGATGTATCTCTTTTTTAATTACTGCAATGACTAATTGTGTACAGTGCAAATTAAAATTAAATGGAATAATCACTTATCGGCTATGTTGTAAAATGACAAAATTATCCCTATTATGTATTTACATATTATGTTGATTTATCACTACCCTTATTTTAAACAAGTGATACAATGATTCATTTATTCATGACAAGTGATACATTTAATCACAATAAGTGATACAATGACATATTTATTTAAAACAAGTGATATGTTTATCTAGAACAAATGATATATTTATTCACATAAATGATACAATTGAGCTAAGTTCATCGACTTCAACAACAAGTAGAAATCAATTCAACCATCGATTTTTATCTAGGTTGAGTCAAAAAATTCATCAGACTTCCAAATATGTAACTAAATTAATCGGCTCAAGGCCTCAAGGTGATGAGTTAATTAACAACCTAACTAGGAACATATTCAGAACTTTAAAAAAAAAAATCAAAATTGATATTATTATTGTGACTATGTGTTTTGGAATTATAAAAACCCTTTCCAAAATAAAAGTATCACACACTTTTGAAGTTTATAAATACAGTCCTTAGTTTACCATATATAACCAAAGAGTTGCATATAACAGATATTCTAGACCATCCTAACTGTCAGAATTTTTTGTTTTCAAAATTTTAATTAGTCGCGTACTGTGCGGCGATTCTAATATCAAAATTCAGATTATGGCTTTAAGCTTTGACAAGTCACTTTGAGAATATAATGTCAAATAAAGATTCGACGTATAGGTCAAAATATGTATACCTATAAATAGCAGATGTGAATATCTAAAAAATATTAATAAACGAATCAATATACAGCTACATGTCATTTCTGGCATTGAGTTATTTTCTCCTTTTTCTGGGCGATTATTTTGAGAGATATGCTATGATACATAATGATAGGACACGGCCCAACTATTAGGCCCAAGCATCAGGCCCAATATAAATGAGCCCCGATATTAAAGCTCGGCATATGCAAGTTCGGTCCAAGAAGACTCTTAAACCAACTACAACTCAAATCACAAGTGGAGACGCAGAAGATTCGGATGCATATCTAAATGTATGCTTATGAGACAAGACTTTGTATTAGAGTCGAACTCATTATGAGGGTTTATAAATAGAGGCTAGATTAGAGGAAATCAGATATCTACACTCTTTATAATCGCTTCTTAAACACTTAAATACACATACACTCTCTTGCTCCGTGGACGTAGATCTATTTTAAAGATCGAACCACGTGAACTCCTCGTGTTCTTTCTCGCATTTATTACCTCACGAAAACCGGATCGATCATCGGCGTCACCTGTGGAACCAAAATTTTGTGTTTCGATCGCTTTCTGGTAACAATCGGAACAACGATGAATACAAGAAGCATTACATCCAGGGCTGCTACCGGCAACAATGACGGCGGCAGGACGCGTCGAACTCGGTTTGGGAAAAGCTCGATAAGAGATGCGACTCCCGAAGGACACATTCAAAGTCTCGATGAGCGAGGCAACCATATCCTGCGTGAAGAAGAAGAGTACCGTAGCGAAGGAGGTCGCAACAGCAACCGAGAGAAATCCCTAGCATCGTAGTTGAACCTTGACGAGGCGGTTAAAGGGTTCCTAAAAGAATAAGGAAAGCTTCCTCCAAGACCTCAACCGAGAACAAGGTCGGCATTATCATGAAGAAAGGACGCGGCCTCATCAAAGCACGAGACGACAATGAGGTGAATCCCGACCGGATGATAGGCGCTCGTGTTGCGGGTAATACCTCTACACGGGTTGGTTTCCAAACCGACTGTGCAAGGGAGGAGCAGCGTAGGGCAAGACGTCGTAATCAGGGCGAGGTCGATCCCCACAATTATAACGAGTCTGGCCGACAACCTCAGCCTCGTTCTCTGAGAGGCGGGTTTGACGGATACGGGAGGATCATTACCCCTTTCTCCAATGGAATACTCAATACTCCCCTCCCAGACAAGTACAGGGTGCCGAGCATCGCCCCCTATGACGGACTGAGGGATCCGTAAAACTTCCTTTCACAATTCCAATACAACATGATTAACCAGCGCCTCAACACCATCCACAAGTGTAAGTTGTTCCCAGAGTTACTGATCGACAACGCCCGTCGGTGGTTCGACAGTTTACCTCCCGGGAGTGTTGGATCTTACTGCGACCTAATGGAAGCTTTCCATCGAAGGTTCTTCCAAAAGGCCGAGTCCAAAACTACATCGGCACATCTCCTCACCATGAGGCAAGGCCGAGGCGAGTCCATCAGCGACTTCATGATCAGGTTCAACAAGGAGAGCCTAAAAGTCGAGGACGTAAACGATCTCCTCATTATCTCGGCTTTCCAAAACGGCATCTTGCCTAGAGCCCTATCTGAGGAGATTGTCAATCGAGCCCCATCTGCGCTTGAGCTATGGCGATAGCGGATCGGTTCGCCAAAGCGGACGAGCGGATGGGAGAAAGCGAGGCGACAAGTCGAGCCTCCGACAAGAAAGGAAGAGGATGGTCGAGGACCGAGGCCAAGGTCGACAGTGCCTCGAAAGGATACAATGTGGCCCTATAGAGTCCGGGCTCGGGCCACGCCATAACTCGAACGACCTCGAGATACACCCTTGAGTCGAGGCGGAGATCTACGAGCTCCACATAGACCTATTCGAGAAACCTCGGCCTATGTTAGGGGGATCGAAACGCCGATCCAAAGACAAGTATTGCTCCTTCCATGAAGATCATGGACACGACACGGAGGAATGCAGGGACCTCATGGAAGACATCGAAAAGTTGGTGCGTGACGGGGTTCTTAAAAAGTACCAAGGTCATGGCCGATGAACTGGTCAGTACGAGGTCCCCCACCGAGGTCAGAAAAAGCGGAAGCAAGTAAAGGAGAGGGGAAATTGTGCCCCTCAGAAGAAAGCAAGGCACGACACCGACGAAGAAGGTGATGACGAGCCTCAGTACGATGGAGTTATATCCACCATCACGGGCTTCCCCCGTGGTACTACGAAGTCCTCCCTAAAAGCCGAGGCCCGAAGTCCCCGAACCAGCGAACCTGTAAACAAAAGGTTCAAAAAGGACGAGGCCATAATATTTTCTGAGGACGACCACATCAAGCTTGGTACCTCACCAAGACGCATTGATAATCCAAGCAGTGGTCGCCAACAAGTTAGTCCGGCGCGTGTACATCAATAGCGGTGCGTCGGTGAGCATCCTCTTCAAGGAGTGCTTCGACAAGTTAGGGATTGAGGAAGCCCGCCTTAAACCAGCACCACTACCACTTCGGAGCTTCGTACAAGAAGAGACGCGCCCGGAGGGGATCATTGAACTACCTGTCACGGTGGGGAAAGCACCGACGAGCTCCACCAAAGTGATACAATTCTTCATGGTAAACGCCCACTCATCATATAACATCATACTAGGGCGACATCGGTTGAACGCGGTAAGGCGGTGTGTTCAACGACACCGACCATGAAGATCCCCAAGGAGGAATAGGCGTGTCCGGGAGATCAAAAAAGCCAAAGAATGCATGCGGTGTCGCTTAAGAGGGCCGGGACTTCACCCAGACCCACGGCATAGCAATTACGTAAGTCTAAGGAGTTGAACGGAAAGGGCGTCGTCGATTCTCGACTACCGATAGAGGAAGTCGCGTATATGAAGACGATCCTCAAGGTCGCCAAAATTGATTCTACCTAAGTACCTCAACTAAGAAAGCAGATCATCCAACTCCTAAAGGAATTGAGACGTCTTGGCACTGTCACCCTCGACATGACCGGGTCTCACCAAGTATCATTACTCATCACCAACATTGACACAAGCGTCAAACCGCTTACGTAAAACAACGGATATTTGAAGCGAGCGAGAATCGGTCGTATATGACGGTGCATCAACTCTTGAAAGGTGCATATTGTTCAAGTCAAGTATCCGACCGGATAGCCAACCGGTGATGGTTAAGAAAGGAGGAAGGGATGATTAATGTATCGATTACATCGATCTCAATAAACATCGCCTAAGGATCTGCTACCCCTTCCTAACATCGACAAGAAAGTTGACGCTTTGGTCTGATCTGAAGTCTTTAGCTCGGATCTATACAAGGGTATCACCAAGTCCTCGATGAGTGACGAAGACGCTTCCAAACAGCCTTCATCACGGACTTGACATCTTTGCATATAAGAAGATGTCATTCGACTCAAGAATGCAGGGCCACCTACCGTAGAATGGTGGACAAGATATTTCGATCCACATCGGTCAAAATGTGAAGGTGTATGTAGATGACATCTTCGTCAAGAGTAAGAAGAAGTTACACGTGTAGCCGACCGGATCGCCCCTCGCTTACTCTGAAAAGTAAACCTAAAGCTAAACCCCAAAAGTGTACATTCGTAGTTCGTCCGAGAAATTTCGGGGTCTGGTTTCACGAAGAAGGCAGCGAAAGCCAACCCACAAAGATTCAAAACCGCTCGATATGAAGGTGCCAAGAACATCCACGACGGCACAAGTTGACGGGCTGCATAGTCCGACCGAGCCGCTTCCTTTCAAAAGCAGCAGAGAAGCAACTCCCCTTTTCAAAATCCTCAAAAGGCTCCGAGTTCATTGGGATGATAAACACAAGTTGGTCTTTGAAGATCTCAAAACTACCTTGCCAAACTCCCCACTCTATCTCGTCTCCGAAGGAAGAGGTCCTCTACCTATACCGCGACTTGGATGAAGCCATAAGTGCGCTTTGGCGCGAGAGGACTAACGCCGCCAACTCTCGTGTATTTCATCACGAGCACTTAAAGGGCCGTAAACGAGATATCAACATCCGAGAAGCTCGCTTGAATTAGTAATGCTGCAGGAGACTACGTCCCTACTTCCATGCTTATCCCATTTAAGTTCTCACCGATCATCCACTTCGGCAAGTGTTGACAAAGCCGAAGCTTCGGGAGAATTGCGGTGGGCAATCGAGTTGGGCGAACACGATATCTCTTTCTTCCTCGCTGCCATCAAGGGTCGTGCCTTAGCGCACTTCCTTGAGGCTAACTTCACGGAGAAGTCGAAACCCATCGAGCTTACTCTCGATACAATGCCAAGCCGAACCCATCAAGGAAGAATCCAAGAATTGCCGGCAAATCATGTGGATGGAGCTTGGTAAAACAGATGTGGGCGGGCATCTTGCTTCGGGACCGATGGCCAAGAGATCACCCACGCACCCGTTTACATTCAAAAATACGAATAACGGTGGAATACGAGGCCTTAATTGCAGGACTTCGCCTAGCTCAAAGTCTTCAGATACGAGCCGTGCAAGTTCACAGTGATTCCCAGGTCATAGTAAGCCACATGTTGAGAAAGTACGAGGCAAAAGGCAACAGGTGTAGGGAAATCTGATTTTAACCATCTCCCGAGGATCTATCTTGGATGTTTAATTCACCATACATTGATTATATGCCTAGCATGCACCTATATAATTAATTGCAACACGTAGGGGTTTTCACGTGTTTACCTGTGAATCTGTCGGGGATGAACGGATCAAGACTCGTGCTTTGATCTTCTGGACTGTATCCCGATTGCCCAATCTCCAATATCGAGTGAGGATAAGCTATGGAGAATGCTACAGAAAATCACCTCTTTTTCTCTTCAAATTTTTGAAAATATCTCACCAATAAGCTATGGCTATTTTCGATAATTATGGATTGAGGATTAGCCTTGATTTTCTCTCTCACCTTATATTTATAATGCACTCCTAAATCCTATCTAGATAGGATTTATGTATATCTAATAAATATAATAATATCCTTTATGATAGAGAGGATCAAGTTAGAGTCCCAGAGGACCGAGAGAGAGAGAGGACGATTTTCTTCCAAGCTACAAGCCCGACGGCCAACCTGTGGATCAAATGCAAGGAATAAAGATGGGCCTCAAATAAATTAATTATCTTATGTTCACCTTTAACATAAATTAATTCATAAACATTTATTCATGCCACTAGAGAATAAATGTTTGGCTTACCCTTTATTACCAAGGTGAGTGGCTTGCACTTAGACTTTACTAATCCCCGTATTTAAGATATCAGACGTCCATTAATTATTTACGCTGCTCGATCGCTTAAAATAATTAATATCTTTAATTCCTCATAGTACCACTCAACCTTATTATTGTACTTGAGATAACTCAACCTCGCAGGTTTAGTACAATAAACATTTTGAGCACCTTAAGGGACGCCATCATCCTAAACGGATACGGTGACTGGACATACGTAACTAGCATGACATACAAGATCGCCACCACCCAAGATGCGAGAATTGGTTATCTCATGTAACCTCACCCATAGCAAGTCAAAGTGATGGTCAAGAACTCATACTCACCTAATACCTTATCGAGGTTTAGATCAACGTAAGTCTCCCGAGATCTAGGTTCTTCACGACGGTCGATAGAAGAACTCATCTCATCGATCCATCAATACGCCGAGACGCACCAATATAGATAAGCAACCAAGTCAAGTCACTTTTATCTATATGCGGCCTATACCGACAACTCGCCCTCAAGTTGTCTCACCAGTGATACTATTTATATCTCTTTAAGCTTGACCAATCATACGGACTTACGTGATCTTCTACACAATCGTATGATCTAACTTATATATGAGATAAGGACATAGATATATGCAATCAAGTAAACAATTCGGATAGAGATTGTAATAGTGGTAACAGAAACATTGTATACAAGCTCAACCAAACCGCTTTTAGTATACAAATCCAACAATCTCCGCTTATACTAAAGCAAAACTTTTAGTATACAATGTGTCTCTACTAGCTATTACAAACAACACCATCATTTTGCTTCTCCCACTTATACAAAAGTTTCCTTTCTAAGTGGGTGCCATCTACGCAATCCAAGTCCTCGAATATGCTCTTCGTAGACTTTTGTATGTGCTCTTCGTGAATGGATCAGCTAGGTTATCCGCAGCACCAATCTTCTCAATCAAGACATCCCCATGTCAACGATTTCTCGTATGACATGGTACTTTCTCTTATGTGTTTCGTTGCCTTGTTGGTCCGTGGTTCCTTCGAGTTTGCCATCGCACTGAGTTATCACAAGAAACTATGATACTCTTGGGCAAACCAGTATCACATCTAGATCCACGAGGTAGTTCTTGAACCATACAGCCTCTTTAGCAGACCTCCGGGCGGCCATATTCGCTTCCATGGTGGAGTCCGCAATGCATCGCCGCTTTGCACTCCGCCAGATACGGCTCTTCCTCCCAAGGTAAACACATAGCCCGAGGTAGACTTTTCTCATCACGGTCGACTTGGAAATCCGAGTCCGAATAACCCAAAGGCATTAGATTATCTCGCGGTAAACTAGCCTATAATCTCGAGTCCTTTTCGTGTACTTGAGCATATGCTTTACATGATCAATGAGCTTGTCGAGGTTAGATCGATATCTAGCTACTATACCTACCGTGATAGCGAGATATCGGGTCTCCGTACATAGCATTGCGTACATGAGACTTCCTACGGCGAAAGCGTAAGAACTTGTCTCATTTCCTCTATCTCATTTGCAATCATAGGTGATCGCCTTAGATAAAGGAACGCCATGTCCGAAAGGTAACAATCCTTTCTTGGCGGTCTCGCATACTAAAACGAGTAATCAAAGTATCATGTAAGACTCACGAGATAAGCTCAATATTTTCCTCTTGCGATCTCGGTAAACCTTGATCCCAAGAATGTACGATCTCCTAAGTCTTTCATTCAAACCGATCGGATAACCAACTTTTACGTCCGATAACAACTTCACATTGTTGCTAAGTCGAAGGATGTCATCTACGAAGTGCAAGAAATACCACATCACCGCTGACATCTAAATGATACACACAACTTTACGCTACAACCTGGTAAATCCATGGGCTTTACCACCTCGTCAAAGCGTAAGTTCGGTGATCGTGAAGCTTGCTTAAGTCCATAAATGGACTTCTTAAGCTTCCATACTAGATGCTCTTCACCCTTCACCACATAACCTTCGTCGTCAGCATATAGATGTCTCTACCTTCTTCAAGGTAACCATTTAGGAAAGCGTTTTCACATCCATTTGCCAAACCTCAAGATTTAAGTGGTTGCTATGGCGTAAGAATTCGATGGACTTGAGCATTGCACAAAGCGAAAAGGTCTCATCGAAATCGATGCCCTCAATTTAGTGTACCTTTCACCACAAGCCCGGCTTTAAAAGCCGAAACCTATCCATCCTAATCTCTTCCTCTCAGATACCCACTTGCTACCTATGGCTTCCTCGCCATCCGGTAGAGGTGTCTTTTCGATACATCCATAGTCAGTATGGACTCAATTTCTAAATCCATAGCGGTGTGTCATGATCTTGCATCGATGTCTTCAGATCGTCAGATGTCCATGGGTCGATTATTGCCGCTCGTTTCTCGACTAAACCAAGATTCACCCACGAACATAAATCGCCGGTTGACGAACCTCCCACTACGACGGGCGCCATCGTACAATGGCAACGGTGGGTGCAGAACTTGTACTACCGATATCTCCAGTGGTACTTGACCCAATTCAATTTCTCAAGTATCGGTGTCGATCCTCCCACTAGACACGACAACCTCGCACTTTCGCTTAATCGAGAGGGAATACGATCATCTTCTAATTCTTGAAGAATGATTTCAACTTTGGATTTATAGTTTTCATATAATCCTCTTCTAAGAATCGGCATTAGTGCTAATAATGACCTTCCGATCCTTAGTACTATAGAAATAACCACCTTTCGCTCCTCTAGATTCGCAGATCGAACGAGTAATCGTGAGATCACCCAACACCCATTCTTAGCCGCCTGATCCTATTTAGATTGATGTGACCTAATCTAAGATGCCAGAGAAATGTGGTGTCATCTTGCTAAGAAAACTTTCTTTAAGGTTTGAAGAAGATGCAACATAGTTATAGGTATTATGTTTGGCGTAAATAGTATAAAGCGAATTATATAAAGTGCCACCACGTATAACTTCGTCATTTCTTATGATAGAAACACCACTATCAAAAATAATCAATATCCATGAATAAATAGTTTCAAATCGAACAAGGTTCCACGAAACTCCCAAGCATATAAAACGCCTTTAAAACTAAAACCGTTCTATCAAACATAAAGTAACATCTCCGACGCAACGGCCTCGACTTTCGCCGCATTGCCCATGGAGATCGTTATCTCGCCATCACACGCCTCCTTGTCCGCAGAACCCTCGCAGGTGTAACAAACATGATCGTCAGACCAGGTTCACTACCCAAGAATGGGTAGAACAAGTCGCTAAACATGTTTCAGCATTAAAGCAAATGGCGCACTCTGAGCCTCGAGCTTGGGGCACTTAGCCTTCCAATACCCGCCTCACCGCACTCAAGCACTTGCCTTCTCTTTTGGCTTTTTCAAACCATTGGTAGAGCCCTTTGATTACTCCCACTCTTTCTTTAGCCTTAGCATCTCTAGAATTCCACTTTCCCTTTTCATCTTCGATAAAGCGTTGGTTTCTTTGAGGTGCGATTAAAGACTATGCACCTTTGCCCATTTTATGCTTCTTCCGCTACTAGATCCTCTTGTAATGAATCTAGAGTAGAACTCTTATCATAAAGGACTACTTTATAACGGAAGTCATCAAAAGACTTGGACAAAGTGTTGAGGATCATGTCAATTTCGATTGTGTCATCAATGTATCCTCCAACCAATTCGAGCTCTCCAAGAGATTGATCATTTGCTTTACATGGTCATGCATCGAATCGCTTCCTTCATCGAACCCGACATTATTGATTTTGTCAAATTATGACAAGCGATTCCGTCCGACTCCTCATACGATTTCATAAGACTTAGCCATATAGTGGTCATCTTCCATCTCGATGTCGGAGTTGCGGGGACTCGCACATGGTGACTTTCAAAAGAAGCACTTTGCCATTCTATTTTATTTGTCCCATTTCTCGTGCTCCTGCGCGCCTCCTCATGAGATGAATCATCTAGAGGTTCGGGACGGGGTGTAGTGAGTACAAATAGATTTTCTTCAAAGAAGAAGAACATTCTCAATGTTTTTTTTCACTCGATAAAATTCGGACCGGATAGAGGATTTTGTGCGAGCATGTTGATAATCGGTGTAAGAGACATATCCAAAAAGTAATGTAAACACATAAGCATACGATCGCACATAATTGTGAATAATAATATTGTAATCTTTGATAAAACAATATTAATCAAACCTCCAATCGCCCAAGGTATCCCACATGCAAGCCACGCGTGGGGACGCTTATACGAAACCCCCACTGCACTAAAATATACCTTTTAGTCGCTTAATTTCAATCCATGTCAACTTATCCTTATGATAAATGAAATTAATGATTGGACCATACTAGACCACATCACTATCGCAAGAAGGGACTTCATGGAAGTTGTACTTGAGGTGATGTCTAAGCAATGACCAAAATTTAAACAACAGAAATGAATTCTTAGAATTGGCATACCACTAGACCATACCGCCCAATCCAAATTCCTTTGTTATCTCATTTTAAATCTATCTCTAGAGAACTTATGAAAATCACATATGCGAAGCCACGCTGTGTGACGCCACATGAAACTCCCACTTCTCAATAGATTAAAATGTTTTATTTAGAAATCTCATCTAACAAACTTATGACAAACAAAGGTAAGCAAGCCACGCGCTGTGGATCGCCACTCACAAGCATGTGTATCACTTTGTTTAGAGATCAAAAGTGGAGGTCTCGACATTTTACTTTCAAATTAATATGTCGGGTTACTTGCTTAGTCTTTTGTTTCAAAAGGTTTGTCCATGCAGCATCACGTAATCCTAGCATGCTTTTCTATAGAACTCAACATGTAAAACATGCTCAGAATTCTAAAATATGCTTGAAAACGCTGATAAACCTAGCATGCTTACTATGCTCATCCAATCACGAAACATATAACATGTTTATCTACGTAATTAAACATACATAGCATGCTTCGCATAATTTAAACATCCACGACATGCTTTGAACGATAAAATAAAATAAATCGCTCATCGCGCCCACTGTGATCCCGCATTTCGCCAATTTATTACATAAATTTGCAAAGTACAGATCTTCAAACTCGAAAACGGGCCGGCGGCACGGGCACGGACCGGATTCACAAACCGGATTTGAAAACGGGCCGAATCATCGAACGGGTCGAACCGGTCTCAAAAATGAATTTGGGCCGCGAATCGGTCAGGCCAAACGGGCCGGTCAACAGATAAGGGCCGGGCCACGCTAGGTGTTTGATTTGTATATCGAAAGCGCTTTTGTTGCTTGATACAATGTTTCGTTACCACTATTACAATCTCCTATCCGAAATGAATACTTGATTGCATATATCTCGTGTCCCCTTATCTCATATATAAGTTAGATCATACAAGGTGTAGAAGATCACGTAAGTCCGTATGATTGGTCGCTTAACGAGATATAAAAGTTTCACACCGAGACAACTTGAGGACGAGTTGTCAGTATAGCCGCGTATAGATAAAGCAAGTGACTTGACTTGGTGTTGTCTATGCCGGTACGCCTCGACGTATCAAGGATCACAGCGAGACGAGTTCTTCTATCCGACCGTCCGGAAGAACCAAGATCTCGGTGACTTACGATGATCTAAACCTCGATAAGGTATTATATGTTCTAACCCAATATTCTCCGTGATCTGGGTGGTGGCAGATCCGCTTAGGACGATGACGCCCCTTATGAGCTCAAAAGGTTTATTGTACTAAACCCCGCAGTCGAGTTAGCTCAAGTACAACAATAAGGTCGAGTGGTACTATTTAAGAATTAAAGATATTAATTATTTTAAGCAATGTAATGCTATAAATAATTAATGGACGCTCGATATCTTAAATACGGGATTCATAATGTCTAAGCAAGCCCGACTCAACTTCTAAGAATAAAGTAAGTCAAGATTTATTCTCTAGTGGCATGAATAAATGTTTATAAATTAATTTATGTTCGGTCGAACATAAGATAATTAATTTATTTGAGGCTCATCTTTATTCCTTGATTTGATCCTGGGTCGGCCCATCCAAGCCCGTAGCTAGGCAAAATCGCTTCCTATGCTCTACAAGGCAAGGATTTTATTCTCTTTATCCTATAAGGATATTATTATATTTACGGATATGCATAGATCCTTTCCATATAAGATTATGGTAATAATCCTTTCCATAAAGGTTTATGGTAATTTCCATACGGGATTATGGTAATTTCCATAAAGGATTATGGTAATTCCATATGGGATTATGGTAATTTCCATATAGGATTATGGTAACGCATTATAAATATGAGGTAAGAGATTAAATCTAGGTCAATGATTAATAATCATCATCATAATTTTCGAGACTCCCATTGTTCTCGGGAGAGAATTTCAAAAAGTGTAGAAAGGATAGTGGTGATTTTCCGATGCATTCTCCATAGATCGCCCCCACTGACGTTGAGATCGGGCAACCGGATACAATCCGAAGGTCAAAGCACCAGTCTCGATCCATTCCGCCGATGTATTCAAAGGTAAACACGAAAACCCCAACGTGTTGCAATTAATTATATAGGTGCATGCTAGGTATATAATCAATGTATGGTGAATTAAACATCCAAGATAGATCCCTGGGAGAGGTTAAACCTAGTTTTCCTTACACTGGTATCGAGCCCGATCGTGATTCGCTCGCTGATTAATTCACGCTTGATTATTACGCACGCAATATATTAATTGTTGAACTGCTGCTCATCGCGGCTCGCTTTTATTTTGTCGATTTTGTTTTCACCACGAGAAAACCGTGGTTAGATTAGATTTATTTTTCAGAATCTTATCCGTAAAAGTAAAACGAAGACGAAGCGCCAGATCGAGACGACGGAAAACGGGTCGCACGGCGCGGCGGGCGACGGCACGCAGCGCGCACGGCGCCGCGATGCGCCGCGGATCGGCCGAGCCCGCATCCGCTTCCACCGAACTCGCTTGACGAGTCCGCCCGCGCCTGCGTACGCGAGGTCTGCCAATCCGGGTCCGTGCTCGCACGCAGCCTGTCAAGATTATAAAGATCTGCATTTTGCAATTCTATGTAATAGATTAGGCGTGAAAGTGCAAATTCCACGAGGGCCACGATGAACGCTTTTATTTTATTTTTATCGCTCATCGCATGTCGGGATGTTTAAATTATGCAGAGTATGCTATGTATGTTTAAATTACGCTGACAAACCTTTAAGTGTTTTCGAATTGGAGCGCATAGTAAGCATGCTAGGTTTATCGCGCTTTCACATATTTTAGAATTTCGCGAGCATGTTTTACATGTCGAGTTCTATAAAAGCATGCTAGATTACGTGATCCGCATGGACAAACCTTTTGAACAAAAAGACTAAGCAAGTAAACCCGACATATTAATTTTAAATTGAAATGTCAAGACCTCCACTTTTTGATCTCTAAACAAAGTGATACGACCGTGAGTAAACGCCCACACGCGGCTTGCTTGCACTGCTTTGTCATAAGTTTGTTAGACGAGATTTCTAAATAAAACTTTTAAATCATTGGAAGTTGGGAGTTTCATGTAAACGCCCACACGCTGCGTAGTTTGCATGTGCGATTTTCATAAGTTCTCAAGAGATGGATTTAAAATGAGATAACAAAAGAATTAGAATTGAAGCTGTATGGTCCTAGTGAGTATGCTAATTCTAAGAATTCGTCATTGCTAAAATGTGGTCATTGCTAGACATCACCTCAAGTACAACTTCCCACCTAAGTCCCTTCTTGTGATAGTGATGTGGTCTAGTAAGGTCCAATAGTTAATTTCATTTATCATAAGGATAAGTTGACATGGATTGAAATTAAACGACTAAAAGGTATATTTTAGTCCGTCAAGGGATTCATGTAAACGCCCACACGCGTGGCTTGTATGTGGGATTCCTCACGATTGAGGTTTCAATTAATATTGTTTTATCAAAAGGTTACAATATTATTGTTACGAATTATGTGCGATCGTATGCTTATGTGTTTACATTATCGCTTCGTATATGTCTCTTACACCGATTATCAATTATCTCGCACAAAACCGCTATCCGTCCAAATTTTATCGAGTGGAAACGAACATGGAATATGTTCTTATCAAGAACACATGTTTGTTCTCCTACTCCTAAACCCGATGCCCTTATCGACGATAGACTAATGAGCAATGAGAGTCAAGCGTACTTTGGAATAAGTCAAACAATATGGCTAAATGCTATATGATGAATACTATGTCCAAAGGCTTGCAGTACCGCAAAGATCGACCGATGGTAGACGCGACCGATATTTGGTCAAGTCTCAAGAGTAAGTTTGGGCAATGGATCGACAGTCCGCTTCCACACAATGAGAGAATCTCATGCGTAAGATGGAAGAAGGAAGTTCGGTCCATGAACATGTCTCCACACGACTCATCTCATGGATAGTCTTGATCACTGGGAGGAGGTATTGACGGCGGGCCAAGGTCGATATCATCCTCAATACACCGCCCAAGTCTTTGAGAACTGAATGCAATCACGAGCAAGACCGAGTATACACTTAGTCGGTTGCTCAATGATCTCGTGGTCATGGAAGGAGTTATGGGCAAAGGAGCACATGCTCTTGCTAGCACATCTAAGGGCCCAAATTTTCCGTTGCAAATGGAAAGAAAAGGGCACCAAAGGTGGTAGAGGCAAGGAAATAGTGGGAGTAATGGGAGCAAGAACACGATCGCAACGGAGGCTTGAAGAAGCCAAAGGAGAAGGCAAGTGCTTCAAATGCGTAAGACTGGCATTGGAAGGCTAAGTGCCCTATGCTCAAGGCTCAAGGTACGCCGCTTGCTTTAGTAACGGAAACATGTTTAGCAACTTGTTCTACCCATTCTCGGATAGTAGACACGCGCGATCGATCATGTTTGTTACACCTGCGTGGGTTCCCGCGACAAGGGAGTCGAGTAATGGCGAGATAAGGATCTCCATGGGCAACGCGCGAAAGTCGAGGCCGCTGCAATGGAGATGTTACTTTATGTTTTGAGAGAACAGCTTTAGTTTTTAAAGACGTTTATATGTGCCGAATTTTCTATGGAACCTTGTTTCTGCTTTCAAACTATTTACTCATGGATATTCTCGTTATTTTTATAGTGGTGTTTCTATCATAAGAAATAACGGTTATCTGTGTTGGCACTTTATATAATTCGCTTTATACTATTTCTCGAAAACATAATACCTATAACTATATCAGCATCTTCTTCAAACCCTAGAAAGAGAAAGTTTTCAAGAAGACGACACCACATTTCTCCGGCATCTTAGATTAGGTCACATCAATCTAAATAGGATCCAAAGACCGCTAAGAATGGAGCGCTGGGTAATCTAACAGCCATCTGCTCCCACCGCGAATCCTCAGATAGAAGGTAAGATGTCGACTGACCCTTCAAAGCGAAGGGTTATAGTGCCAAAGAAATGTTAGAGTTAGTCCATTTCGACTGTGTGGACCGATGTCCACACAAGCTCGTGGAGGTACGAGTATTTTGTCACTTTCATCGACGACACTCAAGGTACGGATACGATACCGCTTCACCACAAGTCCAATGCTTTGAGAAATTCAAAGAGTTTAAGGCGGAAGTGAGACGAAGCTTGGTAAGAGTATCAAGTCATCATGTCTGATCATGTGGCGAATACCTCAAGAACGAAGTTCATGGACTATCTAGTGAAGTATGGGATTACCTCCCAAACAAGATTTCACCGGGCACACCACAAAGAAATGGTGTGTCGAGCGAAGAACAGGACTCTTTTCGAAATGGTTAGATCAATGATGAGTTATGCAACATTGCCTATTTCGTTCGGGGTATGCCTTAGAAACAATGGCATACTTGCTAAATCTAGTACCATCCAAGTCACCGAAAAGACCCTTCGAGTCAGGTTCGGGCGCAAGCCCGCTTTAAGCCACATATGATATTAGGCCCAAACACGGCCGAACAAGAAGGTCGACAAGTTGGAGGCCAGATCCGACGCAAGGTTGTTTATCGATATCCTAGATGAACGAAAGGTGGTTTATTCTATAGTCTTAAGGATCGTAAGGTCATTATTAAGACTAATGCCCGATTATTAGAAGAGGATTATACGAAGAATCATAAGTCCAAAGTTGAAATCATTCTTCAAGAATTAGAAGATGATCGATTCCACCACCGACAGCCAAAGGTACGAGATGTCGAGTCTAGTGGGAGGATCGACACCGATACTTCAAGAAATTGAAGTGGGTCGAGTTCCACTCGAGATACCGACCGCATAAGTGGTACCTACCAAAGAAGTTGTGCTAGATAGAGAACCACAAGTTTCGCACCCACCGCTGCCATAGTGCCTGTGAGAACCTCGTCAGTAGTGGGAGGTTGTTCGTCAACCCGAGCGATTTATGTTCTCGGGAGAATCTTCGGATTTAGTCCCGTGAAACGAACAGCAATAATCGACCCATGGACATACAAAGAGGCGATACAAGACATTGATGCAAGATTATGGCACACCGCTATGGACTTAGAAATGGAGTCCATAACGGCTATGGATGTATATGAAAAGACACTCTACCAGACGGCAAGGAAGCCATAGGCGTAAGTGGATATACAAAGGAAGAGAGATTCCGGAGAGGTTTCGCTTTTAAAGCCGTGCTAGTGGCGCGGGTACACTCGATTGAGGCATCGATTTCGATAAGACCTTTCGCCAGTAGCAATGCTCAAGTCCATCGTAATTCTTCCGCCATAGCACCCACTCAACCTAGAGGTTTGGCAACGGATGTTAAAACCGCTTAAACTGTTACCTTGAGGAAGGTAGAGACATCTATATGCAAAGAACTCAAGGTTATGTGGTAAAGCGTGAAGAGCATCTAGTATGGAAGCTTAAGAAGTCCATTTATGGACTTAAGCGTGCTTCCCATCATGGAACTTACGCTTTGATGAGGTGGTAAAGTCCTATGGATTTACCCACTGCCTCAGCGAGAGTTGTGTGTATCGGTTAGATGTCAACGATGTGGTATTTCGCACTTTATGTAGATGACATTCTTCTAGTTGGCAACAACGTGAAGTCATTATCGACGAAAGAGTCATATCCGATCGCTTCAAATGAAAGACTAAGGAGATGCAGCTACATTCTTGGGATCAAGGTTTACCGAGATCGCAAGAAGAAAATGTTGAGCTTATCTCAGCGCCTTACATTGATACCGTGATTACTGCTTTAGTATGCGCACCGCCAAGAAAGGATTGCTACCTTCGCATACGGCGCCCTTTATTCAGACAAAGCTAGCCACCTATGATCGCGAAGGAGATAGTGGAAATGAGACAAGTTCCTTACGCTCCGCCGTGGGAAGTCTCATGTACGCAATGCTATGCACGAGGCCCGATATCCGCTATGCGGTAGCATAGTAGCCGGATATCAATCTAACCCTCGACAAGCTCATTGGATCGCAAGAAGCATATACCAAGCACCGAAAAGGACTCGAGATTATAGGCTTAGTTTACCATGCAGATAGTCTAATGCCTCGGGTTATACAGACTCAATTTCCAAGCCGACCGTGATGAGAAAAGTCACCTCGGCTATGTGTTTACCTTGGGAGGTGGAGCCGATCCCAAGCGGAGTGCAAAGCAATGCATTGCGGACTCTACCATGGAAGCTTTAATATGTAGCAGCTTTCGAGGCATCTATGAGGTCAGATGGTTCAAGAACTACCTCATGGATCTAGCGTGGTACCGGTTTGTCCAAGAGTATCATAGTTTATCGGATAACTCGTGCAAAGTGGCAAACCTCGAAGGAACCATGCACCCACAAGGCGCACCAAATACATAGAGAAAGTACCATGTCATACGAGAAATCGTTAGACGAGGTGACGGGTCGATTGCAAATATTGATACGACAGATAACCTAGCGGATCCATTCACAAAAGCTCGCCGCTATAAGTCTACGCTGGGCACGTTAGAGGACTTGAATTGCGCTAGATGGCACCCGCTAAAGCCTCGTCGCAATAAGTCTACGCCGGGACGTTAGAGGACTGAATTATGCTATATGGCACCCACTTAGAAAGGAAACTTTGTATGTTTTATAAGCAAAGTGATGGTTTTGTTTGTAATAGCTAGTAGAGACACATTGTATACAAAAGTTTGCTTTAGTATAAGTGGAGATTGTCGATTTGTATAACGAAAGCGCTTGTTAAGCTCAGATACAATGTTTCCTGTTACCACTATTACAATCTCCTATCCGAAATGAATACTTGATTGCATATATCTGTGTCCCTTATCTCATATATAAGTTAGATCACACAAGGTGTAAGATCACGTGTTCCGTATGATTGGTCAAGTTTAACGAGATATAAAAGTTTCACACCGAGACAACTTGAGGACGAGTTGTCGGATAGTCATGTATAGATAAGAAGTGACTGACTTGGTTGTCGGTCTATGCCGGTACGCCTCGACGTATCAAGAATCACAGGAGATGAGTTCTTCTATCTCGACCGTCCGGAAGAACCAAGATCTCGGTGACTTACGATGATCTAAACCTCGATAAGGTATTAGATGAGTATGAGTTGTCACCATCACTTGACTTGTTATGGGTGAGGTTATATGTTCTAACCCAATATTCTCCGCATCTCGGGTGGTGGCGTGTTTGATGTCATACTAGTTATCTCAGACGAGTCACCGTATCCGCTAGATGATGACGCCCCTTAAGAGCTCAAAAGGTTTATTGTACTAAACCCCGCAGTCGAAAGTTAGCTCAAGTACAATAATAAGGTTGAGTGGTACTACTTAAGGAATTAAAGATATTAATTATTTTAAGCAATGTAATGCTATAAATAATTAATGGACGCTCGATATCTTAAATACGGGATTCGTAATGTCTAAGTGCAAGCCCGACTCAACTTCGGTAATAAAGGGTAAGTCAAGATTTATTCTCTAGTGGCATGAATAAATGTTTATAAATTAATTTATGTTCAATAACATAAGATAATTAATTTATTTGAGGCCCATCTTTATTCCTCAGATTTGATCCTGGCTGGCCCATCCAGCCCGTAAGCTAGGCAAAATCGGCCCCTATGCTCTACAAGGCAAGGATTTGATTCTCTTTATCCTATAAGGATATTATTATATTTATGGATATGCATAGATCCTTTCCATATAAGATTATGGTAATAATCCTTTCCATAAAGGTTTATGGTAATTTATACGGGATTATGGTAATTTCCATAAAGGATTATGGTAATTTCCATATGGGATTATGGTGATTTACATATGTGATTATGGTAATGCATTATAAATATGAGGTAAGAGATTAAATCTAGGTCAATGATTAATAATCATCATCATAATTTTCGAGACTCTCATTGTTCTCGGGAGAGAATTTTGAAAAGTGTAGAGAGGATAAAGGATGATTTTCCAAGCATTCTCCATAGATCGCCCTCACTGACGCTGAGATCGGGCAATCGATAAAGTCCAAGGTCAAAGCACGAGTCTCGATCCATTCCGCCGACAGATTCAAAGGTAAACACGAGAAAACCCCAACGTGTTGTAATTAATTATATAGGTGCATGCTAGGTATATAATCAATGTATGGTGAATTAAACATCCAAGATAGATCCTGAGAGGGTTAAAACCTAGTTTTCCTACACTAGGCACGCCCCATGCGCGCCTCAAAGACCGCCGCCTCTTCCTCGCTACCGCTCGCCAAACAAATCGCAGAGGCTTGAGATTTCGCGCGATAATCGCGCCGCCGCCGCCGCCGAATTCCCTGCTGAGGTTTCCGCGCCGCGCCGAGGGGCCGAGCGCCGAGAAATCCGCTGCACCGCTGCCCGCCCGACCCGCCGAGGTCGCCGAGGGCGCCAGGCGCCGCCGAGTGTCCGCCGAGGTTTCCGCGGTGTCTCTCACGCCGAGGCCGCCGAGGCTCGCCAAATTACGCGCCCCCACGCCGCTCGTGTTCCGCGCGCTTCCACGCGTCGCTGGGCGCATCCCGCCCGCCACTGCCGAAGCCGCCGCCGAACGTGTACGCCACGACTGCTTCCAAGCGCCGCTGAGCGCCAAGACGCCAACGCCGAGCGGCCGAGGCATCCACGCGGAAGCGCGCGCCGCACCGCCTCGACCGCCGAGCCGCGGCGCCGCTGTGTTGCTCGACGCCGTGTGGCCCGCGCCTCGCCCACCCACCTACCGAAACACGCACGGCAGCCGAGGGTGTGCCGCGAAGCGCAGAGCACGCCACGCTGCAGCCGCCGCTCGCACGCCTCGCGCGCATTCGATTCCTGAACTCGCCATCTCGTTTTCGTGCTGCTCTTCGCCCTTCTTTACGTATAAGATTTACGGTGAAAAATCTAATCTAACCACGGATTTTCTCGTGGAAAACAAAACCGACAAAAATAAAACGAGCCACGATGAACGGCAGATTCACAATTAATTAATTGTGCACGCTATAATCAAACGTGATTAATCCAATGAGCCAAGATATCGATCCTCGCTCGATACCAATTGTAGGAAATATGATTATAACCTCTCCCGATGATCTATCTCGATGTTTAATTCACCATACATCGATTATATGCCCAGCATGCACCTATATAATTAATTGCAACACGTAGGGTTTTCACGTGTTTACCCGTGAATCATGTCGGACGAACGGATCAAGACTCGTGCTTTGATCTTCCGGATCAGATCCCGATTGCCCAATCTCCAATATCGAGCGAGGATAAGCTATGAGAATGCTACGAAAATCACCTCTTTTCTCTTCAAATTTTCAAAATATCTCACCAATAAGCTATGGAATTCTTTTGCGATACGCATTTTAGCAAGGAATTCTCATGAAAGTCGATTCCAGCCTCCTATGGTGTTTGGGTCCCAACCAAGTCGAGTATGTACTACGAGAAGTGCATGAGGATCATGTGGAAGCCACATCGACCCCGCCTGCTATCAAAGAAAGTCATGCGACGAGGATACTCATCGACCAACAATGTTCCAAGACTCAATCGACCAGAAAGAAGTGTCCAAGTGTCGATTCATGGAAATATGCCGAGGCTACCTCAAACCGACTCGCCAAGATGCAAAGCCCTCGCCATTCATGCAATGGGGATCGATATCGGGGCCCCTTCAGAAAGCTCCGTGACGCTTTCAGCTCCTAATTGTAGCCATCGACTACTTCACAAAGTGGGTGGAAGCCGAACCCTTGGTGAATATCACAAACAAAAACGCTTTCAACTTTGTCTGGAAGAATATTGTGTGTCGCTTCGGCATCCCTCATATCCTCATTTCAGATAATGGGATGCAGTTCACGATAAAGTCTTCAAAGAGTGGTGTCGAGAGCTTCAAATTCAACAAAAATTCACCTCGGTCGCCCATTCTCAAGCAAATGGTCAAACCAAAGTCACCAACAGGACAATTGTGAAGGGACTCAAAACACTCATCGACCGAGTGAAAGGCAATCGGTGGAAAATTTACCACAAGTCTTATGGTCATATCGTACAACACCCGGACATCGAATGGAGAAACACCCACGCTTGGTATATGGAACCGAGGCAATATCTCGGTAGAAATCGGTATGCCGAGCCCCGTACCATCCATTTCTCGATGAGGTAAATGAGGAGAATTTACTAACCGAATTTCCGATCCGTTAGAATAGTTAGAGACCTCGCCACATTAAAGAAGCTCAGACAAGAATAAGTAGCTCGGTATTATAACCAGCGTGTCAAACCCGACAATTCCAAGTAGGTGATCTCGCATCAAATAACGAAGTCAAGAAGCGGCAAAACTCGGCAAGCTAGAAACCACACGGAAGGACCATACCGAGTTGAAAAATCCTCAAAAGGGTCATATAAGCTCGCCCATTTATCCGTGTGCAAATACCTCATACGCGGTACATCATTCATCCTAAGAGATATTTTGCATAAGTGTCAAGTTGTTCATTTCATTTTATCGCATCTTTAGGTCCTTTTGTAACGTCGTTTTTTTTTCCATTAATAAAGTCTTTTTCTTCATTTACTTCATATGCTTGCATATTTCATTTGTCACTTATGCATACTACTTCTTCCCCATATACAATACCTCTAAGGAGGACGAGCGATACCTCTATGGAGGATGAACAATACCCTCTAAGAAGGATTTACAATACCCCTAAGGAGGATGAACAATACCCTCTAAGAGGATGATATCTAAACGCGCGTGAGGGGACCACCCCTATCGACACTTCTCGACAAATAAGGAACTTATACCTTCGTTTAATATGAGGATGAACTACCTTCATTTATTTCGAGGATGAATTACTTTCGTTTAATACGAGGATGAACTACATTCGGTTATTTCGAGAATGAATTACCTTCGTTTAACAAGAGGACGAACTACCTTCGTTTGATTACGAGGACGAAATGTATACATCGTTTGCTTAAAAAGGAAAAATCAACACAAGACAAAGAAAAATTTGTTCTTATTTTCAAGTATACAACGATACATTACGAGGACGACGAAGGCCCGTGAAGTTCGGAAAAGCTAAGCCAATCCCTAGAAAAGTCGTGGTTCAAGAATCATCTATGCTAACCCTACCCCTACCACTACCTCGCCCCGATCGACGCCAGAGTTCGGCCGGCTCGACCTCTATGCTCGCCAAACGACCTCGCCGCTCGATGATCCATGACCCCCGCTCATGGACGACGCCTCTCGGGCATAGAACTCCGACGAAAACCTCTCTCGCAATCCCACGAGCTACGACGGTCTCAGACAGCACCTATTTTCTTCGTGTCGACATACGCTCCTAAAATTGCTGTGAGTCCCGACCGCATTTCATGCCTCGTAGCTCGAACTGCTGGATTTGTATACCGAAAGAAGTTTTGGTTTAGCTTGTATACAATGTTTCGTTACCACTATTACAATCTCCTATCCGAATCAATACTTGATTGCATATATTCCGTGTCCCCTTATCTCATATATGTTAGATCATACAGGTGTAGAAGATCACGTAAGTCCGTATGATTGGTCAAGCTTAATGAGATATAAAAGTTTCACACCGAGACAACTTGAGGACGAGTTGTCGGTGTGCCGCAGAGATAGATAAGAAGTGACTGACTTAGTTGCTTGTCTATGCCGGCACGCTCGACGTATCAAGGATCACATGAGATGAGTTCTTCTATCCTGACCGTAGTGAAGAACCTAGATCTCGGTGACTTACGATGATCTAAATCTCGATAAGGTATTAGATGAGTACGAAGGTCGACCATCACTTGACTTGTTATGGGTGAGGTTATATGTTCTAACCCAATATTCTCCGCATCTCAAAGGTGGCAAAGTGCTTGTATGTCATGCTAGTTATCTCAGACGAGTCACCGATCCGCTAATGATGATGACGCCCCTTAAGGAGCTCAAAAGGTTTATTGTACTAAACCCCGCAGTCGAGTTAGCTCAAGCACAATAATAAGGTCGAGTGGTACTACTTAAGAATTAAAGATATTAATTATTTTAAGCAATGTAATGCTATAAATAATTAATGGACGCTCGATATCTTAAATACGGGATTCAGAATGTCAAGTGCAAGTCTCGACTCAACTTCGTAATAAAGGATAAGTCAAGATTTATTCTCTAGTGGCATGAATAAATGTTTATAAATTAATTTATGTTCAATGAACATAAGATAATTAATTTATTTGAGGCCCATCTTTATTCCTCGTGATTTGATCCTCGGCCGCCCATCCAGTTCCGTAGCTAAGCATGGAAATCGTCGCCTCTCTCTCTACAAGGTAATGATTTGATTCTCTTTATCCTAAAAGGATATTATTATATTTATGGGATATGCATAGATCCTTTCCATATGATTATGGTAATTTATATGGATTATGGTAATTTCCATAAAGGATTATGGTAATTTCCATATGGGATTATGGTATCGCATTATAAATATGAGGTAAGAGATTAAATCTAGGTCAATGATTAATAATCATCATCATAATTTTCGAGACTCCCATTATTCTCGGGAGAGAATTTTCAAAAATGTAGAGAGGATAGAGGGTGATTTTCTCAGTAGATTCTCCATAGATCGCCCTCACCCACGCTGGAGATTGGGCAACCGGATACACCCGTAAGATCAAAGCACGAGTCTTGATCCGCTCATCCCCGACAGATTCAAAGGTAAACACGAAAACCCCAACGTGTTACAATTAATTATATAGACGCATGCTAGAATATAATCAATGTATGGTGGATTAAGCATCCAAGATAGATCCTCGGGAGAGGCTAAAATCGATTTCTTCACTGGTATCGAGCCCTCGATAAGTATCTCGCTCGCTGGATTAATTCACGCTGATTATTACGCGCGCTACATATTAATTGTCAACTGGCTGCTCATCGTGGCTCGCTTTTATTTTGTCGGATTTTGTTTTCACCACGAAAATCCGTGGTTAGATTAGATTTATTTTTCAGAATCTTATCCGTAAAAGAAGAACGAAGACGAAAGCATCAAGAACGAGACGACGAAGGTACGTTGAAAACTGGGGCACGATCGACGGCGTGCGAGCGACGGCAAGACGCCGCGCGCGCGGGCGCTATAGTCACGCCGCCCAACGCGGTGCGTGTTTTTCGATACCGCGATGAGACGCGCGGGCGGATGTGGTCATGCGTGGCGCAGAAGCGCGTGCGGGCGACGCGGGCGCGATTTTCACGGTACGCCCGGCAGCCGCCAGCGCGGGTCGGGCACACGCAGTTGCCGGTCGCGGTCGCCGCCGCGATCGCGAGGCAGCCCGCGGCGAGCACGCTGAGGCGGCGGCGCGCACGGTGCGGCGCGCACATAGGTCGTGCCCCATGCTGCTGCCGTACCCCATTTTGGGCCCGATCCGCCCGCACCCGCTTTTCCACCCTGCACCATTTTCCGCCCGAATCCGCTGACGATCCGTCCGTGCTCGCGCACGCGAGGTCTGCCAAGATTATGAAGATCATGACTTTGCAATTCTATGTAATAGATTAGGCAGAAAGTGCAGTTCCACGAGCGGGCCACGATGAACGCTTTTATTTTATTTTAATCGCTCATCGCATGTCGTGGATGTTTAAATTATGCGTAGCATGCTATGTATGTTTAAATTACGTAGACAAACATATTATATGTTTTCGTGATTGACGCGCATAGTAAGCATGCTAGGTTTATCGCTGCAAGATATTTTAGAATTCGCGAGCATGTTTTACATGTCGAGTTTTATGACAAGCATGCTAGGATTACGTGATCTCGCATGGACAAACCTTTTGAACAAAAAGACTAAGCAAGCAACCCGAGAAATTAATTTTAAAATTGAAATATTAAGACCTCCACTTTTGATCTCTAAACAAAGCGAGACGCGACCGTGAGTAAACGCCCACACGCCGGCTTTGCTTGCACTGCTTATCATAAGTTTGTTAGACGAGATTTCTAAACAAACATTTTAAATCTATCGAGAAGTGGGAGTTTCATGTGTAAATGTCCACACGCTGCGGCTTGCATGTGCGATTTTCACAAGTTCTCTGAGATAGATATAAAATGAGATAACAAAAGAATTTGAATTGGAAGCTGTATGGTCCGAGCGAGTATGTCAATTCTAAGAATTCATTTTCTCACGTTAAAATTGTGGTCATTGCTAGACATCACCTCAAGTACAACTTCCGCCAAGTCCCTTCTTGCGATAGTGATGTGGTTCAGAAAGGTCCAATCGTTAATTTCATCGACACGGATTGAAATTAAACGACTAAAAGGTATATTTTAGTCCGTCGAGGGTTCATGTGTAAACGCCCACACGCGTGGCTTGCATGTGGGATTCTCATGATTGGAGGTTTCAATTAATATTGTTTTATAAAAGGTTACAATATTATTGTTACGTAATTATGTGCGATCGATGCTTATGTGTTTACTTTATCGATTTTAGATATGTCTCTTACACCGATTATCAATATGCTCGCACAAAACCTTTATCCGTCCAAATTTTATCGAGTGGAAACGAAACATTGAGAATGTTCTATCATGAAGAAAATCTATTTGTTTTTTTTTGGTCAAAACAAACGAAATAACATAAAACGGGCAAAGACAAGCTACAAACTTAACTCAGGCATACCTGAGGGGGATACAGCCTATTTTCCGAGGAAATGCGGCAAGGGGTAGGGATAAAAATCCTAACAGCCAAAACATATAGGCCAAAGAGCGACTCGCTCAATCTAGTAAAGCGGAAAGACACAAACCACATCAACGAACCCCTTAGTGACGAAGCATGGCTGGCCTCATTAAAACCCCATGACCATGGGGAAAAGAGTACCAGGCAAGGAGACCGTGGGGCACGGGATTGGGAATGTGAACACATGTAAGCTCATGAGGTGCATTGCTTGGTTGGGCTAAGCAACCCTCAACACACCCACCCAAAACCACTATCAAACGTGAAGTACATGATATGGCATCCCAAAAGGGATCCAAGAACAAAATCGAGACATCACTCACCTTACTACAAAGCAAACTCAAAATGGGAAGCCACAAGATCAAAGGAATACATAGAGTATAAAGATAAACATCTTCGATGGTCTTCACAATGGTCTTAACATCGTAGGGATGTCTTCAAATTCAATTTGTTACGCTGATACCAAATGTGATCGACCGTCAAGCTAGCCCAACTGCTGGGCACGAATGATGATTGCCGACCCCGCCTTCTTCTCCTCTTGATGTGCTTGATAGCACTAGCAATGGTAGTCATCCTCCTGAGGCGGAGCCACTCTTTAATCTTATTCCGCATCGCTGCGCCTTACACTTAAAAACAAGTGATCATGAGTTTCTAAATGGTTATTACAAATGGTACATACCGTGAGATATTCATGTAGCTCACTATCCACCGCCTTAAGTCTACCCCTCATGGCAAGCCACATGGTGATGGAAAACTTAGGCGGATATATTCCTTCCAAATCGCTTGTGCCAAACCTGCTCTCACCCTTCTCAAGATAGTGATAGGCAGCCCTTCCCTTGGTTCCAAAATGCTCGAAAAGATCCGTGGTCGTGCCATGGTTACCTCCCGCATCCCGCAAAATCGATCACGGCGACGAGTATATTCTTAATAAGAGTGAGATAAACGAATGTGAGAAGGATACTCCCATATGGTGTTTGATGCCGTGTACTCAAAGATGTATCCACCGAATCCACAAGCGAGTCCTTCGTATGGATGTTCCACAATGTCTTTGCAAGAAGAGCTTTGTTCCAAGTCGAGAGGTCTCGTAATCCCAGCCTCCTTCATCCTTAGGTAAACAAACAGCTTTCCATGCAACCGACAATATGTCGATCCCCACAAGAACCTCCTAGCTATCGACACCATCTATCATGAGGAGCGCAAGGAGCACGAAATGGGACAAGTCAAATAGAATGGCAAAGTGCCTTCTTTTGGTCACCATGTGCGAGTCCCCGCAACTCAAAGATCAAGAGATGGAAGATGCAACACGATATGGCTAAGTCTTATGAAATTGTATGAGAGAGTCGGATGAATCGCTTGTCATAATTGACAAAATCAATAATGTCAAGTTCAATGAAGGAAAGCGATTCGTGCATAACCATGTAGAGCAAATGATTAATCTCTTCGAGAGCTCGAATTGGTTGGAGGATATATTGATGACGTAGTTTAATCGACATGATCCTCAACACTTTGCCCAAGTCTTTGATGACTCGCTATAAAGCGCCCTTTATGATAATAGTTATACTTAGATTCATTGCAAGAGGATCTAGTAACGGAAGAACGCAAAATGGCAAAGGTGCATGCCTTTAGTACGCACCTCAAAGAAAACCACCGCTTTATCGAAGATGAAAAGGAAAAGTGGAATTCAAGATATGTTAAGGCTAAAGAAAAGAGTGGGAGTAATACAAGGGCTCTACCAAATGGTTTGAAAAAGCCAAGGAGAAGGGCAATGCTTCAAGCATGTTGAAACTGGCATTGAATGCTAAGTGCCCCAAGCTCAAGCTCTAGTACGCCATTTGCTTTAGTGACGGAAACATGTTTAGCGACTTGTTCTACCCATTCTTGGGTAGTAGACACGGTGCGATCGATCATGTTTGTTACACCTGCGGGTTCCTCGCGACAAGGGAGTCGAATGATGGCGAGATAACGATCTCCATGGAAAACGCAATGAAAGTCGAGGCCGTTGCGGTGGAGATGTTACTTTATGTTTTGAGAAAATGCTTTAGTTTTAAAAGACGCTTTATATGTGCGGATTTTCTACGAACCTTGTTTCTGCTTTCAAATTGTTTATTCATGGATATTCATTGTTTTTGATAGTGGTGTTTCTATCATAAGAAATGACGGTTATCCGTAGCACATTATATAATTCGCTTATACTTTTTCTCGCAATACATAATACCTATAACTATGTTGCATCTACATCAAACCTTAAAAGAGAAAGTTTTCTTGAAGATGACACCCTTTTCTCCGGCATCTTAAATTAGGTCGCATCAATCAATAGGATCCAAAGACCGCTAAGAATGGAGCGTTGGGTAATCTCACGCTACTCGCTCCCGGTCCGCGAATCATGTATAGAAGGTAAGATGTTGACCGCACCTTTCAAAGCCGGGCGGTCATAGAGCCAAAGAAATGTTGAGCTAGTCCATTCGACCAGTATGGACCGATGTCCACACAAGCTCGTGGAGAGTACGAGTATTTTGTCACTTTCATTGACGACACTCAAGGTACGGATACGTATACCGCTTCACCGCAAGTCTCGAATGCTTTGAGAAATTCAAAGAATTTTAGGCGGAAGTGGAGACGAAGCTAGGTAAGAGTATCAAGTCATCGCTCGATCATGGTGGCGAATACCTCAACAACGAAGTTCATGGACTATCTAGTGAAGTGTGCGATTACCTTCCAACAAGATTTCAACGGGCACACCACAAAGAAATGGTGTGTCGAGCGAAGAACAGGACTCTTTTGAAATGGTTAGATCAATGACGAGTTATGCAACTTTGCCTATTTCGCTCGGGGTATGCCTTAGAAACGGCAAGCATACTTGCTAAATCTAGTACCATCCAAGTCATCAAGAGACTCCTTTCGAGTTGTGGTTTGGGCGCAAGCCGAGTTTAAGCCACATATGATATGGGGCCCAAAGACATGTGCTTTGAACAAGAAGGTCGACAAGTTGGAGGCTAGATCCGACGCAAGGCTGTTTATCGGCTATCCTAGAGGAACGAAGGTGGTTTATTCTATAGTCCTAGGATCGGAAGGTCATTATTAGACTAATGCCCGATTCTTAGAAGAGGACTACATGAAAATCATAAATCCAAAGTTGAAATCATTCTTCAAAAATTAGAAGATGATCGTATTCCACCACCGACAGACCAAAGTACGAGATGTCGAGTCTAGTTGGAGGATCGACACTAGATACTTCAAGAAATTTAAGTGGATCGAGTTCCACCGGAGATACCGACCGCATGTGGTACCTACCCGAAGAAGTTGTGCAAAATAGAGAACCACAAATTATTGCTCCCACCGCTGCCATTGTGCCTCAGAGAACCTCGTAGTAGTGGGAGGTTGTTCATCAACCCGAGCGATTTATGTTCGTGGGAGAATCTTCGGATTTAGTCCCAGGAAACAAACAGCAATAATCGACCCATGGACATACAAGGAGGCGATAAAAGACATTGATGCAAGATCATGGCACACCGCTATGGACTTAGAAATGGAGTCCATAACGGCTATGGATGTATATGAAAGACACTCTACCGGATGGCAAGGAAGCCATAGGTAGTAAGTGGATATACAAGAGGAAGAGATTCCGATGAGAGGTTTCGCTTTTAAAGCCGTGCTTGTGGCTAAACGGTACACTGATTGAGGGCATCGATTTCGATGAGACCTTTCGCCGTAGCAATGCTCAAGTCCATCGAATTCTTCCGCCATAGCAGCCACTCGAACCTAGAGGTTTGGCAAATGGATGTGAAAACCGCTTTTCTAAATGGTTACCTTGAGGAAGGTAGACATCTATATCTGCAACCAAGGTTATGTGGTGGGTGAAGAGCATCTAGTGTGGAAGCTTAAGAAGTCCATTTATGGACTCAAGCAAGCTTCCCGATCATGGAACTTACGCTTTGACGAGGTGGTAAAGTCCTATGGATTTACCCAATTGCCTAGCGAAAGTTGTGTGTATCGCTTAGACGACAACGATGATGTGGTATTTCTTGCACTTTATGTAGATGACATTCTTCTATTTGGCAACAATGTGAAGTTGTTATCGACGAAAGAGTTGGTTATCCGATCGCCTTCAAATGAAAGACTTAGGAGATGCAGCGCACATTCTTGGGATCAAGGTTTACTTAGATCGCAAGAAGAAAATGTCGAGCTTATCTCAGCGCCTTACATCGATACCTGTGATTACTGCTTTAGTATGCGGACCGCCAAGAAAGGATTGCTACCTTTCGGACATGGCGCCTTTATTCTGGGAGAGCCACCTATGACCGCAAAGGAGATAAAGGAAATGAGACAAGTTCCTTACGTTTTCGCAGTAGGAAGTCTCATATACGTAATGCTATGCACGAGGCCCGATATCTTCTATGCGGTAGGCATAGTAGCTAGATATCGCCTAACCTCGGACAAGCTCATTGGATCATAATAAGCATATACTCAAGTATCCGAAAAGACTTGAGATTATAGGCTAATTTACTATGCGATAGTCTAACGCCTGGGTTATTCAGACTGGATTTCCAAGTGACCGTGATAATAATAAGTCTACCTCTGACTATGTGTTTATCTTGGGAGGTGGAGCCGATCCCAGCGGAGTGCAAAGCAATGATGCATTGTCGACTCTACCATGGAAGCCTCAATATGTAGCCGCCTTGAGGTCGCTAAGAGGCTGATGGTTCATGAACTACCTCATGGATCTAGGTGTGGTACCGGTTTGCCCAAGAGTATCATAGTTTCTTCGTGATAACTCTGTGCAAGTGGCAAACTCGAAGGAACCACGGATCCACTAGCAACCAAACACATAGAGAGAAGTACCATGTCATACGAGAAATCGTTAGACGAGGGGGCCACGAATGCAAAGATTGACACGATGGATAACCCAGCGGATCCATCCTCTAAAGTTTACCGCAATAAGTCTACGCCGGGGACGTTAGAGGACTTGAATTGCGCTTGATGGCACCCACTTAGAAAGGAAACTTTTGTATAAGTGGGAGAAGCAAAGTGATGGTTTTGTTTGTAATAGCTAGTAGAGACACATTGTATACTAAAAGTTTGCTTTAGTATAAGTGGGAGATTGTCGATTTGTATAACGAAAGCGCTTTGGTTGAGCTTGTATACAATGTTTCGTTACCACTATTACAATCTCCTATCCGAATTGAATACTTGATTGCATATATCCGTGTCCCCTTATCTCATATATAAGTTAGATCATACAAAGTGTGTAGAGATCACGAAGTCCGTATGATTGGTCAAGCTTAATGAGATATAAAAGTTTCACAAACCGAGACAACTTGAGGACGAGTTGTCGGTAGTGAGTCGCAGATAGATAAGAAGTGACTTGACTTAGTTGATTGTCTATGCCGGTACGCTCGACGTATCAAGGATCACAGTGAGACGAGTTCTTCTATCCGACCGTAGTGAAGAACCCAGATCTCGGTGACTTACGATGATCTAAATCTCGATAAGGTATTAGATGAGTATGAGTTGTCGACCATCACTTTGACTTGTTATGGGTGAGGGTTATATGTTCTAACCCAATATTCTCCGCATCTTGGGTGGTGGCGGTGCTTGTATGTCATGCTAGTTATCCGCATCGAGTCATCAGATCCGCGTAAGGATGATGACATCCCTTAATGAGCTCAAAGTTTTATTGTACTAAACCCCGCAGTTGAGTTAGCTCAAGTACAATAATAAGGTTGAGTGGTGCTACTTAAAGAATTAAAGATATTAATTATTTTAAGCAATGTAATGCTATAAATAATTAATGGACGCTCGATATCTTAAAAACGGGATTCAGAATGTCAAGTGCAAGCCCGACTCAACTTCTGTAATAAAGGGTAAGTCATTTATTCTCTAGTGGCATGAATAAATGTTTATAAATTAATTTATGTTCAATGAACATAAGATAATTAATTTATTTGAGGCCCATCTTTATTCCTTGATTTGATCCTCAGTCGCCCATCCAGTTCGTAGCTAAGTATGGAAATCGCGCCTCTCTCTACAAGGTAATGATTTGATTCTTTTATCCTAAAAGGATATTATTATATTTATGGGATATGCATAGATCCTTTCCATATAGGATTATGGTAATAATCCTTTCCATATATAGGATTATGGTAATTTCCATATGGGATTATGGTAATTTCCATAAAGGATTATGGTAATTTTCATATGGGATTATTGTAATTTCCATATGGGATTATGGTAATTTCCATATAGGATTATGGTAATGCATTATAAATATGAGGTAAGAGATTAAATCTAGGTCAATAATTAATAATCATCATCATAATTTTCGAGACTCCCATTGTTCTCGGAGAGAATTTTCAAAAAGTGTAGAGAGGATGAGGGTGATTTTCCAGAAGATTCTCCATAGATCGCCCTCACTCGACGTTGGAGATTGGGCAACCGGGATACGATCGTAAGATCAAAGCACGAGTCTTGATCCGCTCATCCCCATGCATTCAAAGGTAAACACGAAAACCCCAACGTGTTGTAATTAATTATATAGACGCATGCTAGGAATATAATCAATGTATGGTGGATTAAACATCCAAGATAGATCCTCGGGAGAGGCTAAACATAGTTTTCCTTCACGAACAACGGCCGCGATCTACGAAACTTGGCTTCGACCTCGGAGATCGCTCATTCCACCACCCGGTGAATAACCACCTCAGATTCGGGCGTGCTCCTCGACGATCGATTCGCTTTATCCTCCTCGATCTCGAGCCTCCAACTCAAAAATCGAGCTTGAAGATCGCCAAACTTCTCGAGAAGACCGAACTTGACATCGGCCTCTTCCCGCATATGGCCAAGTTTGCCCTCCAAGTGTAGGACCTCGACTTCCTTCGCTTCAAGAGCTCGGTTCAAAAATTTTATTTGGTCCAACCAAGGAGACATGTCAACATTTTCAGGAACAGACTGAGACGAAAGCAAAAAGAAGCATACTTCAATAAAATGGAGGAATTTTATTCAAGCCTTTAAGGCAGGATAATGTATTGAGTACATATACATTAAAAAAACAAAAACAAAGGATCAACTCGACCCTCCCAGCCTTCTCCTCGTGGTCAACAGCCTGCTTCCTCCCGAATCTCGCCCGCGCCAGCCTGCACCTCCACTGCCTCCTCCCTAACCTCCCCAACCTCGGCAGTCACCGCCGCCCTCGGCTCCTTAGATAAATCAGCCATTATAGCTTCGATCAGGGCGTCCCGGTCCACCGAGCATGCACGGATCGACTCGCGATCGGAAGGTCGACGAGGCGCCAGCTCTCCAACACGGGCAAGCTCTTCAGGCCACCGGCAAGGACCTCGGCATACGCCCGTAGCAGGGCCTCGTTCTCCATGACCTCATACCTATACTTGGATTTATCCAACTGCGGGTAGTCCTCGACGATTTCATCGAGGGTGGCCGCTGCCACGTGAGTATTCAGCACCTCGGCCAAATCGCCGGCCAGCCCGGAAAAGCTCCTGGACAAGAACAACCTCTCCTCAAAAGCACGGAGAAGCTCTCCTTGCGGGGCCACCACCTCGGCTTCCCGACGTCGGGCTGCCTCAACCTCAGCCTTCAACAGACATACCTCGGCCTCCGCCGCCTCGGCCCTCGCCACCTCGGCCCTTGCCGCCTCGACCGCCTTCTCCGCCCTTGCCACCTTAGCAGCCTTCACGGCCACGGTCTCCCTCTTGGCTGCGTCCGAGCCTTCGCTTTGCCTCGAACACCTCAGACGGCGGAGGTCTTCTCCTCCAGCCTCCCGGAATACCAAGCCACCTGGTCAAACCAGGCGATGGCGTCATCCAGATACTTGGCTAGCTCGGTCTTCACGTGCTCGGTCCCCTGTGCAGAAGTCACCCATGTCAACAAATTACATCAATACATAACTTGGTGACGTACAAACAAATGATTACCTCGGGGAAGAACCGATGTGCGGCCTAGGTGCCGACGATCTCGCAATCATCATCGCCGACAGGAGGAGAAACCATGCGCCTTTCCTTGATGGGGCGTGGCATAGATGTGGGCGAAGGTGACCTCACTTGGGCTTCGGCCCGCTCAGAAGAGGCCTCGGCCACATCCTTCAGTGCTAAGGTGGAGGGCTCGAGACCAGAACTCGACCTCTTCCTTTTATTCCCTTTCAGGAAATCCACTGCAAAGATAAAATAAGTGCCAAGTCAGAACATAAAGCCAAAAAAAAAAAAATCAATCAAAAAGCTGAAGTGAAAAAGGGGGCCTCGCCCTTCACCGGTTCTACCGAGGTAGCAGGATCATATGGGCTCAGCCCCGCAGCGGTGAGCTCGGCCTCGAAAAATCTTCGTCAACAAGGTCAGCCCTTTGCAAAGACTCCTCTAGGCCACCGAAGCTCTCATCGGTGGCCATATCCGCCACTTCCCCAGATTCCGCATTTAACCGAGGACTCATCGAACCGATAAAAGAAGAACTTCTTCTGCCAGTTCGGGATCTTTGACTTGGTTTTTATTTTGAAACTACGACGAGGTGATAAATAATACCACCCCGCGCTAGATTTAAACTGAAAAAAACCTAAGGACAAGCCATAGGGTAAGAGAAAAATTATGCCTATGGGCATAGACACCGAGGCCCGTCAACTGCCGAAAAGAGTTTGGCATTATCTGGGCAAGAGGTATGCCGAACAATTGTTGCAGTTCGACATACACAGGAGGAAAAAGGAAGACAAAGGCCACCCTTAAGGTTGTCCTCGTAAACCGTGACAAAACCCTTCGGAGGGGCGCTGGCCCTATCCTCCGGACGAGGAACGACTAACTCAACAGATTTCGGAATAAAGAATTTAGAAGCAAGCTCTAATATTTCGGGGGCTTCTAGAATCGAAGGAAAAGAAGAAACCCTACCAAAATCCCTCAAAGGCGGGAAACCTATTCTACGCACAAAAGGTTGGAGGGAATCAATGGCGAAAACTTCTAAATCCACCGGAGAATCCGGTGGCGACACTGACACAATACGGCCTTCATGGCCGTGAGAATCCTCAGAAGAAGAAGATGATGAAGAAGCCATAAAAACTTACTTGTTTTATGTAGGAATAGAAGAAGATATCACTGAAGCTCTGGCGAAGACGACAATGGTGAAGATACTGACACTTGCACTTTTTCAGAAAGACAAAGAGTTTTTGAGGAATTTGAAAGTAGGATACGAAAAAGTAAAATGAGAAAAGGCGTATCATGGAAGTTATTCCCCCAATATGAACTTTATCGGGAACCCAACCGCTGTACGCATTAAATGAAGGTGACGTATTCCGTGTTCGACATCGGCAGGACATCACACGTACGACCTCGGCAATGCGAAGAGTATTAGACTTCGGCCAATTGGAGCCGAGCAGACTAAAACTTCGGCAGAACGCCTCGGTAGGACGAAGCCAAGCGACATACATCTTCGACAGAACGCCTCGGCAGGGCGAAGCCAAGCAGAATACAACTTCGGCAAAACACCTCGGCAGGGCGAAGCCAAGCGAGATACAACTTCGACAGGACTGTACGCATTTCACTTCTCAAGATCACGAGTTTCGGCGAAGCAATGTCAGAACCACTGTCCCCCATCCATCACGACCTCACTTCTACGTCTTTTTGGGGGGGAGTGATAGGATACGGCCCAACTACTAGGCCCAAGCATCAGGCCCAATATAAATGGGCCCCAACATTAAAGCTCGGCCTATGCAAGTTCGGTCCAAGAAGACTCCTAAACCAACTACAACTCAAATCACAAGTGGAGACGCAGAAGATTCGGATGCATATCTAAAAGTATCCTTATGAGAGAAGACTTTGTATTAGAGTCGAACTCATTATGAGGGTTTATAAATAGAGGCTAGATTAGAGAAAATCGGATATCTACACTCTTTGTAATCGCTTCTTAAACACTTAAATACACATACACTCTCTTGCTCCGTGGACGTAGATCTATTTTAAAGATCGAACCACGTTAACTCCTCGTGTTCTTTATTACATTTATTACCTTACGAAAACCAAATCGATCACATAATAATCTTATTTCTAGCATGATATGTTATGTGCTATCAGATTCTCAACTAGGCAAAGAATACTCAATTTAATATCGTATCAATGTTCTTTATTACAATCAAATATATATATATATATAGGAGGGATCAAATAGTACCCGAGTCTTAGATAGTATGTAGTACTCAATCTAATCCATCCATCCTATCAATCGTGTGGCTGAGATTCGCGCCTGATTTTTAAAAGTTTTACACGTTAATTTTTGTCAGTAAGGGTAGATTAGTAATTTGATTTGTTATGTGATTTCGAAAATAAACCATGAATATAGTCGAACTGAACTATGCATTCAAATGAACACAAAAATGTATTCACTTGAACAAACATGCATATGAGTTTCAATTTTAATGCATGATGTAAACGCACTCCCAGCGCTCGCTCACAAGCGCATCAGGCGAACCTCGCAAGAGCAGCATTGCACATGCATGCCAACGCCCGGTTGGGTGCGATGCAGTGTTATGTTATTTTAAATGCAATATTTAGTTGTTTTAAATGCAGTGGTATGTTATTTCATATGCATTATTTATGTTTTGTTGTGGCTCTTCCCAAACCTAGCGTCGACGGCACCCAGCGCCCCTACCCAGCTTCGGCGCATACCCAGCGCCCCTACCCAGCGTCGGCGTGCACCCAACCCTTACCCAGTGCGGCACGCATCCAGCGCCGGTTGGGTGCAATGCATTGTCATGTTATTTTGAATGCAGTGTCATGTTGTTTTGAATGCAGTGTCATGTTATTAAGAATGCAGCGCCCCAAACCCAACGTCCGCGGAGACCCCAACGCTCGCAGACTCCCCTACCCAGCGCTCGTTGGGTGCCTTCTCATTTTTCCCCTGAGCGAAAAATGGGTTGCTACGTGTCGAATTTTGGTGCGTCCACGTGTTCAAAATGTCTGATCTAGATTGAGTACTATATACTATCTGGGAACCGGGTACTACGGGAACCCAACCATATATATATATGATGGATCAGATATAAATGAAATTATTTGTAAGAAATAAGAATAAATCTAAGTAATTGATTTTAGCATATTAATTTATGTTGTGCTACAATACATTACTATATATGTTATACTTTAATTTCGTAGAATTTGTTTAAAGGTTATATCAATAATTTTATTTTATGTATTTCCTTGATTTTAGGAATTTATTGTAGTATATCTTGTAAATTCTTATTTTATATATATATATATATATATATGAGATGGATCATGTAGAAAATGATAATTTGGTAGAAAATGAGAATGAATCTGGGCCTTTGTTTCGCTGGATCAATGTTGAGATTTAATTTCGGTTGTGTTACAGTTTTGTGTTGTGTGTGCTACGCGGATTACTATGTAACACTAGAACCCTTCTTGTACTACGTTGAAAGATGTGCTAAACTAATATATTTAGCATATATGCTACGAAGAGATGAAATATGTGCTAAATTAACGTGTGCAACATAGTAATTTCCTACACTTATTTCCATTCTCATAGGAACCATCCCCATATATATAGTGGAGGGTTAACTTGAGAACCATTTTTGTAATGAGAACGTGAGAACCAAAAAATGATGAATTTAGAGTGAAAGTTGATGAATCCGTTGAAAAAGTTACTGAATCTAAAAAAAATAAAATTTTCGTTCCTCATGGGATTTGAACCCTGAGTGAAAATTTTGAATTTTTGGATTAAGTAATTTTCCTAGAAAATACATTAACTATCATAGCGAATTCATTTTTTTACAACGAATTTTTGTAGTTCTTAGTTCTCACGTTAAAAATGGTTCTTATTTGAACCTCACACACATACTACACACACACATTATATATATATATATATATATATATATATATATATATATATATATATGTGTGTGTGTATATGGTTGGTTATAGAGAGAACTACCTCTTAAATAAGAACTAAGAACCAATAATCATCGTTAGATTGAATAAGATCGAATGATTTATGATTATTTAATGAAAAAATAGTTAAATTGCTAAAATTTTGCTATTTGAATATTTCATATTCAATTCTTCATTGTTAGTGTAATTCATGTTGTTGTGCATGTAATCATAATTCTTGTGCATGCTATCACATTCCAATTAATTGTTATGTTCATGAAATTCATGTTGTTGTGCATGTAATCGTAGTGATTGTGTATATGAGAACAATTATGTAAATGAATATATAAAATCCCTTAATTACAGGGTTAAACGGTTATTATTAAAATCTGAGGATAATAAAAGATTTATAATTAATCGTGACAATTTGATTATAAAAAATGGATGGACCACATTAGTTCTTAGTTCTCAAAAAAAATTAGAGTTCTCATTTGATTCACTATATATATATATATATATATAAAGGTAAATTATTATAAAAACCCTTATTATCATACACACGTGAGAACAATTCATTATCTATGAAAGAAGTAGCACATAAAAATAATAATTAAATTTTCGGTCCTCATGGGATTCGAACCTAGGTGGTACACAATGCAATCATCACACAAAATGATGCATTATTGTAGATCTTCGAGATCTAATAGATAAAAATGGTTCTTATATTCTCACTTCAAATGAGGATTTTATTTGAACAATCTCCAATATATAAGGAGTGATTATTGTGTGGATACTTTTTATAGTATAAACATAAGAGTAAATATCAACACGTGATAAATCAATAGAGACATTTCAGATTCAATACACAAATTATGATGTAGATGCACAAATGCACGATTATATGTAGAAATGTACATATAACTGATTGAAATGCACACTTACAAATAACCATTAAATTTCCAAATCTAATGGACATGATTTGTATTCTAGATACATTGTACATACTATAGTTAACATGGTACCTCGTTGTTGAAATAAATAAATAATCCAAAGCATATGATAGTGCATAAAATGCCACATTCAATAAAATAAAGAATCTAAAGCGGTTCCAACTTTGTTCATTAGATTGTTTAGTACGAACTAATATTTCATCGTATGCTATTGTATCACCAAGGATCACATCTATATTACTAATGGACTCATAATTATACATAAAGTACTTCCACTACACTAGCTAGCTCATACTCCCAACAAGTACACTCTCAACACGGCCTAATATATAATGTTACATTCCACTTTATCGATACACATCATGTATATATTTATGATGCCATCAACTATAACAGTACGATATTCATCACACATGGCATACACTACGGTCATGTTTGCTACGGAATATAAGGATGTATAATATAAATAATTAATACATTCTAATATGTCGTTTGATTCAAATCACATGACCCTTTATAACACAAGGGCCCGTCAAATTTTATACGAATATATCTATGTGATTCAGCATACCACCTCTGAGGTGTGATATATAATTGAAAAACGAATAATAAAAAAAACATTACTTTATCAATGGACTTAACCGCCCCTATTTTGAATTATAAAAGATTTTAATTTAAAGGCCGTTTTAGGAATTGCAATTTCATAGATAATTATGATACATCTAAACAATGGATTACGTATATATTATAATACTTCGAGACAATTATATTATTCATACCATATAAATGATAAAAGATATCTCAGTCAAACTTAGCACGTCTTATCCCATACTGCCAAGTAAACGAGCTCTAATGATAGTGGTATGTATAGGTGGAGCCAAAGGAGGAGGGGGCTCAAGCCCCACCAATCATTTATTTATTAATAAACTATGAATAATATCTAAATTAGAATTAGATCTCGAAATTTATTAACAGAAACTTCTGAATTTTAGGTCTAAATTCTTCGATGCGAAAATGTACCAATCGGTTTCTATTCCTATCTAAAGCGAATTTGAAATTGGATTGATTGGTTTGAATTCCTAAAATTAGGAGTTATTTGGATTAAATTATTGTATATATCACATAAAAATTCTTATAAAATCATGCATGTATGAAATTGTTGGTATATGAATGCATTATTGTGCAAAAGTTCCCATCACCTAATTGAATTATAGGAAAATTGACTTAGAGTGTGTTTGGCTTAGCTTATAAGCTGTTTAGGAGCTTATAAACTGTTGCAAAGTGTTTGGTAAAATAAGCTCCCCTAAAAATAAGTTGGTCAACTCTAACTTATTTTTTCATAAACTTATAAACAATCATGAATTTACCAAAATAATCTTATTATAGTTCGTTATTTTCTACACATACGTTATTAACTTCATCTCTCGTCAATTTTATCTCTCTAACTCACGATTTTTTCTCTAGCTTGTAAGATCAATTATTCAAACACTTTAACAACTTATAAGCACTTGAGACATTACTTCTTATAAGCTCTTGAACCATCTTATAAGCTCTTGGAACTTATAAGCTCTCTAAAATAAGCTTAGCCAAACACCCCCTTATTGAAATCTCAAACTTAAAATTCAAAAAACTTGCCAGTGATTTTTTTCTGCCTAAACTCCTGGTGGTACACGAGATAAGTTGACGCAAAAGTATAGCAAGAAAATCCATATCCCTCAAAACATACACACACACACGTGTGTGGGTGATGTATATAGTAAACGAAGATAGAGGGTAGTTGAATGAGGGCAGATATTGCGGCAGAAGAAAAGGAGCAGTGCCCCTTTAACAAATTAAGCCAAAATCAGAAATGCATGACTCCCTCATTTTCCTTTCACATCTCACTTAAATCTGTTTCACATGATTTTCATTCTATCATTTGTTTGTTAACTTCGGCAATTTTTGGTCTTCAGCCCAATTCGTTTCTTCCCATCTTTCATAAATATACACTGCTCCGTTTAATTTCATTTTCAGACGCCATCATTTCCCAATTTTTATTTTATATTAAATATGCACAACATTTCATCAATTTAATAAGACGATCGATAGCAGCTCAACAAACAAATTAATAAGTATTTTACAGAAACTACGAACAGATTATTTGAATTTGAATTACATTAATCATGGAGGTTCTAAATTCAATTAAATGATAATAAAGAATATGTATTCAGACTTTATCATTCTATTTTCTTCAACCTAGCTATTAATTAATCCCTTAACATAAATAATAATAACTAGAGCTATCATCATCACTTTAAGAATAAGCTTGTATCATGTCTTAGTCATTTACCTACAATCCCCAAAAAAAAAAAAAAAAAAAGTCACAATGAATAATTATCGAGAAAATTATTGGGTCCAGGATCCACGTCTAGTTACTAAAAATTTGTCTTCAGACATGCGTGAGTGAAGACAAAAAGGTCATGCCCACGTACTGATAAACCTAACCCTAGCTAGTTTTCACATTGCACATATATATCTATATATATATCATTGTTTTTATCGAAAATGGGGTTCCTACACTTACGTTTCTAAGATTACAACGTTGAACAATTCAGAAATAGAAATATTGCAAATTATAAAAACACACTACTTTATTTTTTGTGTTCATTAGTTCAGTGAGACCGAAAATAGGAATTTAATATAGACACGGTGTGATGTATGTGCGTGATCCTTGTAGAAAATTTCAACGTTATACGTAGAGTTGCTTACTTTGTTATACCCTTTTCAATTAATTAATAAGCTGCATGTTTTTTAAATATACACGCCATGATAGCTGCTTGCTTCTGCACGTGTGGATTGTATCGAATAAATTATCCAACATAAACTTTATGATTTATTAATAACCATGCATCCTATTATATTGTTAATTACAGCACGAAGTTTTCAATATGATAATGTCACATTTATTCACTATGTTGTAAAATCATTACCCCCAAAGTTTTCTTATCAATGAAAAGTTAACGTGCATGGCATGCCTAGAAGAGCCATTGTCGCTAGGGATGTCAATTGGTGAGTTTTACTCAGACCGATCCGAAATCGCTCAAAACCCATTAAATTTTAAAACAACGATTCTGGTTCCGGTTCCGATTCCAGGCCCGCTTTAGACCCAGACCGTTTAGATCCATAGTTTGATGGTCTGATCCGATCCGGATCTGGTTCTAGAATCATAACCAATACTTTTTTATTGGTTCTGATCCGAGTAAAACCCGTCTATTGACAAACCTAAGTTTAAATAGGCTTCTCAATGAGCTAGTTTTATTCATATCGATCTGAAATCACTCATATCCGATCAAATTATAAAGCAACAGTTTTGGTTTCAATTCTGGTTCTGTCTGGTTCTGGTTCCAGACCCACTCAGATCCGGACCGTTTAAGACCCTTAGTTGATGGTCCTAGTCTGGTCCGGATCCAATATCTAATGGGTCGGTTCCAGAACAAAAACCATTACTTATTTATTGGTTCTGATCCGGATAAAACTCATCCATTGACATCCCTAATTATCGCCATATTAATATCAGTTGCATGATCTCAGTATTTTTTATTCTATTAGTATTATGGTCAACATGTCCAAAAAAAATGGGATGTCAATCCTGCAACAAATTGGAAGGTGGTGACATCATGACAATGTTTCAACAGTACGTTGTGCTAAAATTGCAAAATAAGTCAAAATTTGTGCATATACTTGGACCATTATTTAGATGTAATGCAAGAATATTCGTAATTCTTATTTATTATGAAAACCTGAAATGTTACGGGGAGAATTCCAGCATCGCTATTTAATAAGCAAGTGTTCCGAAACTTATATGATGTTGGTAGAATCTGAAATGAGATATTACCACAAGCTCAAATCGATGAATTTTAATTTATTTTAACCAGGGTAATTATAACAATATTAATTTATAACAAAAAAAAAGTTAATTGTTGGGATGAGGCTTAGGGGGTGTTCGCCTAAGCTTATTTTAGAGAGTTCATAAGCTCCAAGAGCTTATAAGATATTTCAAGAGTTTATAAGAGGTAATGTCTCATGTGCTTATAAGTTGTTAAAGTGTTTGGATAATTGATCTTATAAGCTAGATAAATAATCGTGAGTTAGAGAGATAAAATTGACGATAGATGAAGTTGATAGTGTATGTGTAGGAAATAACGAACTATAATAAAGTTATTTTGATAAATTCATGATTTCTTATAAGTTTATGAAAAATAAGTTATGGTTGATCAACTTACTTTTAGAAGAGCTTATAAGTTGTTGGAGCTTATTTTCATAACTTATAAACTGTTTAGGAGCTTATTTTATCAAACACTTTGCAACAGTGCTTATAAGTTGTTTTAAAGAGTTTATAAGCTCAGCCAAACACCCTCTTAATATCCTGTTGTTAATGGCCCCGAGATTGTTTTTAGTGGTCTGCTTTGATTAAGCCGTGCGATAAATTAGGTTCAATGGATTTAACCAAATCGTATGTCTAATTTATGGTAAGCAAAGAGTTGAATAGTTGAACAAGTAAGTCTGATTTTGTTAATGCTAATGGCAAAACACTGACTAAAAAACAATTAATGTGCAGAGCTGACAGTTACGAATCTTGAGGGCCCATTAATCTCAACCCTAGCTAGTTAATTCATTCCATCTCATGTTCTCTTGTCAATCTCTTCTCGCCATTTATTCGTAGAGCTCTCAATATAAACGTATTATGTCGTACACGTTAATTTATTTATTAAATTCTTTGGTGGATCATACTCTTATTAGGGCTGGCTGGTCCATGAAGTGGCTGGGCGACCGTATACAGGGGGGTTCTAGGCCCTGTGAGATGGGCGACCGTACAGGATTTGGGCCCAACAAGTTATATTGCTATAGTTGGTTTGGTCTAAATTAGTTTGGTTACGTCTTTGATTCACATAAAAGCCGCTTCTTTTTAAATATTTAAGAAGGCGTAAAGTAAATCAGATTTTTGGGCCTTCCCTTTTCAGATTTAAGAAGGGTTCAAAACTAAATGAAAGCAGATTTTGTAGCAAAATTTGACTTTGCATCCTTATTGAGATTTAAGCAGATTTAAATCAAGGGTTTTATTTAGGGTTGCGGTATATAAATACACCAACTTTGAACTCATTTTGGTTTTTCTTACGAACTTTAAAAATTATCATAAAATACATAAACTTAATCATTTTAGTGATTTTATCACGATTTCAAATTCATGACAAGTTAGATCTGACTTGATATCTTGAAAATTGTACTATAAACAAAACGGTTAGTGATAAAAATGACTTTAATGTCACAATTCTCTTCTTTAAGGATAGTGTATGACATCAGAGTCATGTAAGGATCATGTGCGAAGATACACAAAGCTCATGTTATATATAAACTGAAAAAGTTACATACAAGGCTCAGAGTCATGTAATCGAATTGGATCTTATACATCTCTCACTAAAAAAAGTTATATACAAATTAAAATAGTAAATTAACAAGACTGATAATATATATATAATTTATTGAAAAACTGAAGACTAATTGTAGCTAGTCATCAATTTGAATCTTGAATTAGCCCGACATACCTAACCTACTAGACCTTTATAATTAAATAGTTTGGCTCGTAGAGGACATAATTAAGCATCTTAAATATTTCTTATATCAAAACAACTCCTACATAGATGTTCGCATCATTGGGATGTTCAAAAGTGTCAACTTTCCAAAAAAAAAAAACATCATTTATTTTTTATCATGTAATTAGAAAGTTTCATTTACATCGAATAAAAATATTATTTACATTAAAAAAATATCAATATCAATAAATACGAATGTTCTCATAAAAACCCAGTTACTCTTTTCGGAGTATATAGTAAAATAATTTCGAACTCATAATTAACTGAGATTAAAACACGAGATAGTAGCCATTTCACAAAGCTTAAAGATAATTATGAGGCAGACATTGGTTTTGGAGTACTATGTTGTTATTGCTAATGAAGTTCAAATCACTTCCCAATTTGTTAGACCAAAATAAAAGAGTTTGGTTCTGTTTTTACCCAAATAATATCCCTCAAAGTTGACGAGCTCCTAGATTTGACTGCTCGATCTGTGTCTCACGTTGCTCATGTCGTTGTAATAAACTCGTCATTAATTATACCTAATCAATTTTAATTGTTAATCATTGATTGCTAAATCAATCTTGGATGTGTACATGTATATCGTTAATGTCGCACCAATACAAGTTACGTTTAAACATAAATCTCATAATTATAAAAATAAAACTACTCCTCTCAAAAATTTGATATTATAGTTTCATGGTTTCCAAGTTATCGTGTTTCAATTTTATATATCGTTTGTTGGTGATGACAATATATACCTTAGCATATAGTTAAGCACGGATATGAAACTCTGTTGCAATCTTTGTAGGTGAAAACCACTGCAGGAAGAACTATACTATAGTCTATATAAAAATAAATTTTATTTTTGGCAAAAAAGCAATTGTGTTTTCTCAATTAGGACAATTGACCTATATTAAAAAATGAGTATCATTTCAACTTCAACTTCAACTTTAACAAAAATAAGAAATAAGTGTTGTAAGAGGTATGAAATGTTTGGGGTAGAAACTCCTAATGGGCTCGGGTTATTTCGGTTTGGACCCATCAGGATGAAATGTTTGGGGTAGAAACTTTCGGTCCTAACCTTCTTTTCTTTTCAGTCTATTCGAGTCAATCTTTGGATTTCGAGCTGGACTGATATCCATAAATATTATACTACAAACATTTGTAGAGTATAGAGTATGATGATGAAATAAAATTGAAGATTAGAATATAATCAAGATTCGTGAAGAAAGGGTTGTTTATAGTAATTGAACCACAAAAAATGCGCATTATCTTTAATTGTGCTTTATGGTGATAGGTCAGGAGTTGTGCTTTAAATATTTGGTGGTTTTCTTTCAACGTTCGTTGTTAGTGATTATGGTAAGTTGAATTGATTATTGAGAACCATAATCCAGGACATGTCCTAATTGTGTAACCAGATTTGGCAAGAATTTCAACAACGTTATCTCTAATGTTATCTCTTCATTTATATTTTGTTCAAATCTAAAATGATGCTCCAACAATCTATGCTCAAAGTTAGCCCACTTTACAAGCCATTACCAAAAGCCAAAAGCTAAACTCATTCAACTTCTAATGCTTGTATTATTCACATTTTCAAAGATTTGCATGCCCATCTATTAATTCCAATTATGATTCTTTTATTATGTTATGTCGACGGAAATAAAAGAGATTGTCATAAGCCTCATATCGACCTTCTTTTATAGGTCTTGATGCTAATTGATTCGATTTTTTAAAATTCAGTACTCCATAATTAAGATTTTAATAATATATTTTAAATTTAATTGAATTTTAATTAAGATTAACAGGCAGAGACGGAGCTACGTGATGTGATGGGGGTCCATAGGCCTCCAATTTTTGTTAATTTTTTAATAAGTATATAGATAATTTAAATACTAGATAAGTAGAATACTTAATTTTTCTAATGGTATATAGGCAATCTAATATTATTTTTCTGCATCACAAAAAGGCAATCTAATATTTTAAAGTATAAACTTTGCATATCTTTCAGCTTGAATTAAACATTGTTCATTATTTAAATTTATTTTATTATTTTTTCTATATACACAAACATATCATGTTGCGGTGGTTTCATCAATTATGAGGAGCCACATTATCAACTTTTTTTTTGAATGGTTTCACGCAATTCAAATAATATTATCTAATTATTTAAAGTATTATTAGTTTTCAAATTTATTTTTAAAATATACTTATTACTTTTAAAATTAATTATTAGTTGGGCACCTAAAAAAGTATTTTCGGCTCCCGCCTCTGTTGATAGGGCCCTTGAGAATTGTAGTTTGGACTGGCTTTCGGAAATTGGAGGTCAAAACTAGAAAATTAAAATGGGCCAAAACGAAGCAGTCTTATTTGAATTTTCATTTTGGGTCTTCAAATTTGGGCCATTTTATATTTTCACTGTTCGGGCAATTTGCGTGTCAGTTTTTGGGCTGAATCTGATTTTATACTAGAAAATAAGATGCCTTCAAATCCTTAACATTTTAAGATATAATTCCAAATTCAACGTAAACTTTAAACTTGAGTAAAGTTTTTCAAAATTATTTTTAGATCATTTGATGCGTATACACTTTATTCTTTGGATAAACTTGAGTAAAGTTTTGATATTACCTTCGGGAATTGGATAAATAACAAATTCTTAAATTTTGTTTTATTTACAGAAAAAAATATATTTCACAATACTTTTTAATTTGTTTAATTGAATTAAATTTTATTATAATAACATATGTATATATTAGTATTTTGTTATTTATTATGAACTGTTACAATTGTATTTTAAGTTTCATATGTGGTATTTTAAATTCTTCATCTTTTCTCCAATAGTCAAACTGATCGAAATTCAACTTGGTTTCAATTTTTTAGACTGAATCGAATATCAAACTCTGTTTAGGTCGAACTGAATTGACTGAAACTCTTTGATTTTATTTAATTTAAGTATTACAGTTGGTTTATACTTACCCTTACTTTTGATACCTCAAATTATGTCCCATCACAGCAACTGGATTGATAAGAGTAGGGGTGGGAAAAAATACCGAAAAATCGGTATACCGGACTTACCGTGTCAAAAAAATATCGAAAATATCGAATTTTTGAAATACCTGTTGGATTTGTATACTGAAAGCAGTTTTGGTTGAGCTTGTATACAATGTTTCTCGTTACCACTATTACAATCTCCTATCTGAATTGATTACTTGATTGCATATATCATGTCCCTTATCTCATATATAAGTTAGATCATACGATGTGTAGAAGATCACGAAGTCCGTATGATTGGTCAAGCTTAATGAGATATAAAAGAATCACAACCGAGACAACTTGAGGACGAGTTGTCGGTATAGGTCTTGATATAGATAAGAAGTGACTTGACTTGGTTGTTTGTCTATCTTTGTACGTCTCGGCGTATTGATGGATCACGATGAGATGAGTTCTTCTATCGACCGTTGTGAAGAACCTAGATCTCGATGACTTACGATGATCTAAACATCGATAAGGTATTAGGTGAGTATGAGTTGTTGAGCATCACTTTGACTTGTTATGGGTGAGGTTATATGTTTTAACCCATATTCTCCGCATCTTGGGTGGTGGCGGTGCTTGTATGTCATGCTAGTTATCTCAGTCGAGTCACCGTATCCGTTTAGGATGATGGCGTCCCTTAAGGAGCTCAAAGGTTTATTATACTAAACCCTGTAGGTTGAGTTAGCTCAAGTACAATAATAAGTTTGAGTGGTACTACTTAAGGAATTAAAGATATTAATTATTTTAAGCAGTCAGAATGCTCTAAATAATTAATGGACGTGCGATATCTTAAATACGGGGATTCATAATGTCTAAGTGCAAGCCCGACTCACCTTCGGTAATAAATGGGTAAGTCAGCATTTATTCTCTAGTGGCATGAATGAATGTTTATAAATTAATTTATGTTCTGGACTGAACATAAGATAATTAATTTATTTTAGGCTCATCTTTATTCCTTGCATTTGATCCCTGGGCTGGCCCATCCAGGCCCGTAGCACAGTGAAAATCGACGCCCCCTATCCTCTAATGGCAAGGATTTGATCCTCTTTATCCATAAGGATGTTATTATATTTATGGGATATGCATGGATCATTTCCTAATGAGATTATGGTAATGTATTATAAATATAAGGTAAGAGATAAGATCAAGGTTAATCCTTAATTATCCTACACCATAATTTTCGTGCATCTCCTTATTATTATAGGAGAGGATTCTCGAAAATTGTAGATGAATTTAGGGTGATTTTCTGTAGCATTCTCCATAGATCGTCCTCACTCGACGTTGGAGATTGGGCAACCGGGATACTGATCCGTAAGGTCAAAGCACGTGTCTCGATCCGTTCATCCCGTTCATCCCCGACAGATTCAAAAGTAAACACGAGAAAACCCTACGTGTTGCAATTAATTATATAGACGCATGCTAGGAATATAATCAATGTATGGTGAATTAAACATCCAAGATAGATCCTCGGGAGAGGCTAAAATCGATTTCCTACAATTGGTATCGAGCACGGGATCGATATCTTGGCTCTATTGGATTAATTCACGTTTGATTATTACGCGCGCAATTAATTAATTGTTGGATCCGCTGTTCATCGTGGCTCGGTTTTATTTTTGTCGGATTTTGTTTTCACCACGAAAAATCCGTGGTTAGATTAGATTTTTCCCGTAAATCTTATCGTAAAAGAAGAACGAAGATGAAAGCACAAAGAACGAGGCGACGGAGAACAGTCGAGCGGCGCACGGCGCTCGCGGATGCGCCGCGCAACCGTCACGTTCTCGGCGACATGGGCGAGCTCGGCGGCGCTTGCTTCGCTTCAGCGCTGGCGCTTGCCAGCCTTGCAGCGCACGATCGGCGGCTTCGGCGGTTAGGCGGCGGGCGGCACATCTCGCGGCCGGGGTGCGGGCGCGCGCCGCTGCGGAAGCCTCGGCATCGCTGGCGCTGAGCGTCTTGCGCTTCGGTGGCGCTTCGTCGCGGTCGCGGCCGCCGCGATCGCTAGGTGGCAAACACATCGCGCGAGATCTCCGGCGCTTCACACGCTGCGGGCGGCGGGCTGCGCGTTTTGTCGCGAGATCCCGCCCGCGAGCACCCTCGAGATCGCGAGCGCGACCGCAAGGAAACAGCGCGTGAGCGCGAATTTCTCGGCGGGCGGAGCGAGATTAGCGCAGAAACCTCGACTGTGCGATTTTCTCGGCGAGCCAGCGCGCAAGACGAGGATAGGGCGGCGGCGGTGCTAGGCGCGCGCATGGGCTATGCCCTAACGTGCGCGGCCCAGCCCATCTTGGTCCGACCCGACCCAAACCAGGCCCAGACCCGATTTTTCCGGCCCGAATCATGTTTTGACGAATTCGGTCCGTGCCTGTGCACGCGAGGCCCGTTTTTCGAAGTTAATGAAGATCTGTACTTTGCAATTCTATGTAATAGATTAGGCAGGAAAGTGCAGGTTCCACGAGTGGGCCACGATGAATGTTTTATTTTATTTTTAATCGTTCATTGCATGTCGTGGATGTTTAAATTATGCAGAAGCATGCTATGTATGTTTAAATTACGTAGACAAACATATTACATGTTTTCGTGATTGGATGCGCATAGTAAGCATGCTAAGTTTATCGCGTTTTCAAGCATATTTTAGAATTCTGCGAGCATGTTTTACATGTTGAGTTCTATAGAAAAGCATACTAGGATTACGTGATACGCATGGACAAACCTTTTGAAACAAAAGACTAAGCAAGTAAACCCGACATATTAATTTTCAAATTAAAATGTCAAGACCTCCACTTTTTGATCTCTAAACAAAGTGATACGCACTGTGAGTAAACGTCCACATGCATGGCTTGCTTGCATTGTTTTATCATAAGTTTGTTAGATGAGATTTCTAAATAAAACCTTTTAAATCTATTGAGAAGTGGGAGTTTCACGTGTAAACATCCACACGCGTGGCTTGCATGTGCGATTTTCATAAGTTCTCTAGAGATAGTTTTAAAAGGAGATAACAAAAGAATTTGAATTGGAAGCGGTATGGTCCGAGTGAGTATGCCAATTCTAAGAATTCATTTTCTGCTGTTAAAATTGTGGTCATTGCTTAGACATCACCTCAAGTACAACTTCCCACGAAGTCCCTTCTTGCGATAGTGATGTGGTCTAGTAAGGTCCAATCATTAATTTCATTTGTCATAAGGATAAGTTGACATGGATTGAAATTAAACGACTAAAAGGTATATTTTAGTCTGGTCGAGGGGTTCATGTTTAAACGTCCACACGCGTGGTTTGCATGTGGGATTCCTTGGGCGATTGGAGGTTTCAATTAATATTGTTTTATCAAAAGGTTACAATATTATTGTTACGAATTATGTGCGATCGTATGCTTATGTGTTTACATTATCTTTTCAGATATGTCTCTTACACCGATTATCAATATGCTCGCACAAAATCCCTATCCGTCCGAATTTTATCGAGTGTAAACGAAACATGGAATATGTTCTTATCATTGAAGAACACATGTTTGTTCTCACTACTCCTAAACCCGATGCCTTTCTCGACGATCGACTAATGAGCAATGAGAGTCGGCGGACTTTGGCATAAGTCGAACAATATGGAAAAATGCTATATGATGACTACTATGTCCAAAGGCTTGCAGCTGCAGCATCAGTTGATGGTAGACGCGACTGAAATATGGTCAAGTCTCGAGAGTAAGTTTGGGCAATCGGATCGGACAGTCCGCTTCCACACAATGAGAGAAATCTTGGCGTGTAAGATGGAAGAAGGAAGTTCGGTCCATGAACATGTCTCTCACATGACTCATCTCATGGATAGTCTTGATCAGTTGGGAGGAGGTATTGACGGCGAAGCCAAGGTCGATATCATCCTCAACACACTGCCCAAGTCTTTTGAGAATTTTCGCGTGAATACGATCATGAGGAAGACCGAGTATACACTTAGTCAGTTGCTAAATGATCTCGTGGCCGCTGAAGGAGTTATGGGTAAAGGAGAACATGCTCTTGCTAGCACATCTAGGGGCCCAAATTTTTCGTTGCAAAATGGAAAAGAAAAGGGCACCAAATGTGGTAGAGGCAAGGAAATAGTGGGAGTAATGGGAACAAGAACATGCACACACCGGAGGCTTGAAGAAGCGAAAGGAGAGGCAAGTGCTTCAGTCTGCAAGACTAGGCATTGGAAGGCATGCCCTATGCTCAAGGCTCAGGTATTTGCTTTAATAACGAAACATCAGCGACTTGTTCTACCCATTCTTGGGTAGTAACACGCGTCGAATCACATATTTAGCGACTTGATCTACCGATTCATGGGCAACGCGCGAAAGTCGAGGCCGTTGCGATTGGAGATGTTTCTTTATGTTTTGATAGAACAGCTTTAGTTTTAAAGGACGTTTAATATGTGCGGAGTTTCATGAAACCTTGTTTCGATTTGAAACTATTTATTCATGGATATTCATTATTTTTGATAGTGGTGTTTCTATCATTAGAAATGACGGTTATACGTGTTGGCACATTATATAATTCGCTTTATACTATTTACGCTAAACATAATACCTATAACTATGTTGCATCATCTACAAACCTTAAAAGAGAAAGTTTTCTTCGCAAGATGACACCACTTTTCTCGGCATCTTAGATTAGGTCACATCAATCTAAATAGGATCCAAAGGCGGCTAAGAATGGGCGTTGGGTAATCTCACGGTGACTCGCTTCCGATCTGCGAATCTGTATAGAAGGAAAGATATCGACCGACCCTTCAAAGCGAAGGGTTATAGAGCCAAAGTTGTGTTGGAGCTAGTCCATTCGACTGTGTGGGCGATGTCCACACAAGCTCGTGGAGGGTGCAGTATTTTTCACTTTCATTGACGATTACTCGAGGTGCGGATACGTATACCGCTTCACCGCAAGTCCGAATGCTTTGAGAAATTTAAAGAGTTTAAGGCGGAAGTGGAGCGAAGCTTGGTAAAGTATCAAGTCATCTGCGATCGATCGCGGTGGCGAATACCAAGAACGAGTTCATGGACTATCTAGTGAAGTGTGGGATTACCTCCCAACAAGATTACACCGGCACACCACACAAAATGGTGTGTCGGAGCGAAGAAATAGGACTCTTTTGGAAATGATTAGATCAATGATAAGTTATGCGGCATTGCCTATTTCGTTCGGGGTATGCCTTAGAAACGCGGCATACTTGCTAAATCTAGTACTATCCAAGTCGATCGAAAAGACCCTTCGAGTTGTGGTTTGGGCGCGAAGACTGGTTTAAGCCACATAAGGATATGGGCGATCCGACACGTGTCTTTGAAGAAGAAGGCGACAAGTTGGAGGCTATATCCGACGCAAGGTCGTTTATTGGCTATCCTAGAGGACGAAGGTGGTTTATTCTATAGTCTAAGGATCGGAAGATCATTATTAGCACTAATGCCCGATTCTTAGAAGAGGATTATATGACAAACCATAAATTCAAAGTTGAAATCATTCTTGAGAATTAGAAGATGATCGTATTCCACCACCGATTAAGCGAAAGTGCGAGATGTCGTGTCTCGTGGGAGGGATCGACACCAGATACTTCAAGAAATTGAAGTGGATCGAGTTCCACCGGAGATACCGGCCGTCATGTGGCTCCTATCCGAAGCAAGTTGTGCAATATAGAGAACCACAAGTTACTTCACCCACCGTTGCCATTGTGCCAGTAGCGCCTCATCGTAGTGGGAGGGTTGTTCGTTAACCCGAGCGATTTATGTTCGTGGGTGAATCTTGGTTTAGTCCCGGAAGCGAGCAGCAATAATCGACCCATGGACATACAAATGAGGCGATACAAGACATTGATGCAAGATAATGGCACACCGCTATGGACTTAGAAATTGAGTCCATAACGACTATGGATGTATACGAAAAGACACTTCTACCAGATGGCAAGGAAGCCATAGGTAGTAAGTGGGTATACAAGAGGAAGAGATTTCAGATGGAGAGGTTTCGGCTTTTAAAGCCGAACTTGTGGCGAAAGGGTATACTCAGTTGAGGGCATCGATTTCGATGAGACCTTTTCGCTTTGTGCAATGCTCAAGTCCATCGAATTCTTACGGCCATAGCACCCACTCAACCTTGAGGTTTGGCAAATGGATGTGAAAACCGCTTTTCTAAGCGGTTACCTTGAGGAAGGTAGAGACATCTATATGCAGAACCGAAGGTTATGTGGTGAAGGGTGAAGAGCATCTAGTATGGAAGCTTAAGAAGTCCATTTATGGGCTTAAGCAAGCCTCACGATCACGGAACTTACGCTTTGACGAGGTGGTAAAGTCCCATGGATTTACCCAGTTGCCTAGCGAAAGTTGTTTGTATCGCTTAGATGTCAACGGTGATGTGGTATTTCTTGCACTTTATGTAGATGACATTCTTCTAGTTGGCAACAATGTGAAGTTGTTATCGGGCGTAAAGAGTTGGTTATCCGATCGGTTTTCAATGAAAGACTTAGGAGATGCGGCGTACATTCTTGGGATCAAGGTTTACCGAGATCGCAAGAGGAAAATGTTGAGCTTATCTCGGGCGTCTTACATTGATCTTGTGATTACTCGTTTTAGTATGCAAACCGCCAAGAAATGATTGCTACCTTCGCATACATGGCGTTCGTTTATCTAAGGAGCGATCACCTATGACCGCAGGGAGAAAGAGAAATGAGACAAGTTCCTTACGCTTCGCCGTAGGAAGTCTCATGTACGCAATGTTATGTACGAGACCGATATCCGCTATCACGGTAGGCATAGTAGCAAGATATCGATCTAACCTGGACAAGCTCATTGGATTGCAAGAAAAGCTTATACTCAAGTACCGAAAAGGACTCGAGATTATAGTTGGTTTACCATGCGGATAGTCTAATGCCTTTGGGTTTATCTGCACTCGGTTTCCAAGTCGACCGTGATGAGAAAAGTCTACCTCGGGCTATGTGTTTACCTTGGGAGGTGGAGCCGTATCTGGCGGAGTGTAAAGCGGCGATGCATTGCGGACTCTACCATGGAAGCCGAATATGTAGCCTCTTGGAGGTCGCTAAGGAGGTTGTATGGTTCAAGAACTACCTCATGGATCTAGGTGTGGTACCTAGTTTTCCCAAGAGTATCATAGTTCTTGTGATAACTCGGTGCGATGTGGCAAACTCGAAGGAACCACGGACCCACAAGGCGACCAAACACATAGAGAGAAAGTACCATGTCATACGAGAAATCGTGAGGCGAGGGACGTCTTGATTGAAAAGATTGATCGACGGATAACCTAGCGGATCCATTCACAAAGAGTGCGCAAAAAAGTCTACGAAGTGCGTTCGAGGACTTGGATTGCGCTTGATGGCACCCACTTAGAAATGAAACTTTTGTATAAGTGGGAGAAGCAAAGTGATGGTTTTGTTTGTAATAGCTAGTAGAGACACATTGTATACTAAAAGTTTGCTTTAGTATAAGTGGGAGATTGTTGAATTTATATCTTGAAAGCGCTTTGGTTGAGCTTGTATACAATGTTTCTCGTTACCACTATTACAATCTCCTATCCGAATTGATTACTTGATTGCATATATCTATGTCCCTTATCTCATATATAAGTTAGATCATACGGTGTGTAGAAGATCACGAAGTCCGTATGATTTGTCGAAGCTTAATGAGATATAAAAGAATCACACCGAGACAACTTGAGGACGAGTTGTCGGTATAGGCTGCGGTATAGATAAGTGACTTGACTTGGTTGCTTGTCTATCTTTGATGCGTCTCGACGTATTGATGAATCACAGTGAGATGAGTTCTTCTATCTGACCGTTGTGAAGAACCTAGATCTCGGTGACTTACGATGATCTAAACCTCGATAAGGTATTAGGTGAGATGAGTTGCTGACCATCACTTTGACTTGTTATGGATGAGGGTTATATGTTCTAACCCAATATTCTCCGCATCTTGGGTGGTGGCAGTGCTTGTATGTCATGCTAGTTATCTTTATCGAGTCACCGTATCCGTTTAGGATGATGACGTCCCCTTAAGGAGCTCAAAAGGTTTGTTGTACTAAACCCTGCAGGTTGAGTTAGCTCAAGTACAATAATAAGGTTGAGTGGTACTACTTAAGGAATTAAAGATATTAATTATTTTAAGCGATCGAGAATGCTCTAAATAATTAATGGACGTCGATATCTTAAATACGGGATTCGTAATGTCTAAGTGCAAGCCGACTCACCTTGGTAATAAAGGGGTAAGTCGGCATTTATTCTCTAGTGGCATGAATGAATGTTTATAAATTAATTTATGTTACGGGTTTGAACATAAGATAATTAATTTATTTGAGGCCCATCTTTATTCCTTGCATTTGATCCCTGGGCTGGCCCATCCAGGCCCGTAGCGCAGTGAAAATCGGCGCCTCCTATCCTCTAATGGCAAGGATTTGATCCTCTTTATCCATAAGGATATTATTATATTTATGGGATATGCATGGATCCTTTCCTAATGGGATTATGGTAATGCATTATAAATATAAGGTAAGAGATAAGATCAAGGTTAATCCTTAATTATCCTACACCATAATTTTCGTGCATCTCCTTATTATTATAGGAGAGGATTCTCGAAAATTGTAGAGGAATTTAGGGTGATTTTCTGTAGCATTCTCCATAGATCGTCCTCACTCGACGTTGGAGATTGGGCAACCGGGATACAGTCCAGAAGGTCAAAGCACGAGTCTCGATCTGTTCATCCCGTTCATCCCCGATTGATTCAAAGGTAAACACGAGAAAACCCCTATGTGTTGCAATTAATTATATAGACGCATGCTAGGAATATAATTAATGTATGGTGAATTAAACATCCAAGATAGATCCTCGGGAGAGGGCTAAAATCAGTTTTCCCTACAATACCGTAATTTTTGGTACGGTATCATTAATTTTTGGTACAGTAACGGTATCAATTTTTTGGATACCGTGGTATACCGATATATACCGTACCGCGGTATATATCAAAAATTTCGATACATACCGGTATGTTGGTATATACAGGTACCACAGTATATACCAAAAAATTCGGTATACCAAATTCTTCGGTATGAATTCGGTATACCATACCCAAATATAATATTTATTTATTATATATAGTTAATATTAACTTTAAAAATATATATTTATTCATAATTAATTATAAATTACAAAATATGTTATTATTGACAATTAAAAATGAATAGGAACTTTTATACTCAATAAAATTATATATAAACTAAGTCACATCTATGTTATATAACTAATTTACGATGAGTTTAAAATAATTATAACTTTTAAATAGACTTTGAAAAGTAAATAAATTGAATAAATATAAATTATATAATAGATTATGTTAAATAGTATATTCAATCTATAGTAGAGTCTATATTACTATTACATAATGAAAATAACTTATGTTTTACATATATTCTAAACTTTTGATAACGGTATATGATTTTTTTTAATCAGATCTTAATATGTACTTTTATGTATATTATGATGTTAAATAAAAAAATAATTAATGCAATGAGATACCGATTGGTTAAACTCAAAAAATAATTACATGCTCTACTAAGTTATTATTTGAAACTATAATATCAACATACATAATTATAAAATTAAATATATAAGTACGAGTTATATAGTTATATTTATATATCTATAATTATAGTCGCTAAATGGGATAAATATAATCAAATGATCTAAATATAATACTTAATTCATACATTGTATATTCAATATTATTAGTGCGTAATGAAGAATACTTATGTTTGACATATACTTTAAATTTTCAATAACTTTATATGTATTTTATATTTTAATCAAACCTTAATATATATTTTCATGTATATTATAATATCAATATAGTTAGCTAATGATACTAGATCATAATAATATAATATCATTATAGTTAATTATAAAACTTGAGAAATAATTACATGATTTACTAATTGTTTTTAAAATTAGAATATCAATATAGTTAATTATAATAAAGTATATATAAATATACAAGTACGAGTCACATATTCGTATTTATATACATATAATTATAATTAAGTAATTTTTTATAATTTCGATAATTTTTTATAATTTCGATAATTTTCGGTAATTTCAGATACCAAGTCCCAGACTGATATCTAGTAAAAGTCGATACAGAATGGTATAAAATTTTATCATACCATAATCTTTGGTATACCGATTTTCGGTATGTCGAACGGTCCGGTACGGTATCGATATGAAATTTTACATATCGTAATTTTCGATACGGTATACGATACGACGAAAAAAATTTGGTATACCGTACCGACCCACCCTGTTTAGTATGATTTTATACTTATTCTTTGTATTCTTTTGCATGTCGTTTCTAGTTATTTTTCATATTTATGTCGTTGTTTTGATTAGTATTTATCGATTCGAGCTTATTTGGTTAGTTTCGATGTTTTGTAGAAAACGATGTTAAATAGGAAAAAATGGATATCACAAGTATGGATGTAAAAATTTTACAATGTTAAAGAGCATCTCGATGGAGTCCATAGGCACAAATGGATCTCAATTCGGAGTTCAGACGAGAGAGAACGAAGCAAAATATCGAAGTCGCGCACGCGCGTGCGCAAGCACGTCCGGCGCTGGGTATGCCCCAACGTGCGCCCCACATGCCGCGCCAGGCCCGGGCCCGTTGGGTCCTTCCCGCGACGTCTTGTCTGCCAGTGCCCCGCTTTGTCCAACTCCGCTTGACGCCTCACCTCCCCCGGCTCGGCGGTCGAAGCAAGAGCGTTCCTCCCGCCAAGACCTTGCCCGCCTTGGAACTAAGCGCCGGTTACCCTTGCACACGACCAAAGCGGTGGCCTTACCCCGGCGGTGGCCTTCCCTCCCCGCAGCGCCGACTTCATCGCAGCGTGAAGGAGCTGACCTTGCCCCCCTCGCGGAGCCAAGCGCCGGACGCATCCTAGGGTCGGCCTCAAGAAGCTGACCTTGCCTCCAGCAGCGCCGGCCCCACCTCCGTCCGGTGCTGTGCCACTCTTTCTGTTCCGTCCAGAGAGTCATCCCAGCGCCGGTTTCAATCCGTCTCACGCTGGGGTACCCGCTCTGACCTTTCTGAGAGCCACGCCCATCTGCGGTTTCATCCGTCCGTGACCGGACGTCTTTAGGCCTATTTTTACTTATTTTACCGGGCTTCATGAGGTTTATAAAGAAGAACATCCGCTCTTCTCACAGATCTATCATCATTCACGTATTTTCTTCTTCTTTTCTTTCTCTTTTCTTTTCATTTTCCTTTCCATTTAATTATTGTACTTGGATTAACATTGGGATTGAACGATTCCGGATTTTTGGAAGACGAATTTATCTATGAATGGTTTGTAAAATTTTTCTCGTTTCATTATGTCTATGTAATTGTTATGGGGATAATTTCTACTATGAGATAAATTATCGATTTGTGGAAAAATAAATGTTGGATTGTTCTTGTCTTGAATCGTGATTAATTGTATTGATGATTTATAATTTTCATATCCATATAAATTGTTTATTTCAAGATCTTCATACATGATGTTCGAGAGAATAGTGTAGGTTGATTATGTGCTTATGTTTGATTATGAAGGAATGCGAGAGTATATTTATGTTAAATATAAGTTTGACAACGAATGTGATCGAGAGATTGATTTGTTGTTGAGTAATTAATATATGTGGATATGGTTTTTGTTATCTTGTGCATTTGTAGTTAAATATCCTTCGTAGTTGATGACGGTTGGGTTGAGAGCTTCCCCGTCATTAAGTTCGAGTCTAACATTGACGTGATCGAGAGATTAGTTAGTGTTGAACATTAGGTGAGAGGCGTGAGTGTTTTATGCACGGTGTACTGGTCCTTGATTCATTAATAGCGAAGATAGATTTGAACCCTAGAACACCGTCTCCAATTCCGTATATCTGTCAATTCCTCTTGTTATCCAAGTGCATCCATTTTACCTGCTTTATTTTATTTCCTGCTTTCGTTCGTTCCGTGACAGATCCCCTTATTTTAGGACGTTAGTATTTCTTTTATGTTTTTGTGTTTAACATAAAACCGTATCCCTGTTAAGCATTCCTCGAGTGATTCGACTTGGGCCGATCTTACCGCTCTATAAGGACCTCGTACTATTGCGAGCGACTTAAAAGAATAATTTGGTCGGAATAAATTTTGGCGCCGTTGTCGGGGAAGGCTTTAGGCTTTCGGTTTTGTGTCTCTTTATTTTTTTTGTTTTCTTTTGTTTTTCTATTTCTTCCCCCCGTGCTTCTTCTTTTAATTCTTTCTTTTTCTTTTTCTTTTTCTTTGTTACTATTTTCTCCAACAGGTGCGTGTGATCTTGTTTTTGTAGTTGGTGTTTGTTAATGCAGGGTTACCGACGATACGAATATGGTCAGACAAGCCTGGAGGAGGAAAGCTCGTCGTATTGGGCATATTCTTCTTACAAAGAATGACCTCAATTCGACTATTTTGAGGGATACCCGTCAGGCTGTGAGCATCAAGCCTATGATCCCTACTGGAGGCATCCTCAGAGTTCTTTATATAGTAAGGACCTCTTTTTCCAGCAACAGCCGGTGAAGCCGACATTGGAGGATACATTGTCGGCTTTCATTCAGGCGAGTTAGCCGGTGAAGCCGACACTGGAGGATACATTGTAGGTTTTCATTCAAGCGAGTTCACCGGTGAAATCGACATTGGGGGATACATTACATGTTTTCATTCAGGAGAGTCAGCCGGTGAAGCCAACATTGAAGGATACATTGCAGACTTTCATTCAGTCGAGTCAGTCGGTGAAGCCAACATTGGAAGAAACACTGATGTCTTTTATACAGACGAGTCAACAAAATTTTAAAATATTGGAAGCATCTATCGAATGTGTAATGATCCAAGTCAGTCAGTTAGCTAGGACAGTGGAAGAATTGGTTCACAACCAAAGTGTGGAGGAGATGCCGAGTCAACTGGAGCAGACTTCTTTTGTTATATTTTTGAAGATGATGAAGTTGAGAAGAGAATCGGGACATATGATGAAAGTGATGAGTCAAGCTTTCATCAAGTTAAGACTAAGTATGGACAACCTGATCTCTTTCCGAACCAATTGATGGATGAGGAGAGGACAAAAGTTGAGGTAACATCTATAATATTTCAACATCCTAATTCACCAAAGTATTGTTCTCTAGGAGTTGAGGTTATCTATTTTTCTTTGAAGAATATGATGTTTGATTTAAGTTTAATTGATTTATTATTTGCTGCCTTGACTGTCCTTTGTACTTACATGGTTACTACTGATGCTCTGGTTGAGATGGTATTCCTGCAGGTGAAGGACTATGGATAGTCCATTTTTCATTGTTGGAGCTTGTGCCATTGAAATGAGCGCTGCGTGTGAGGCAACCCACGAGTTTATTTGTTTTTATCTGTTTTGTTCCTTTTCTTTTTATTTTTCAGGTTTTTAATAAGTGAAATGAGAATTGTGGCGAGTTGCATATCATGAACACTCAAGCCACTGGACGTCGTCACCGCCATACCTAGTTGACTTGCTTTCCCAATTTCAGGGAAGTTCACTTCTACATTTTATCTTTTTGGCTTTTGTCTAAAGTGTGGAGGCGTGCATGCCGTCTTTGTGTGTTTGCATGTGACTTGTGTTTGTTTGGGTGTGTCGTCCTCTATTTTATACCTTTTTTTTATTTGAGTATGATTTATCATTTAGTATACGAGTAGAGTTGAGTGAGCATGATTTGATTGGGTATGCTCGTCCGAACTGATTTCTAGTAACTCTTATTGATGCGTGACTTGGCTTGATAATTGTTGATGATTGATCTAGCTGTGGGGCACGTCGAAGTAAATTGTGATGAAGTGATATGTGTAGTTGATTGTCGTTGCCATTTATATGGCCCCCTTTCGTGTCTTATCTCGAAAAAAATTATGAAAATATGAAAAAAAAAATTGTTATAAAAATAAAAACAAAAATAAAAAAGTTGGAATAAGTTGTTGATGGATTGAATAAGTGAGCTTAAGGTTGGAATAAGGGGCTCTACTCCTCTCGCTCCATGTTGTTTCTCGAATGGAAGCTCAAAAGTGATGAGTATGGAAAACCACATCAGGATACTCGGGTTTTCAACTCGAAGGTTTGACTTAATGAATATTTTCCTATAATCCTCCTTGAGTCGTCACATCTGGTATTTGTGGTAGTGTTATGTTGAAAATGAGATATGTTATGCAAGGATCTATATGAGTTAGCTATTCGATTATTAAATGCATATAGATCAGATTTGTGATTTGCTTGGATTAAGCCGCATGCTCTATCAATTGTTAATTCATTACCATGCTAAAAAATGTATCGGTTTAAAAATTCTATGAAAACGTGAAGTCGTGGATGATCCACTTGAATATGTGTTTTCTCGATTTCTTTTCTTGTGTCGCGAATATAATGTTTGCTTGAGGACAAGTAAGGTTTAAGTGTGGAAGAGTTGTTTAGTATGATTTTGTACTTATTCTTGATATTATTTTGCATGTTGTTTCCAGTTATTTGTCCTATCTATGTCGTTGTTTTGATTAGTATTTATCGATTCGGGCTTATTTGGTTTGTTTCGATGTTTTGTAGAAAACAGTGTTAAATAGGACAAAATGGATATGACAAGGATGGATATAAAAAATTTACAATGTTAATGAGCATCTTGATAGGAGTCCAAAGGCGCAAACGGATCGTAATTCGAAGTTCGGACGAGAAAGAACGGAGCAAAATAGTGAAGTCGTGCACGTGCGTGCTTGTGCCAGCGTCCGTACTGGTATGCCCCAGCCTGCCCCCATGCCGCGCCAAGCCCAGAGCCCGCTGGGTCCTTCTCGCGTCGTCTCGTCCGCCAGCGCCCAGGTTCGTCCAACCCGTCGAACGCCTCAACGTCGACTTGAGGTGTCCCCCGCCAGCGTGGTGACGGGCGGAACCGCGGTTTAGGGCGGGACCGGCGGTCCGCGGTTCAAATGTGACGGCCCTAGCCCGGCCCTACATACTAGTTGGCGGTTTAGGGCGGGCCTGAGCCAGCGGTCCCGGTTCGGGCTCGAACCGCCGGTTTAGGGCCGAGCCCGGCGGTTCGGCCTGTTCGCCAGCGATTTTGTATTGATCTGTTCTCTCGTCCGAGCTCGATTTTCGATTCGTTTGCGCTCACGAACTCGTATCGCGATATACTTCAACTCTTATGAAGGGTAAAATCTCCAATTCTATCTCAAATTTTCTGAAAATTCAATCAAATATGCAACAAGAATCAAAGTCCAAGATTTTAACAAACTTTTAAGTTTTAACTTTTAACTTTTAAGTCTAAAGTTTAATAAACTTGTAAATATTTTTAAAGTTGTAAAAATTTGTAAACTACTAAACTTGTAAATATTTTTAAATTTTAAGTGATTTTTTATGTTTGAATTTGTAAATACTTTGCATTTTGCATTTGTTAAAATACGTATAAATATAAAATATGTGTCAACACTTTGCATTTTTAATAAATGATGAGTAAAATTACATAAATCCGTTTATGACTTTTACATAGGGATGAAAAATAATAATAATAAAGGACTTGAGCTCAATTTAATTTCTAAAATTGAGTTGCCTACATATCCTCATAATCATAGAGGAATCAAAGTCCATGTAGTTCTTTTAATTTCTAAATGCTCTACTCGTCTCCGCACCCGATTCCGATCGATCCGTTTCGGTGAAGGCCTCGTCTTCGCCTCGCTACCATCTTCCCATTGTGGTTCTTGAGCTCTAAGGTCGGCCCTACACCAATCATCGAGCAACATTGTAGCTTCAATGTTCGCGGCTTCATGTTGCTTCTTCTTTGATCAAGCATTAGTCCTCCAATGCTAAATGCTTGTTCAACGGATACGGTGGATGCCGGACGGCAAATAACTCCTTTGCCATGATTGAGAGGATTGGGTACTCTCTTCTTCGACCACCACTTCAAGACATCGATCGAAGGACCGCTATCTTCAACACCAAAGACAAAAGGAGTTTGCAAATATATATCTAATTCACTATTACCTTGTCCTCTCGGCCTTTGAGAAGGGGTTTTAATTTGAGCTTGGTTCGTTGATATTCCATACTCATGAGGATGAGAACCTCCATGTGCCTATTGAGCGTTCCGTAACCTCCTTTCTCGATCCATTTGTAGGTTTTCGTGCAATAGTTGCAATAAGCAACGATCTCTTTCGACCGTCGGGAAGAGGTGCTTCGCTAAGACACTTCCACTTTTCTAAAGAAAATATAAAAGATATTGTAAGAACTATGAACATGAAATTAAAATTGTGAAACTAATTTGTAAGAAACGTAAAATTTACGTACTAAAGTGCTTCACAAAACGCTCGGACTTAAGTTCCTTTGATTTTGGTGGTTGTGGCGATATCTTGGTCAAAGTCGTCATATTCTTCGTCGCCTTCTTCGTCGCCTTCTTCATCGTCGTCTTGGTCGTTCGAGCCCACGCCACCGAAATTGGGACTTCTTTCCATTCGATGCACCATTTCATAAAATCGAGCATCTTCTTGACCAGAACCTTCGGCAACTTGCCTTGAGATTTCCTCCGCCGCTAAGGCCCTTCGTGAACGTTGAGTTGGAATGTTTCCTCCTCACTGGAGCTCCTTCATCGGGGGCCTTTCCTTTCCCTTGTTTAATCGTTTAAAGAAAGACATGATGATTGATGAAGTGAGAAAGTTTGAGAGTTTAGAATAAGAATGAGAGATAAGAGATTGAGAGAGCTTGAGAACTTGAGAGATTGAGTTTGAGAGTGAGAATGAGAGCTTGAAAGCTTGAAAATTAGATGTAAATGAGTGAATTAAGGTTGAGAAATGAGAGATTGAAGTGAGGATAGAGTTAGGATGATGGATATATTTATAGGAGTGATTTTGGGGTGAAATTAGAAAATAGCCGCTTTTAGCCGTTTTTAGCCGTTGGGACCGCGGTTTAGGGCGGACCGCCGGTTCCAACGGCTCTAAAGCCCACCGTGATTCGCCTCGGCCCGACCGCCGGTTCGCCCTAGGCCCGCGGTTCCAACGGCTATAACCGGACCGACGGTTCCATCCAAAGCCCGCCGGTTCGGACCGGCGGTTAACCGTCGGTTCCCGGCCGATTTTACTGAACCGAGCCCGCCCTGAGCCCTAGCTCACGGTTCGGTTCAGCCAGCTGACCGCCGGTCCGGCCCCGAACTGTTGACTTTAGGGCGGGCCTAGGGCTGGCCCGGCGGTTCAGAAAACCGTGCATGTTTACCCCGCTGAAGTAGTTGACTTGCCACATGAGCGGAGCCAAGCGCGGACGTAGCCGCAGCTCGACCAAGCACCTGGCCTTCCCCTCCCGGCGGTTGGCTTCCCTCCTCACATGGCCCGGCTCTATCGCACCGCTGGCGGTGACCTTGCCTCCTCATGGGGGCTAAGCGCGGACGCATCCCGCCGCCTTAAGCGGTGACCTTGCCTCCTCAGCGCACCGGCCTAACCTCCGTCCGGCATTGTGCCACTCTTTGTGTTCCGTCCAGAGATTCATCCCAGCGCCGGTTTCGTTCCGTCCGGCGCTGGGGTGCCCTCTTTAACCTTTCCAGAGAGCCACACCCAGCGCCGGTTTCATCTCGTCCGACGTTGGACGTGTTTTTTGGGCCTATTTTTAGCGTATTTTTATTGGGCTTCCGCGAGGGTTTTTAAAAGAAGAACAGCCGCTCTTCTCACAGATCTATCATCATTCACGTATTTTCTTCTTCTTTTCTTTCTCTTTTCTTTTCCTTTTCATTTCCATTTAATTATTGGACTTGGATTAACATTGGGATTGAATGATTCCGGATTTTTGGAAGACGAATTTATCTATGAATGGTTTGTAAGTTTTTTCTCGTTTCATTGTGTCTATGTAATTGTTATGGGGATAATTTCTACTATGAGATAAATTATCGATTTGTGGAGAAATAAATGTTGGATTGTTCTTGTCTTGAATCGTGATTAATTGTGTTGATGATTTATAATTTTCTTATCCATATAAATTATTTATTTCATGATCTTCATACATGGTGTTCGAGAGAATAGTGTAGGTTGATTATGTGCTTATGTTTGATTATAAAGTAATACGAGAGCATATTTATGTTAAATATAAGTTTAACAACGAACGTGATCGAGAGATTGATTTGTTGTTGAGTAATTAATATATGTGGATAGGGTTTTTGTTATCTTGTGCATTTGTTGTTAAATATCCTTCGTAGTTAATGACGGTTGGGTTGAGAGATTCCCCGCCATTAAGTTCGAGTCTAACATTGACGTGATCGAGAGATTAGTTAGTGTTGAACATTAGGTGAGAGGCGTGAGTGTTTTATGCATTGTGTACTGGTCCTTAATTCATTAATAACGAAGATAGATTTGAACCCTATAACACCGTCTCCAATTCCGTATATCTGTCAATTACTCTTATTATCCAAGTGCATCTATTTTACCTGCTTTATTTTCCGTTCCGTGACAGATCTCCTTATTTTAGGACGTTAGTATTTCTTTTCTGTTTTCGTATTTGACATAGAACCGTAGCCTTGTTAAGCCTTCCCCGAGAGATTCGACTTGGGTCGATCTTACCGCTTTATAAGGACCTCGTATTATTGCGAAAGACTTAAAAGAACAATTTGGTCGGAACAAACTCATAGACAAGAGATCTAGCAATTTTATTACATTCACATAAAGATACGTGTAACTTTATTTTGACAAAGTAGAAAAGGCAAATATGTGGATCAAAAAACAGAAGAAAAAATGATATTTTTCTTGAGAAAAATAGAAACGAGAAACTAAACAAGTTTCACATTTCGAAATGTATTGTTGGTCTTCCCTGTAAGCCGCAAGTTTTTATAGATATTGGTTTTTTTCATAAAATTAGGTTTATAATCAATCACCCAACCATCTAATTATCCAATCTTTTCATATTTAATAATTATTTTCTTTTTTCACATTATTACTATTTCATCCAATCCAATCATATCTAATTTTGATGGTTTATCAATGACCACTCAACCATTCTATCACAACATTACTTATAATTATTTATATTATTTTCAATCTTAATATTATTAATTGTAATAAAAATATATTTGTATTATAGCAAAATGCATAAAAACTCAAGAGTTACAAATTAATAAAAACTGAAAATGAATATGATTTGGTGAAATGAGCTTCGAGAGATATTTTCATACATTTGACGATATTCAAGGATTAGGAGATGAGTATGATTTGGTAAAATTTGGGAGTTCATAATAGTCAAACTACATGAATTCATCAGAGTTTTGGATATTTTCAAGGTTTGTATAATAATCTTGAAAGTTTTGAAAGTTTTGAGAGTTTAAGAAAAATCGTGGTCCATAGGAAAAGAGAGAGAGAAATAAAGTTTTTGGAAGTGAAAATTGATATTATTTATAAGAAGATAGAATTATATTGTATATCAATATAGGAATTTATTTATAAATAATGAAAAAAATTGATAATATTTTTATTTATATTTAATATAATATATAAAAAATATAATAATTTTATTTAAATATCTAAAAAAATCTGAATGATCAATAACTATATGACAAATGTCACATTGTTGTAGAGAGAGAAATGTTGAGTCGGTCACCCATGGACTGTGGACAGTCTTTCAGCAATCATTTCTCTCTCTTTTTTCAATGTGATCAACCATAGGAGATGTTTGGGCGCCCATATTTATGGTCTTCAGTACGACTTGGGGCCTATTTTCTTCAATATTTTGGCGTCCAACTCATCATTTTCCTCGTGCCATTTTCTTTTATTTTGTTCCTTTTTGGTAACAACACATTCTTCTTATTTTGTAGTTTAACATTTTTTAAATAATTCATGTTATATTCGGTAGACTAGACTAGCTTTATTTATAAAAAAACAACAAATAAATTTATATTTGGGTGAGCATATAGAGGGATGAATGATAATCGTAATTTTTTCTCCAAATACAGACATAGTTGAAACTTCCCACCGACATATAGACTTGAGCTATACAATAGTACTGTGATTCTATCTATAAATGTAGATAGATGTTTTAGCATTCTACACGGGAGATATTGTAATTTAAAATTAAAACTTTGGCCATTATTGCAAATTAAATATAATTTTCTAAAACATTTCAATATCTCAATTTGTTGTAAATTTGTCCATTTTATTTTTCTGGCACGAGTTTTAGTTGAGATTTAGATATTAATCTAATGTAGAAATTCAAAATCATTTGAGAGCTTTCGAAACTCATTGTCTAGGTTTCATTCATTGAACATCCAAATTACAATTGCAACCCGAACCATAGAAAAAATTTAAGTCTTACTGTGCCAAATCCTAACTCAATTACTCAGTCGATATACATCCGATAATTTTTTACACATAAGAAGGAGCTTAAACCACAATTGAGATGTCCAAAAACTTTTAGACCATGTAGTAATTGATTTAAGTAAAGTGAAATCTAATCCCCATAAGATAGGTTTTCTCTGGATACGATCATGCGTTTATGCTCCCACTAATTATAATTAAATTTTTTTGATTTAATAACTTGTTACGTTTTAGGACGTATGTATGCACTTTTCCGGACAGGTTGTTAAATACTCACAAACAATTCTATCATTTTTTATGTTGGTTAAATAATAGAGTGATTAATATTTAGGGTTCAAAGTTTCAAATTCGAATCGACTATATTGCGAATTTTTAATTTCTTTATTAATTGAAAAAACCCCGATTCCACCTCTTAAATGATGCTTTGAACCTAATTTACTTGTTCCTTATCTTTACTTTGACACCGCTCCCTTCAAATATAGAATTGACCGATCATTCAATTAGATAATGATCGACACCTTCTCTACTGTTCCACAATGAGAAACGTCAATAGAAATACAACGATATGAAGAATTTTCCTTTTCAAACTTTAATTAAGGAGCAGCCACTATATTTACCTACTTCATATATGACAGTTGTAACCTTTTCTTCTATTTTTTGTTAATATATAAAAACAACAAAGGAAATTCTAAGCTATAACAGAATTTAATCACATCTCCAAGAAGCACTGCTATGCTCTAGTTTTTCATTTAGATTTTTAATTGTTTTCTTGTTATGAATACATGACCTGCGCCTGCTACACAATATTAATTATTTAATACTGAACAAAATAAAATTTGAGAAATTCTGCCCTATAAAAAGGAAAAAGAAAAAATCAACAATAATGATGTTTCCTTGAATCTCTCCTTAATCTAGCTTGAGCCAAAACACATCCCAAAGAAGTACCGAATTTACGCAATTGCCCCTAAACAATCGTTTCCGCTATATCACACAAAGACACTGTTTCATTGCCTAAACCCAAACCCGCCCGACTGATTCAGGTACCGCACGCTAAACGGGTCGACTGACCCGGGAACCCCCTGGGTCAACCCGGTCAGGTGCTGCGGTAGTAACCCCGAGTTGTTAACTCGCTGATTACTGCCCATGAAATTAGCAGGGGCATATGCGTCATTTTGAGCGGTGGGTGCGGCGTTTGTTTGTTGGGCTTGTAGCAGTTCGGGGCAAAGCGGGCCGAGCCCGGCCAGCGTGGCCCAATCAAAATTCCCCGAGCTCAAACGCTGGAGATTTAGCTTCTGATCGTCTGCCAGCTGCGAATTCTTCAGAGAATCCATGGAGAAGTAACGATCGTCGAGCTCCGGCAGTGAATCCAGCACGTCTTCGTATTGCGACGAGCACGACGATGACGAGTCGTGGCTATATTCCTTGCTCTGAACGCCGCCGCCGGCCATGGCGGCGCTCCGGTCCTGTCCGCTCGAATTCTTCTTGTATATCCGACACAATACCCAATCATCCAGCTAAAAACAAGTAAATTGAAAACGATTTAGACTCTAACAAAAATGAAGAATCTAAGAAAATGAGTAGTTTCAGAAAACATTCTCACCTTGGAGCTGCCGCTTTTTCTCGTAGATTCGGAGAGGCGGTATTCATGCATAATCCAATTGGTCTTGGTTCCTTTTGGAGCTTTTCCAACGTAGAAAACTAGGGCTTTTTTTATTCCGACTTTCCTTCCTTCAGTTGTGATGATTTTATCGGTGCCGGTCGCTTTCCAGTAGCCTGAACCGGCGACCCGGTTCGGCCGCGAACCGTTGGGATATTTTCTGTCTCTTGGGCTGAAGAAGTACCATTCTTTCTCCCCAAACAAAGCTTTGCCTGATATCAATAAAACCATGTCGTTTTAGACTTCCGTGAAGAAAATTAAACGAAATTTAAGACGTGCACATAAACATATTTACTTACTTGGAAGTTCCCAAGGATCGAACTTGTACAAATCAACATCTCCGATTATCTGCAGTGGGAAATGGTGGCCGACGACTTTCCGGCAAAGATACTGCACGAGAAGCTCCTCGTCCGTCGGAAAAAACCGGAATCCCGGCGGCAGACTCAGCTGCGAACGCGGGTCACATTCTCGGACTCCCATTTCTCCGATTGTGGCTTCTATAATAATACAGATCAATCAAACAGTGAGAGAGTATTCTTTTTTTTTTCCTTCTGAAAAAATGGAGAATATTTTGTTTTTTCTTCCTTTTTTCCTCCGGAAATGAGAGGAGGCGGTTGTGTATATATAAGCGGGGATGAGGGGGTGGTACGGATTGTCTGTGTCAGGTGGGTCCCGCGGACCACCGTTTAAAACGTGCCACGTAGAAGGTGTTCGGCAGTATCAAATGGCCGACCTTATCCTATGGTAAACGGTGGAAGCGTTTTACTAGTCCAGGTGCGTGAACGTGCAACTTATAGTCTATACCAAATCACCAACCCTTTGTAATCACACGCCGTCATTTTTTGTAATGGAATATAGACGATTTTAGCTCCATAAATTAATTTTGTACTAATATTAACCTAATAAAATCAATAATATCCTAATTAATTCTAATGAATTAATTTTGTGATCATTTTAGTTCGTAAGTAATTTTGACACCAAAAAAATATTATATGTTTAAAAATAACATATAGAAAGCATAAGTCAGAAAAATTATTGGAAAAGGCTTTTTCAGATACATGTTATTTCTATTGTCAATTTTGTTTCTCGATGCCGAAAAATCACTTATCACAAAATTCATTCATTAGGTTTGATTAAGGTATTAATTTGTTAGGCTAAAAATATCAGAAGATCAATTTATTAGACTAAAATTATGTATTTTTTTATTCGGATTTTCTCCTCGTTTTATTGTGATGTTTTCTACTCCCTCCGTCCCACTCAAGATGACCCGTATTCCATTTTGGGCTGTCCCACCTAAGATAGCCCATTTCATTTTTTAGGAAATAATTAACTCTTCAAAACTTGTGGGTTTTATCTACTTTTTATCACTTTAACCACTTTATCTCTTCTTCTAAATAATCGTGCTGAAAAGAAATGAACCGTCTTGGACGGGACGAAGGGAGTATTACATTAGTTAATAATCGACATGTAACAATACTAATAGTTTAAAATATAAAGTTTATATACATATATCATAACATTCGATAGTCTTACACTCTTAAGATTGTCATATGTCCTACATCTGTATATGAATAGAGGATGTCACACAAATGAGCAATAGAGGATTGCATTTGTATTTTGTGTCCCATTCTATTTTTCCATAAAAAATCTCATCTATGCCAATTTATTTTTATACAATTTTTTTTAAAAAAAAATTATAATTTAAGACTATTTTATGGATTCAAAATTTGAAGATAGAGACAATAGTCAAATCCAAATATAATTGCACGCTAAGAAAATTACAATATTCTGTCAATGAATATTTGGTCGAGTCTAAATACAATCCATTAGCATATTGAGAGGATTGAATCAAAATTCTCAAAACGAGTCAAGAATTGAATTCAGACACAATCATTCAACAATAAAACTATAAATATGTGTATGCATGTGTTGGTCTATTAATGATAGAGTAGTTAATATCTAAATTCGAAGATCTCATATTACCATAATAAGACCTTTCAATTTTTCGTATTCATTAACCAAAAGTAAAACAATAAACATGTCATGTATATTAGTTCAAGTCCAAATACAATCTAGGCTTTTGGGGTGTTGTGGCATCTTAAGAACCCACAAATATCCTCTAATTTTTAAAATTTTGTATCTAAGAGCTCTCATCTTTTGAAAATTTTGATTTTATCTCCCTTAAACCATTTCCTTATCATTTATGAGGCGAAAGAACATATAGTACAATTAATACATATTTATCATTTATGAGGCGAAATTACATAGTAGTATCAGGTGTGAGTTATCCTATTGCAAGAGATGATTTAGCATTTGAGAAAGAGCATAAAAATCGATTCCGCCACCGATTATTGATGTCATTTTCCGAGACTTTTTTCCCCATCATTTCACTAATTAAAGGATTCGACGTCGTATGGATGTGTGAAAACAACGTGGGCTTGGCTCGCAATCCACGTGGACACTCAGATAAGCTTCCCGACATCCAATGTTAGGCCGAATATAATTTTTCTTTTGCTCGGAAAAAAGTGGTGGCGAGAGTCGTTTTTAGCATTTCTCACGCCCGAGCGACACGTCGTCGTTTGGAGTGTAGCTCTGTTTTGGACGCTTGTGAGCTTTTTATTTGGTGGTTTCTTCCACTCTACAACCTCTCCTAACTTTTAAGCCTACGTGCTGAGCTGTCACCATTTTGGACTGCGTTGCTTTCTGGTCAAAAGGTTGATTTCTTTTTGGGTGTTGATTAGTTTGGTGGATGGGTGATGAGTTGTGATATTTTATCATTTTTCTATCTTTCTTTTCTGGCTACGTGGTCATCTGCCAGATCACTAATCTGATGATGGAAAAAAAATTGGGGATTTCGTTACTTTTCGTCTACAATTATAAGTGCAATTGGTATTGATAAGTCAAAACTTAATTAGATAATTAAATAATGTGGTATGTTGTTAATTTGTCATAGTGTGAATGATCTCAATGCAACTCCGTTATCGGTTGTTTGTACGAAAGCACTGAGAAGATTAATTCAACATATGCATACATGCACGCTAGATTAATTAGGATAAGCCTTTATTTAATTATTTCCTTTTATAGATAGAAATAATAGGCAGGAGACCAACTTCATTCCTGATATTTTATAGGTCTCGGAAAAAATAAAAAATAAAGTCTCCATATATAATAAAAAGTGATATACTTCTTAAAGTCTCATTTCAATTTTTTGTTACAAAATCATATTTTTAAGGACCCTTCCAATTGGGCCCAAAAGACAAAGAATAATATATAAAATAAATTGCTATATTTTTTATTTAATATAACCATCGACTTTTTGTGAGAGCTCTTACAACCTTGGTCTTCGAGTAATGACATTTCTCACCTTATTCTAAATTTATTAGTTTTTAACCAATCGAGCTAAGTTTGTAGGGGCAATCACACTTCTCACCTAATTAGACTTAGGATTGAGCATGCTTGAGATAGGGGCGGTGCCAATAAAAGGATGGGGATTGAGCCCTCAACCAAAACATTTTATTATTTATTCTTCTATAATTATCAATGTCAGTAATTTGTTTGAATTGTTGGATAAAAGTCTTCATCATCATCCCAATTTTCAAACAAACTAGCCTATCAAAATCTCCAACTTCAAATTTTGGAAAATTCAGTTTTCACAATAATCGTTTCTGCCTACACCCCTGGTATGAGATCTTATAATACGGCAATCTAAGAAGAATTATCGTACAATATTGTTGATGTTGGTCCGTCATGATAATTAGTGAATTGCGTTTTAATCCTATAAAATTTTGAATGAGCAATTAAGTATATCGATCTGTCAAGCTCAATCTGCTAATAACGTTATATAATTTTAAAATATTCAATTAGTACAGCGAGCATTTTTAGGAGAGTTTTTTTTCTAAACAGGTTGACAAAAATGACAAGAATAAGTGGGTGGTTTGGATGACTAAGTTAATTCTTTACAAATAAAAATGTGTATATACATACGTGTTTATAAGACAAGAAGGACAATAATTTTGGGGCACAAGGAAGGGTGACTTCAGTGTGCTGAGATTTTGACACATCTCATTCTCATCAATTATGAAACATACGGATAAGATCTGAAACAGTGACCTAATCATACTATTTAAGTCAAGTAATCAAAAAATGATATAATCATGACCTAATCATATCTCACTAATTCGGGTTCCTTGCGGAGAGTTTCTTTATAATTTTTTAATTGTAAATTACTTTTTATATGTGTAACAATTATTTGCGTTTAAACATTCACACGGAATAAATTACACTAGTTATAACTATTGAATATTATTTTAATAATATGTTTGATCTAATATATATATATATATATAAATGATAAGGTAAGAATAGAGGTAACTGTAATAATGTTGTAACATAAACTGCAGTAAGCTCTTCATAAAATAAATTATTTAAAATATCTTTTCAAGAATACTAGTAATATAAAAGTAAAAATATAATTTTATTTTATCCAAACGACAGCAAGGCTCACATGCTCCCTTCATTTGGGTTTCCATTTTGGGTTTACTTGTGGCCTTTCTCTCTAACATAAATATGCCACTCATACCCAAAACATTCAATATGTACGTTTTAATTATAATATCCATATGACGCAAGCAAACGCCTATGAATAGGTGATCACTTTACTTGTCTACAGCGGCAACGAACCCATTATTTTATTCAACTTTATTCTCACTTCAAAATAAATACTAGTATATTTTTCTTAAAGCAAACTTCTAGAATAAACAACTCGACTCGTCTCGTGAATCGAGATAACTGAAGTATATTTGAAATTATTAATTTAATTATAGAATAATGATAAAATCGTTCCTCTCCTGACTCTACATCATTAATCAAATCATATATCTTCATTATTTTGACAAGAGAAGTTCAGAATAATATATTATTAAATAGTAGAAATAGTTACCGCGGACGTCAACTTGGTATTGAACCCAAAATGAATAAATAACAGTACCTAATAAATATTGGGGCGTATGCACGTATACCCATATCTCATAAGAGATATGCATATATACCCAACGATAAAACACGCAAAATCGGTGAGGTTTATATTGTATGGACAAATATACCCTCATGTTCGACTTTGTTTTCGATGTAAAATAACGAGCGGATTAAAAAATGGAAATCTCCTATTGGGAGCTCGGTCGGATTCCGATGAAAAAACCGAAATCCGACCGGAATCCGACCGGTACGACCGGAAAGAACGGAATCCGATCGGTACGACCGGAATCCGATCGGATTCCGATCGGTTTTTTTTTTTTTTTAATTTTATTGCTTTGAATTTTCTCTCAAATTATTGTAGCATTCAATTTATTCACGTGAAACTGATATAATAGGTCTGAATTTAGTACAATAATAGGTCTCGATTTTCTTCACATTACAAGAATTTGTACAATAATGAGTCTGAATTCATTGTAGCTACAGTAATTTCACGTGAATGATACACAGACATCCATTATTTGTTGTTGTTTACCTTCTATAAAATTTGACGAATTCATTCATTCATTCATTCATTCACATCTCATATCTTCATTTTCCAAAATTTTCTATTGAAGTTGAAGCAGCGTATTTGAAGGAAAACCACGGAGAATTCAATCATTTTCCAATATCAAAGGTAATTCGCCAGCAACCCCAAAGATATACTATATTTACATGTACGTATATTTTGATTGGGAATTTTGTTTTAATATTTTTATTTATTCTTTCTTTATGTAGATGGACAATTGGAAATTCATTACTGTGAATTATGGTGGAGAGTTTGATAGTGATTGTACGTATATTGGCGGGTATCAACAAATTGCCCAAATTCCAGATCGTTTTCTTTGCAGCCTCATATACTATATCAATCACGTATTGCAGGCCAATGAATTGAGCACGGATTATCAATTATTTTATTTATCCACATCTCGATATGGTCGGATAATAAAATCATTGTTAACCGATGATGAACTGCTTGCTCGATTGTGCATGTATCGAAGAATATCCACGCGTTTATGTAGTTCACAACACTACAAATATTGCGAGTGGATCAAACCCGGGAGAGCCCAATCATTTGCAAGAAGAATATTCACAAAATGTTCCAAGTATGATTTCTGGTGATTGGTTTTCTGAATCCCAAAGGCACGCTACGGAGACAACAAGGCCAACAACTCCTATTCAGAATGATGATGTTGATGGAGAAGACGAAGAAGAAGAAGAATATGTACCTGAGACCGAAGATCTCGAAGAGACCGACTCAGATGCCTCCGACGACCATCCCGAACAATCAATTTTAAATAATACGTTTATTGATTTTGCAGGATGGATTCGAAGAGAAGGAGGACTTCCCAAACTATTATCTTTGATTAATCCAAGCACCTATCCAGAAGATGTCAACCCACCCGATCTTCAAGAACTAACTAATCGGTTAGTTCCGTCATTCCGCTCAACGCAGCAAATTTCACTTGTTGCTAGTGAAATGGACCCGACAAGGGATGAAGAATTGAGTAGTAATTCATATTACTATAGCAAAGATGACCTCTATCTTCATTGTTGGTGTGTGGCATATGGGCGGGGGACGGAATACGTTGTTGGTCGCTCGGATACAACACGATCGACATTTAAATGCAAGCACTCGAGAGGTGTAATTTTGAGTTACGAGCTGCCCAACGAGGTAATATTTGGAAAGTTTATAAGTTTATATCCGAACACAAATGTCACCGTGATTTGGGTTGTGTTGGACCATCAAGGTTCATTCAAAGATAGTTGCGGTAGATATGCTCGAAAAATGCGCACAACAGTGAAATCATGAAGCCTAAATCAATTATGGCCGAGTTGAAACATGATTTTGGTATCCGCATCGGTTATGATGTGGCGCTATGAGCCCGACATACAGCGATTGAGTTGATATACGGTCGGCATGATCGATCATTCCAAATGCCGCCAAAGTTATCTGCAGATGTTGACACGCATCGAATCCCTAGACATTTACCGATTATGAGGTCGATGGTGATGGTCGATTCCGCATCCGCTCGTTGCTCTCGCTGCATCTATTGCCCCTTCTATTTTTGTTTGAGACCGATGATCGTCGTAGATGGTACTCACCTCGAGGAAAGAATAAGGAATTTTATTTGTTGCGAGAACGAAGGATGCCAATGAGCAAGTGTTCCGTTGGCGTATGGTGTTGGGCGAATTGAGAATGATGAATCTTGGTCGTGGTTTATCTCACGCATCCAACGGGTATTTGGAAATCTTGAAAACTCTTAATTGTCTCGGGCGACACGTGTCCATAGCTAACGCCATCGAGAGTATTTCCACAAGCTCATCACGCCTTATGCTTCTACCACTTCATCGAACAAGATCAAACAGTTTCGTAGTGGTACTTGTGGTGGAAATGTTCCAAGAAGTCGCTTATGCATACGAGCCTGCATAATACCAACGTGCTATGTCCGCTATCGAAAGCATAAATGATAAAGATACCACAAACCGCCCGTAGACCGTAAAAATGGGCCTGCTCAAAGTCCCCGTGAGCCGCTTTAGCTTCTTAACATCGAATGCAGCAGAGTCATTTAACTCTCGATTATTATGGGCGAGCGCCTTCCAATATGCTCAATGTTGGAGGCAATCGACTTGTAATTGAGAAGTGGTTCAACGATGACGAGCGGCGAAGACGTAGGTGGGACAACTATCTCACCGAGGAAACAAAGTGAAAAGCTTACGATGAAGGTGTCCAAAAGTCGTCATTACTCTACGACGAGGTCTACAAATGCAAAATATAGGTGCGATCGGCGTTAGGAACTTCCCGGTCGATCTTCAACTAAAATCGTGTGATTGTCGAGAATTTAACCAAGACGGATGCCGTGTTCACACGCAATTGCTGCCATTAAGTAAGTTTTAATACTAATACTACACGTCGTTTTATTTTTCATGTAACTCATACTAATACTTTTCATCGACAAGTGAGGCCGAGAATCCATCCACAATTACGCCGAATCATACTACACGACCAACACTTTAATTGAGACATACGGTGGTGCGTGAATCATGTCCTCAATACAATGAGTGGTCGGTTCCAAATGAGGTAGCTCAAGCGAATGTATTGCCTCCTATTGTGACAAGACAGGCTGGACGACCTAGAACAAGTCGGATTCCATCCGGTGGTGAAAGGTCTACAAGAAGAGTGCCTACAAACGATATGGGAGAATCGTCTAACAAGAGACGCCGAGCACCAAAGAAATGCAACATTGTAGGAACCGTGACATACACGAAGGAAATGTCCAAATCGAATAAATGAAGGCATAGCGATTAATTAAAGTCAGATTTTTTAATATTTTGAAATATTGTATTCGGCACCTTTTATTGTTATTCTTCTTTATATCTTGTGCTATAATAATAATAATAATAATAATAATAATAATAATAATAATAATAAAACTTCTTCACACTTTCAATTAGTGCATACGGATCTTTGGGGTCCAAGTTCTACCACGCCTATTGAATGCAAAGAGAGTCATTTGAAATGTATAGGAGTTTAAATAAATAAAAATAGAAGCAACTATAGGAGTTTAAAATCTTAAATAGTTATTAATTTACAAATATTAATAAACTGAAATTTAAGATATTACACATTTAAATTTACATATCTAAGTGTCTTCACACAACTCAAAAATAAAGCGACTATAATTTTCCTATATGTTTGGATGGTGAGTATTCCCCAAGTAATACTCGCGATCCGGATATCACACGCTCAACGTACATGCATGCATATGGACCACAGCGGCCCGTCTTTTGGGAGAACCGGTTAGCGGTGACGGATAGATAATTCAAGTGGCACGGTTTTTTCGATATGCCCGTATCGTTGAAACTCAATAATCGCCCATCCAAGATGAATCCAAATAAATGCAATATCGAGCCATCCGTTTGGGCGCGTTTTCTCTTCGCATGATCTTCTAATCTCCAATATATCGAATCATATAGATCAAGCGCCCAATCAAGCATTCGATAACAATGACGACGTAGTGTCCATCGATAAGGATAGGTATAATCACCTATATAACACAATTATTACAAAATATATGAATTATTAAAACAAATATATTAAAATTTAAATATAACATGATATTGAATTACAAAATCACTGTTGCATGTTGGACCAATCGGTCATAGTGGATACTCCCGTCGTGCCCTTGATCGGAAATAATACTCTGGGCACCTTCCAACCGCTTGAACAAGATTCCCAACCAACTTGAAGGATTCGCTATCGAGACATTCAAATGATTTAATCGGACATCAATTGAGCAAAGCAATAAATAAATAAATGTAAATTATTGGGAAATCAATACTTACATAGAAGTCGGTGTCCAATACAATCGTGTTTGCATTGTTCATGGTGGACAATACAAGATCGCTTTGATCACCTCACTCTACAAATCGTCATGAATGATCAATCGCTACAATAAGAACAATTGAATGTATAAGTATTAATCAATCAATTCAACTAAAATAAATTACGAATACTTAGAAATTCAAAATACTTACGTCTCAAGATAATAAGTCTGGTCGGCTTAAGAATATCCATGAAAAATGACCGACTAATAACTCCACCACTCTCGGAAAGCATCACCGCACGTGCGTGGCGGGCTTTAAGGAAGTCTTTGAAGTTACAGACTAACGTCGGATCAAGTCCACGCGGTGTGCAAGAACAACATATGGAGATGCTAGGGCCATCGATGGGAATCGCCGTCGGTCACTCTTCCCGGTACAGAACACCGGTGTCACCACGGTGCTCGCCCGTCGTCTTCGGTCATCCCCGATGTGATCCCCGAGCCGGCATCCCTAAAGTCATCCACCGTGTCCATAATCGGACATTCCTATAGTAGTGGACTCTGCGGGACTTCTGAGGTCATCCCAATCGACACAATCTGCGTAGAAAATATCATTTGACTTAGAAATATTTAAATAAACACAAAATATTTAAATTATTTAATTAAATTACACTTACTTGTCCACAACCACTAAAAATATCAAACATATCGTTGAATGAAGTCAAGGTGGCACGGCGATAAGAGAGGAGGTGGCTCACGATAGTAAACAGAGTGGTCTGGCGATAGGAGGCGGAGGTGGCTCACGATAGTAGCGGGAGGTGGTGGCGATAGGAGATGCGAGGTGGCTCGATAGGAAGCACGAGGTGGCTCACGATAGGAAGACGAGGGGTTCTCGATAGGATGGCATGGCCTCGGTCCCTACCAAACTCGCGCACGTAATGTCGAGTGGCGCGTCTGCATGTTCGCCATCACCGATTCCCGTGCCTCATCAATCGATTGCCGTGCCACGGATGAGTATGATGATCGGATGGAGAATGGGTCGGTGTACGCCGTGAAGGACGATGACGGTAGCACCAATCAACTCCTTAAACCAACCCTTCAACTTCGTCGTCATCCGCACCTCAACCTCGTCAAGGTGCTTCTTCGATAGCTCGGTCACCCTCCGAGCATGCCTCTCGATAGGTCCTCTAGGAACCGACGATCACTAGGTCGAGGTGATCGCCGCCGAGGAAGAAGTCGGAGGATGGCCCCGCTTCGTGGCTCGCTCGACGAGACGTGGACGGTGCTCTCCGATCGGAGCCCTCGATACCATGTGCGCTGTGCTCGCCTCCTCAATAATATGCCGTCACAGCACCACGCCTCGGATGCGAACGAGAAGTACCCTCGAGGCACGAGAATTCCCCACATCGTCATCACTAATCACTGCGTGCTCGTGGAAACTGCCCCCATCCCTCAACGGATTTTGTGGTTCTATATAGGGCACACCAAACGCCTGTCGTGTCGGAGTGATACCCGTACCATGTGTCCATTTCTTCTTCCGTAGCGATCATCCGAATATGCTGATAATCCTATATACAATTCAAATAAACAAGACTTAATCAAAATTATAATAAAAAATTATAACACAAATTTTAGGATATGTAAAAAGTAGTACCTGAGATTCAAACAAAATCGATAAATCATCGACTGAGGACTTGCTCTTGAACCTCCATCTCAAGTATCTAGGGTAGGCAAACTGGTCTACATATTTCCCAACAACCCACCTGCACTGGTATGATCTCGAGCGACCAAACAACCAATGCCCAAGCTGGTCCATAAAAATGGTATTTCTTCTTCGGTTGAATTTGAAATAAGTAGTAGCGCATACACTGATACGAATATGCACCCCACGGAAATCTAGAGAATAAATCCAAATCATCGACCAATGCCCAGACCCACGACTCCACCAGTACTCTGGGATCTACAGATAATAGCATCCCGTATAACATAATAATATGTGCAAGACGGAGGTATAAACTACCATCCGCATCATCTATATGCACGCCCTATCGAAAAACGCCTACTAAGTCCGCAATAGATATATGGTCGAACGCGTAAAGCTCTAAACACTCTAACACGCTGCAACCGGTGCTCTCTACTAAGATTGAAAGACGAGCTTCCAAAACTTAAACCGTGACTAGTGCATAGTCATGAACAAGAAAACAAATGTTCCGTCTGCTCATATGAAACCATACTAGACCATCATTCGTCATAATCGACGGAAATCACGTGGTGCAAAGCCATGATATTTTTGCACACTGAGCTTCCAAATAAGTAAATGACCAAGCATCCACTAGCAAACCTATCCAAGAACTCTTCACCACCAATCTCCAATAATCTAGTCTTAATGATATCTAAATAATTGATCCTATAGTATGTGCTAATTTGGACCACAACATTAATCATCTCGGGTCTCACATAATCAACATCACCCTAACAATAAAAACAATAAAGTGTATAAATATCATAAAATAAAACATATAATAAAGCATAATAACACGCTTAGCATAATTAAGCATAATAAATCATAATATACATTTTAACATATTAAATAAATAATAGCATATTAAACGCATGTGTGTTAATTAAGTAGCGAGGATTAACTAATAAATAAGCACGCTTAATTAATACATTATGATATTATCAATAAATAAGCACGCTTAACTAATAAATTATGATAAGCGAGTTAAGTCGGCGTGTGTGGGTCTTATTTACTTTTTCATTTGTAGATAAGCACGTTTAAAATTAATAAATTATGATAAGCGATTTAACTAACTAATAAACCATAATAAACTATGATAAACTATGATAAGCAAGGTTAATTATGATAAGCGATTTAATTAATAAACTAAGATAAGCGGGTTTAATTATGATAAGCGATTTAACTAATAAACTATGATAATAAGCACGCGTTTAACTAATAAATTCAAAATAATAGCATAAGCACGCTTAACTAACTAAATAATAACTAAATTAACTAATCAAAATAAGAAATCCGATCGGTCCGTTTGACGGTCGGATTCCGCAAACCGACCGATCGGATTCCGCTCGGGAAAGCGAAGAGAGCGACGCACGAGAAGCCATGGTGTGAGAATTCCGGAGAGAGGCGAGAGAAGCGGCGGCGAGTGATTTACTTTATGGAGAGTGAAGGGAGTCTCGAATCCTATGGGTGAAATGAGAGACGGACTCGTCCGGTATATATTGAGGAAGAAACCGATCGGATAGAAGAATCCGATCGGTTAGAGTAGAATCCGATCGAATCCGATCGTCCGATCGGATTCCACTCATCCGACCAGATTCCACTCACCAAGATTCCACAGGATTTGCGCAATTTTTTCAGCAGTCTTGCAGCGTGCGCAGCTTTATGTCAACTCGTTTGTTTTCAAAGTTGAATCCGATCGGATCCGATCGGTAGAGAAGAATCCGATCGAATCCGATCGTCGATCGGATTCTACTTTTCCGACCATTGACAGTACCTTTTTCAGCTTTTAGTCACCTCCTTCATCAGACGATGTTTTTTCAAGGCTATTTGGGGTATATCTTCCTGATGTTGCATGTTTTTATAACGATTGGGTATTTATTCATATCTTTTATGCCATTTGTGTAGTTTTCCCTATTGACACATAAATATTCCATCCGTCTACCATTTTTGTTTATTAATTTTGATGACATAGATTTTAATAAATTATAATGAGTATAAAATAAGTATAAATAATAAATAAATAGATTAAGAGGTCGCGCACAGGAGACCACCCTAATTAATTAATTAGTTAATCAATAATTAAGTAGTTAATTAATCTTAATTAATTAATTAAATTAATTCTAATTAAAATTAATTAATTTAATAAATTTTAATTGTAAATTAATAAATATAATTTAAAATTAATATATCTTAATTTTGAATTAATAAACTCTAATTTTGAATAATAAACCATAATTTTGAATTAATAAACCCTATTTGGAATTAATAAACCCTAATTTTGAATAATAAATCCTAATTTTGAATTAATAAACCCTAATTGAAAATAATAAACCCTAATTTTGAATAATAAACCCTAATTATGAATTAATAAACCCTAACTTTGAATTAATAAACCCTAATTGTTAATTAATAAACCCTAACTTTGAATTAATAAACCCTAATTGTTAATTAATAAACTCTAATTATGAATTAATAAATCATAATGAATTAATAAATTCTAATTAAAAAATCTAATTATCCTTAATTGCTATATTTAATATAAGTTTTTGTCATAAAACAAAAGACATAACATTAAATAATAAAATACTAAAAAAACCAAAAAACAAAAACAAAGTGAAAAACAAGTGTGCGCGCACCAAACAGTGGCGCGTACACAAGTTTTTGCCATAGATTAATAGATAATGAGATTAAAAGGTGTATTATAGGGATAATAAATGAATATATTATAATGAGTATGAAAAGGTAGACCATGAGTGTTTTTTTTTTTGTAAATAAGTGAATATGTTTAGGGTAAAAATATAAAGTTGATGTTTCTAAAAAATGAAAGTGATTATTTTTTATGGACATACTAAAATATAATTAAATGAATAAATATAGTGGACGGGAGTACATTCCATTTTCACAGTAAATCATGGTTCATGTAAAAATTTCTCTTATAGTATATACTACGAATTAATAATTTCGTTATGAAAATTAATGAATTCACGGTGAAATTTGATGAATTCAAAGATTTGAAATTTGTGCTTTTTATGTTATTCGAACCAAAGTATGCGTATTCATCTAATAACGTGATGAATTCACCGTAGATTTTCATAATATATATAGGAGAAGGTTCAAATGAGAATCTTATTTAAAGTGAGAATATGATAGCTATCTCAAGCCCTTCGATTGTAAAAATGGACGGCGAATGTATCATTTTGTCAGATGAATTCATCACATATGTTCGAATCGCATGAATGACACAATTTATATTTTATTAATGAATCAACTTTCACGACTAAAATCAATTTTCATAGCGCTTCCATCAACTTTCACAATCTGTAGTTTTTACTAAAAGTTTTCTTTTACAATAACATATATATATATATATATATATATATATATATATATATATATATATATATATATATATATATATATAAGTAGGGAGATGGTTCATGTAGTAAATGATAATTTGATAGGAAATATGAATGAATATGGGCATTTGATTTGTTGGATCAATGATTGAGATTTAATTTCGATTGTGCTACGCTTTTGTGTTTTATGTTACTACGCAGACATCAGACAAGATTAGAACCATTCTTGTGCTATCACTGAATGAAAGATGTGCTAAACTAATATATTTAGCATATGTGCTACTTAATAGATGAAATATGTGCTAAACTAACATGTGCAACATAGTAATTCTGATTGTGCTACACAAGTATGAAAGATATGCTAGACTTATATATCTATTCTTATTTCCTACATTAAGGAGCTTGCTCATTGTTTGGTATGATTTTGTGATGATTCTTGGTATTGTTTTATATGTCATTTTCAGTGGTTTGTCCTATTTATGCCGTTGGTTTGATTAATATTTATCGATTCAGACTTACTTCGTTTGTTTCGATGTTTTGTAGAAAAATGGCATAAAATAGGATGAATTTTATCTATCAAGGATAATGTATTATTGAAGAACATCGCGATAAGAGTTCATAGGCGCAAACGGATCGTAATTCGGAATTCGGACGAGGGAGAACGGATCATTTCTTCAAAGTCGCGCACATGCACTCCACGCGCCCCGCTCGCGCACCGGCGCTGAACACTTTCAATGATTCTCATGAAAATTGGAGAAGGAATCAAGAATTTTTTCCTTCATAATAATTGAATATCATCTCGATAGGAGTCCATAGGCGCAAACGGATTACAATTCGGAGTTCGTACGAGAGAGAACGGAGCGAAACACCGAAGTCGCGCACGCGAACGCGCGAGCGCGTCCGGCGCTTGGCTCGCCCCAGCGCGTTTCGCATGCAACCGGCGCTGCCCCAGCGTCCTCCTCAAGCCCAGCGCCCTCCTCAAGCCCTCCAGCGCTCCCCTTCTCCCCCCAAGCGCCCGCTGCACCCGTCCCCACGTGCGTTCTCGCCGCGCGTCCACTCAGCGACCGCTGCACTCCAAACCGGCGCTGCGTGCGTTATTCCGAGAGCTCCTGCGTCCGGCGCTTCATCGCGTCCGGCGCTGGAGCTTTGCGACTGTTCATTCTAGAAGCTCGGCGCGTCCGGCTCTGCGCTCCGTCCGGCGCTGGGTGCGAAAATCTGCTGCTATAAATACAGATTTAACGCATGAAACCCTGGCCTCCCTTTCATTTTTTCTTCAGTTTTTCTTCACTCTTGGGAGCGCCTCTACCTCGAGTTTTTCCTCTTTCATCTATTTCTTTCTATTCTTTGTTGTTTCGGATCCTAGAACTTAGATTCAAGAAGCTCAATTTCTTCCATTCCAATTGTAAGGATTTCTATGGTTTGATTTCTCATCCATTTCAATTCCATTGTTGTTCTTATTTAAATGCTTCCATTTATATGCTTTTATTTATATGCTTGATTTACATGCTTTGATTTATATGCCTTGATTTAATTCATGCTCTTTGATTTATGCTTATGGTTCATTAAATCTATTTTGTGTTCTTAGTTCAACTGGGGATTGACAACCCCTAGTTTAGTTTTATTGCTTTACTAGTTTAGCTTGGGATTGACAACCCCCAGCTTAGGATCGTTTTTTATTTTCTCGTATTTCAATTCTTGCAGGTTTAACCCCCATTGTTATTAGATTGTTTAGGATTTAATTGCTTTCGCGTGGCAACTTAGTAACGCCCTGTTAAGTTTTCCTTGAGAGACGACTAGGGTTAACTTTCCCTACTATAACACCTCATTCGATTGTGAGTCAATTAAGAGTACACTTTTGATTGAAAATTTTTTTGGTGCCGTTACCGGGGAAAACTTTAGGTGTTTTCTAATGTTACATGTTTTTCGTGTTTATTCTTCTCCTTGCCTTTCTTTTTGTTCCGTTGTTGTTTTTCTCCCACCGGTGCGTGTGATCCTGTTTTTGTAGTTGGTGTCTATTAATGCAGGGTTACCAACAATGCGAATTTGGGCAACCAAGCTGGGGGGAGGAAAGGTCGTCATATTGAGCAACTTCTTCTTATGAAGAAGAAGCCCAATTCAACTCTTATGAGGGATATCCATCCGGTTATGGGCATCAAGCCTATGATCCATACCAAGAGCATCAAGCCTACAATCCCTATTGGGACCATCCACCTCCACCACAGTATGAGGATCGAGCCTACACTCCCTACTGGGAGCAATCACCTCCACCTCAATATTCGTACCCACAACAACCACCTCCATCTCACTATTCATACCCGCAGCAGCCGCCTCCGCCTCAATATCCATATCAACAGCAGCCGCCTCCACCGCAACAGTACTCACAACAGCCGCAACCATCTCCGAGGTCAGCTTGGGAGGATGAGTTCACTCAAAAAGAGAAGCTGTCCATTCAAAAACTGGAAGCTCATAACTCCACACTTCAACGTGTAGAGATGAAAATGGTGCAGCTGAATATCATGTTTAAGGAGTTGTTGCAAGAACGTGCAGAGAGTGAGCTCCAAATTCTTGAGAATGGGGTAGGAGAGGCACCAGACGAGCCGTTGCAACCACATGAGGTGGAAAACAAGAAAGTGACTGAAGTCATACCTTTTCCACACCAACCCGATCAAGCTCAGACGGTCATTTCCCTTGAAAATGACCCTATTGTTGAGAATAGGGTAGGAGAGGCACCAGACGAGTCGCTGCAACCACAGGAGGTGAAAACTGAAGAAGAAAATGACGTCGTACCTTTCCCACACCAACCAGATCAGGCTAAGACGGTCATTTTTCTTGAAAATGACCTAATTTGTGAGAATTGGGTGGGAGAGACTCCTGACGACTCGCTGCAGCTAGAGGAGGTGGAAAACGAGGAAGAGTGGGAACATGAAACTGATAGCATGCCCAAGCCCACTCTGGAGGTGAAAGAAAAATCCCAACGCTTGGAGGGGGATGAAGAGAGGACGAAGAAAGAGTGGGCATGTGAGGTTACAAGCATGCCAAAGCCCACTCTGAAAATGGAAGAACTGCCTCAACCATTGAAGTATATGTTCCCAGAGGAGGACAAAGTAAGGACAAAGGTTGAGGTAACATCTATAATATATCAACATCCTAATTCACCAAAGTATTGTGCTTTGGGAGTTGAAATTATCTATTTCTCTTTGGAGAATAGGATGTTTGATTTTATCTAAATTGATTTACTATCTGCTTTCTTTACTGTCCTTTGTGCTTACATGGTTAATACTGATGATCTGGTTGAGATGGTATTCCTGCAGGTGAAGGACTATGGATAGTCCATTGCTAACCGGAGTACGTCGTGCTCACGACGTTAAACTGAGTACTACGTGGGAGTTTATCCACGGTTGTTGTTGTTTTTTTTGGTTTGTTGTTTTCCTTTGTTTTCTTTTCTGTTTTGGTTCTTGTTTTCTTTTGGTTTTGTTTGGTACAGGGTTTCGGTGTGAATTATTCTTGAGATTTGGGACATCGTAAGCCGTGTGGTGAAGCCGTGATGCTCCAACTCCGTAGCGCACACTCGTCTATTATCAGGGAAGTATCATCCTCTATTAGTCTTTTTGTGCTATTAATGTTTTGAGCACCGATGATGATCTTTCGAATTAAGTGTGGGGATATGTTTACTCGGTTTGTGTGCGTTTCATATATATTTTTGTATGCTTAATCTTTGTGCCTTGTGCTTATTTTGATTGCTTGGTCTTAAGTTTGTGTCTATGCGAATAAGTTAGGATTTTGATTTGTGCAATTGAACTCGATGGTATTGATTGGACTTTGATGTATTTCTCGTTTATCTTGATGTCATGTGATTAAAGTGCAATGTGAATTGACGAGATTGTGTGAATTAATTTTAAATCGGTGGTTATTGACGTGATTTGTCCGGCTAATGCTAGGGGTAGTGTTAACAGTGTGGTTACCTATATACTCGTTTCAATTAAAAAAAAATATGTGTGATAAAGAAAATAAGGAGAATTAAAACTCAATATTGTTGAGATTGTATAAATGGAGGATGGGATTCATCCTCTTTCTCAGAATTGAGAAATGGACATGGAAACCACGTTAGGAGACTCGAGATCATCGAGTTCACCTTCAACATTGTTCCAAAATCATAATACCTTCTATGTTATCAAAGGAAACTTGTTGCTAAAGGTAACCATTTTAGTTAATTCACCTCTAGTTGAGAGTTGGGTCCGAGCAAAATAACTTACTTGTTTATTTGATATTTTCGCAATCTTAGATTTGTTTCATATTAACTTTGATTATATATTCATCATGTTTGGGGGAATTGCAAAAAGAGGTTTGATTGATTGGATTAAGGGTTAAGTTGCATGAGTTATTCTTCTACTCTTATTAGTATAGACTTTGCTTGAGGACAAGCAAATGGATAAGTGTGGGGGAGTTGTTTGGTATGATTTTTTGATGATTCTTGGTATTGTTTTACATGTCATTTTCAGTGGTTTGTCCTATTTATGCCGTTGGTTTGATTAATATTTATCGATTCGGACTTACTTCGTTTGTTTCGATGTTTTGTAGAAAAATGGCATAAAATAGGATGAATTGGATCTTCCAAGGATCATGTATTATTGAATAGCATCGCGATAGGAGTTCATAGGCGCAAACGGATCGTAATTCAGAATTCGGACGAGGGAGAACGGATCATTTCTTCAAAGTCGCGCACATGCACTCCACGCGCCCCGCTCGCGCACCTGCGCTGAACACTTTCAATGATTCTCATGAAAAGTGGAGAAGGAATCAAGAATTTTTTCCTTCATAAGAATTGAAGATCATCTCGATAGGAGTCCATAGGCACAAACGGATTGTAATTCGGAGTTTGTACGAGAAAGAACAGAGCGAACACAAGTCGCGACGCGAACGCGTGAAAGCGTCCGCGCTTGGCTCGCCCGGCGAGCGTTTCGCATGCAACCGGCGCTGCCCCAGCGCCTCCTCAAGCCCTCCAGCGCCCCTTCTCCCCAAAGCGCCTGCTGCACCCGTCCCAGCGTGCGTTCGCCACGCGCCCCACTCGGCGCCACAGACTCCAAATCGGCGCTGCGTGTGTTATTCGAGAGCTCTGCGTCCGGCGCCGTCGCGTCCGGCCGCTGGAGCTTTGCGACTGTTCATTCCAGAGCTTTCGGCGTCCGGCGCTGCGCCCGTCCGGCGTTAGTGCGAAAATCACTGCTATAAATACAAATTTAACGTATGAAACCACGGCCTCCTTTCGCTTTTTCTTCACTCTTGGGAGCGCCTCTCCCTCGAGTTTTTCCTCTTTCATCTATTTCTTGCTATTCTTTGTTGTTTTGGATCCTAGAACTTAGATTCAAGAAGCTCAATTTCTTCCATTCCAATTGTAAGGATTTCTATGGTTTGATTTCTCATCCATTTCAATTCCATTGTTGTTCTTATTTAAATGCTTCCATTTATATGCTTTTATTTATATGCTTGATTTACATGCTTTGATTTATATGCCTTGATTTAATTCATGCTCTTTGATTTATGCCTAGGGTTCATTAAATCTATTTTGTGTTCTTAGTTCAACTGGGGATTGACAACCCTTAGTTTAGTTTTATTGCTTTACTAGTTTAGCTTGGGATTGACAACCCCCAAATTATGATCGTTGTTTATTTTCTCGTATTTCAATTTTTGCATGTTTAACCCCCGTTGTTATTAGATTGTTTAGGATTTAATTGCTTTCGCGTGGCAACTTAGTAACGCCCTGTTAAGTTTTCCTTGAGAGACGACTAGGGTTAACTTTCCCTACTATAACACCTCATTCGATTGTGAGTCAATTAAGAGTACACTTTTGATTGAAATACTCACCATAATCCACCCCTATATAGTGGATTCAAATAAAAGCTATTTTTAACTTGAGAGCTATGAACTAGGAAAATTTGCTATGATGCAAAAACCTGCGAACCAAAATTTTTAATGCTTTCACAGTAAAAGTTGATGGATCTGTCATGAAAGATATTGCACCCAAAAAAATTTAATTTTTCACTCCGATTCAAATCCCATGAGTACTAAAAAATCTATTTTTCAGTGCAGTAACTTTTTTTGAGGGATGCATTAACTTTCATAACAAATGCATCAAATTTGTTGTTCTCCATTTTAAGATAAAAATAGTGCTTCTTCTTCTTCTTCTTCTTCTTCTTCTTCTTCTTCTTCTTCTTCTTCTTCTTCTTCTTCTTCTTCTTGTTGTTGTTGTTGTTGTTGTTGTTGTTGTTGTCGTCGTCGTCTTCGTCTCCTCGAGTTAAAATTGGGCTTTGTATTCTTAGTGTCCGCTAATTTTCTATAAAGACTCCCTGTACATTGACTAATCATTTTAAGATTTCATATCCTCCCAAAAAATGGAAAACCCGTACAGAAATCTGTATCGACAATTTCATCTGAGGTTTTAATACACACGCACAAAACAAAAGAAACAAAAAATAATGAATGACCCTACGACGGACTACTACCATAACTATTCAAATCCTTCATAATTGATTTTTTTTGGATATATTTAGGAGAAATTTCACCTTGCTATGCTTTTCAAGAAATATCCTAACTATATTCATTGTGCTGTAATTCAAGAACGATGGAGTAGAAATAAAGTGCATTAAGCGCCATATGTAATATAGCAGCCACTCGATCTACAAAGTAGAAAATATATTATCTTACTCATTTGGTTAAGAGCTAGTTGATTTGAGATAAAAATAAAAAATCGTAATATTGGAGTTCAAAGATGAGTGTTTTCCTTTTGGGATAAAAAAAATATTATCTTAAATTTAGATGCAACTGATTCAAAAAGATAGATTTAGATGCAACTAATTATACAAGTTTCTAATCTTATTAAAAAGAAAAAAAAATGAGATTCATCTAACTTCTTAATAATTGAGTTATCATGATTCCCTTCTCAAGTTATCATAAAATTGAAATATGAAGATTTCCAGAGAAATAGCTTCTAATTTTGGAACAAGAAAAAAAGAGTGAGCAGTTACCTAAACGCGTGCATTCTAGGTAATGCCGATGCCGCACGCTTTAATTGCTTACTTTTTCAATTTTATTTTTGTAGCATAACAAAAGATACTTTGCATCGTTTGATTTCGAAAATATGTGGTCCAAACTATTTGTATTTAATAGGTGTCGTGAGCCTAACTTGTAGAATATTCAATTTACAACTCAAATAGGAACATATCGTCCAATTCACATGAGACCATCTCCAAATTATACACTTAGCTTCTACAAATATATTCATCATAACCCAAATCCATGCAGTCGTTCCTGGTTTTCACTATGTATCTGTTTCACTGCTTAAACGGAAAAACCTAATGGAGCCATTAATTTTGATTTGATTTGACTCAGCAGTTTTTGAAATTTTGATTTGAAAATCAAATCAAATTTCAATTTGATTTCATCTAGAAAATTTCGACTTGAAATCAGACGAACAGTCATATATTAAAAATTATATCTTTAATTATTACATATTAATATTAATTTAAATTATTCATGTGAATTTGTATTGTAGTGTTATTTTTGAGGAATGCTTTCTCGGAAGCTCTTTTCTTAATCTGATATTTTTTTCTGATGATAATTCCAATCAAAATATATTCTAGTTTTTTAGTTTGATTCGCTTCAAAATGCTTTACCTAGAGCTGGTAAAGTAGTGGGCTGGCTCGGCCTGACCCTGGGCCGGTCGGGCTTTTACATTTTCCGGGCCGGATCGGTCCTCCCGAATTTTTTCGGGCCTAAAAATATGAAGTCCAAAATAGTCCCGGGCGGGCCGCAGGCGGGTATTTTTTTAGATCATTTTTTTAATATATAAATTTTATATTTTTAATTATAAAAAAATAAATAATTATATAAAATATAATTAATATTATTAAATAATTATAAATATATATTAAATAATATTATAAAATATATATTTAATAGAATATCAGGCGTGTTTTTTTAGCCTGAAATCCCGGGCTTTTTTGGCCCGAAGCCCAATAGGCCTAGGTTTTTTTTTTCGGGCGGGCCTTTTAGGCCCAATATTTTTCGGATCTTTAATTTTTAAGCCCAAACCCCGGGTACCCCGAGCGGGCTTAATCGGGCTGGGCTCATTTTACCGGCTCTAGCTTTACCCCAAAGAAATTATTAATTCATATTATCTTTCTAAAAAAAATGTGTAACGCCCGAGTCCACGAGTGGGAGACTCGAAGTGCTTAAAAAAATAGTAGAACGGACTCCGCCAACAACTGCCTTGTCATTTGTCCTCCTATTGCCAAAATGGTGAACCCAGATTATTACAAGAGTTTATTTATAACATATTCGATGTGGAATATCATAAAAGGAAACAAATGTTATTAAGTAGGACCTATTGTTGGAATATCTGTGATCGATCTTAAATTCGTAAGGGAAATAAATGCGCAAGAACACCAAAGATTTACGTGGTTCGATCTGTGAATAAGATCTACGTCCACGGGGCAAGAGAGAGAGTATGTGTATTGAGAGTGTAAGAAGCGATTACAAAGAGAGTGAATGAATCTATGTCATCTAATCTAGCCTCTATTTATACACAATGTATTGACCTAGATCTCGAATCCGAAGTCTTCTCTAACTAGGATTCGAGATCCCATCCCTTCGAATTAGGATTCTTTTAGATATGGCCGAGCTCGCTGCTCCCACCGACTTTAGGAGTCTTCACGGGTCGAACTTGTCCAGCCGAGCTTGATGTCGTTTACTTGATTGGGCCCGATGCTTGGGCCCGTAGTTGGGCAGATCCTATCACAACCCCCCAAAAGACGCAGAAACGAGGTCATGCCGGATTGGGGTTGTTGTGACGGCGGGCTCGACGATCTTACATACTTTTCATTGTCCGACTCAATGCTTCGACGTCAGATATCAGATGCGATGCTCGCAGAGGCGCCTGCCGAGGTCTTTTTGTTGCTCAGATCTCCGGCGAGGTGTCCCGGCTTCGCAACGAGGCGCCATGCCGAGGTCTTCGACCGCTTCACCTAACGAGGCGTTATGCCGAGGTCTTCGATCGCTTCACCTAACGGGCGTTAAGCCGAGGTCTCCCGACCGGCTTCACCCGACGAGGCGTTATGCCGAGGTCTTCGATCGGTTTCACCCGACGGGCGTTATGCCGAGGTCTCCGACCGCTTCACCCGACGAGGCGTTATGCCGAGGTCTTCGATCGCTTCACCCGCCGAGGCGTTAAGTTGATGTCTTTGGGACGGCTCGACCGCCGAGGCGTTAAGAGGTCTTGTGAACGGCTTCACCGTCGAGGCGTTAGGCGAGGTCTTCTTATCGCTTCACCGACGGGCGTTATGCCGAGGTCAAGACGGATTTTCCGCCGCTCGAGCATCGACGCGGATACGCATTTAATGCGCATTTAATCGGCAGCGTTTGATTCCCGATAAAGTGCATATTAGGAATGTCTTCCTCGACACGCAATATCTCTTATCACTTTGCCTTCATTTCTCGGTTTTCAAAAACGCCTTGCATCATGAGAAATGCTTATTCTGCGCCATTGACGACTTGAAGCTTCTTGTCTTCTTCATCGATAAACAAAAGTAAGTAATGGCTACTTTTCTCATAACGAGTCGCCTGAAGGCCAAATCGTGTCTGCTTCCCCGCCTAATTCGTTAGTGTCTCTCACTGCTTTTACCAGTATTCACATGCCTCTCTCGAGTGTAGTCTGCGATTCCCCGGTGGGGATTGCGGTAAAGTGTCTTCTTTTCTTCAATCTTAGGTATTTCGATATTAGGGATATCCGCTTCAATATAGTATTCTCTAATATCGAGCTCGTTGCCCCGTCCGGAGGATAGGGCTTGTGCCTCCCGGATGGTTTTATTACCGTGTATGAGGACAGCCTCAAGGCTAGTCTTCGCCTTCCTTACCCCTATGTATACGCTGAGTTCCAAGAGATGTTTGGCCTATCTCGCCCAACTCTCGCCGAACTCATTCCGCATATGATCGCCTCTAGGTGTCTATGCCTATAGCATAATTTTCCTTTGACCTTAGGGCTTGTCCTTCGCAGAATCGAAGGGCGGCTCGGGATGGTATTATATATCACCCCGTAGGAAATTCAAAGCCAAGATTAAATCAAGATCTCCAACCGGCGTAAGAAGTTCTTCTTCATCCGGTTTCGTGGACAATTGAGTTTCCATGGCGATCCGATAAGATCGCCGATGTGTTTGTCGACAAGGGCTTCTGTGACTGGAGGAGGCTGGACAAATTGTCCTTGTTGACGAGGTCTTCTCGAGGCCGAGCTTGCGCCAGCGGGCTTAGCCCTTATGATCCTACCTCCGGGGTGGAGTCGGTGAAGGTGAGGCCCTACTTCTTTCTTTATCGCATGATTATACGTGTTGATCTTGACCTATGTATTTCTTGGTAGTGAACCTTCGAGGGAAAGAAAGAAGAAAAGGAAGGAGCCGATCTCGTGGCCGAACCGATCTCGTGGGTTTGAGCCAAGGTCTCCGACCTTGAAGGATTTCGAGGACATGCCCGAAATGACCGGGGCCTTCGAGATCCCCTTCGCGCAGCCCACTCAAGCGCTTGAAGAGGCGGAAGGATGTAATCCACGAGTCCTCGGTTCTTTGAGGCCGAAAAGTAGATCGTTGGTTCCAAGTCGGCCGCCTCTTTCCCGAGGTTTTGTACCGTCCTTATACTTTGTGTTGTAGTATAAAACCGTGTTTCGACCGATGTATATAATGTATAGGGGGTCGAGGACGTGGCGGCCGAGGTGTCAAAAGTATCTGATCTTATATCGGATTACTTGAAGGGCGCCGTTACGCAGTTTGACGGGGTGGCCCGGTATGCTCGGGAGGTGGAGGCGGAGAATACCCTCCTTACTCAAGAAATATCCGAGGCCGAGGCTAAGGTCCGGGACCTCGTCAAACAGAAAGCGGCTGATGCGATGGCTATTGAGGCAGCGGCGACAAGGGCCAGGTCGGCGGAGGCAGCTGTGGCGGAGGAGGCGGCAAGGGCCGAGGCGGCGAAGTCCGAGGTTGCCTTGATGAAGGCTGAGGTGGAACAGGTTCGCCGTCGGGAGGCGGACATGGCGAGCTCGCAGGGAGAGACGCCGTGCGCTTTGCGAGAGGTCGCTCATGTCGGCGAAGCCCGGATGGTCTCGGACGCGCCGAGGTGCTTAATAAGCGCCGCCTCTGATGCAATCAAGATGTCGCTGAGGACTACCTGCACTGACAAAGCCAAGTATGGGTACGAGGAGACCGAGGATAATGTCCCGAGACGGGCCTATTTTGATGTGCTCGTCCGCGGCTGAAGGAGCTTCCGTCTGCGCGAACCTTGCTTCTCCTGCTTCTTTTGTCCGCGGAGTCTGTTCGCCTTTGTCCGTGGATCGATCCCCTGACCGAAGCTTTACTATCCGATTATGCAAAGGGGTCGGGGGGTGCAGCTGATGCTTCAAAGGGCGTCGAGACTCCGGTGGTTCCCGAAGAGGCCGAAGCTGTACGGGCCGGAAATAGGGCGGAAGAGGCTGCGGCTATCGAGGCTTCGGAGGCGGCGAATGTGGACATGGCCGAAGCTTCCGGAGGGGTCAGTTGATCCCCCCATCTTTTTCACTTTTTTTTTTTGAATGTAAATGTACATTGATTTTTGCCTAAGGGCATGTTAATAAAATCACAAGTTTATGTTAAGAAACTTATCTTTTTTTATTCAGTTGTCTCCTGAAATGCTTGATGCTTCTCCTTGGTTGAACCGAATCGAAGACTTATCGCGGGCTCTTGAGTTGAAAGAGGTCGAACTCCTCCATATAAAGGGACAGCTTGGTCACGTCGGGAGTCTCGATGTCAAGCATAGAGCCGCCAGAGAGCCGTGACGAGCCCGTGCTCGCTTTTGAATTGGAGGAGGCGCTCGAGGTCGCCATGGAGAAGGCAAGGTGATAGCCGAGGAGCATGCCGAGTACGAGGAGGTTATCCACGAAATGGTGGGATGACGATCCGGAAGTTGAAGCTAAGGTTGTCGAGGTCGCCGCCGTTGTTCAGCGTACAGCGCCGAATATGGTCGGACCTCCGGCAATTCACGGAGCAAGACGCTGAATTAAAAGGCTCGGAGCATATACAAAATCGCTATCGCCGACAACCACAACTCGACGAAATACTTGACGGGATGCGAGGCCTCTTCTTCTCACGGAGCTTCTCGATAGAATAAATGAACCAAATTATGACGATCCGGAGTGGCGCGCGACAAGAGAGGCGTGCTATTGCCCTCGAACGTCGTGGACCTCCAGCGCCGAGACCGGCGCCATCAAGTGGTCGAGGCCGAGCTCGCAGAGCTGCATCGCCAAGTGACCGAGGTTGCGCTGGCCGGGCCCGTAATATAGACCGAGGACGAGGTAGAGGTAGGATTAGTAAAGATGAGTCTTTGAATTCGATTTTTCTGGGATCGCTCGCTTTTCCCGATCCGCCTCCGCCCTCGTAAAATGTAACCTGTATATCTTTTATTTAATAAGAATGGTTTCTTGTTGACTTTGTATTTGAACAAGAGTAATATGCAAAGTAGTTCGTTCGCAGAATTCCGCCGAAAGAAATCGCTCGCACGAAGGTAGGGGTTCTGCCGCCGAGGTCGTCGGGAGGGTGGTCCCCTTTATCTACATAGAGAGAACGGCTTCGTAATAAACGAAGGTAGTCTGATCTCGTATGTAGGAATGGTTCCTGTTTTTTGCCGAGGTCGTCGGGAGGGGTGGTCCCCTTCATCTACATAGAGAGAACGCTCAAATAAACGAAGGTAGTCTCGATCTCGATGTAGGCATGCGCTTAGATTTACATTCGTATGAAACGAATGTAATCGACCTCCGTCCGAGGGAATTTGTCCTCCGAGAGGGTAAATAATGTGAAGATTAATTATGCATTAGTGACAAGTAGAACTCAGAAAATAAATATTTTATTGATAAAAGATGACGCGACCACCAAATAAGACTCGACTCAAACAGACTTTAAAAATATGACCGAACAAGACCCGACCCTTGACACTTATGCATAATATTTCTTGGATGGATGATGTGCCATGCGTTGGGTAATTGCTCACCGGACAATTGAGCGAGCTTATAGGCCCTTTGCCGAGGACTTCGTCGACAGGTAAGGTCCTTCCCATGTGGCTTTAGCTTGCCGAGCTGCGCGGCTTTGCCGACTTCATTATTTCGAGTACGAGTCGCCCACTTGAATTGTCGGGTTTTAACACGGTTGTAATACCGAGCTACTTGTTGCTTGTACCGAGCTTCCTCGATGTAGGCGAGGTCTCTTTCTTCGAGTAAGTCTAGATCACCGTAGATTTTCCCCATTTGCTTGGCAGAGAAGTTAATGGTACGAGGACTCGCATCTCCGATCTCTGCAGGGATCATCGCTTGGTTCCATACACCAAACTGTATGGTGTTTCTCCGCTCGAGGTCCGAGGCGTTGTTCGGTACGCACCATAAGACCTGTGGGTAAATTTTCCACCCGAGGCCTTTAGCTCGGTCGAGATGAGTTTTAGACCCTTTACGATGGTCCTGCTGGTAACTTCGGTCCGACCATTTGCTTGAGGATGGGCCACCGAGGTGAACTTTGTTGATCCAAGCTCTTGACACCAATTTTGAATGTCTTATCCGTGAATTGTGTTCCGTTATCCGAAAGGAGGATATGGGGATGCCGTTTACACACTATGTTCTTCCATACGAAGTTGAGGCGTTCTTGCTTGTGATTTTCGCCAGGGCTCGCCCACCCACTTCGTGAAGTAGTCGATCGCAACAATTAAAAATTGAGTCGTCCCGGTGCTTTACAAAGGGGCCCACAATGTCGATCCCCATCGCATAAACGGCCAAGGGCTCATGACGGAGGTGAGGTCGGTCCGGGTAGCCTTGGTACATTCCCATGGATTTGACACTTTGACACTTTTTACGAGGTCCATCGAGTCTTGGAACATTGTTGGCCAATAGTATCCCCATCGCATGACTTTCTTTGACAAGGCTCGGGTCCGATGTGGCTTCCGCACTAACCTTCGTGTATTTCTCGTAGAACGTAATTAGCTCGGTTCGACCCAAGCACCTTAAGAGAGGTTGGAGATATGACTTTAGATAGGACTCCTCGCTCAATCAGATATCGCAGATTTGTTTAGGATCCTCCTAGCCTCCGCCTTGCCGTGGGCGCTTCGCCTTCTCCGTACTCTCGAATGGGAGTCATCCAATTGGGTTCTTCATCCGAGACTATGTTGACCTCGGCCCGCCTTCGCATCGCTTATGCTCCCGCTGGACTTCCTCATCTTGGCGGGCTCGTTGATGACGAGGCCAATTTACTTAAGATGTCACCGCTATTTTGCTCCCTCGATGCGAACTATCCGAAGTGTGAGAAAGTCCGTTGCAAGCTTTTGCTTTTTCAAGATACTTCTTCATTCTCGCTTTTGCCTCGTATTTTCCCAACATTTGGCTTACGACGACTTGAGAGTCATTGTGAACTTGCACGGCTCGTATCTCGAGACTTTGAGCGGGCGAAGTCCTGCGATCGGTGCTTCATACTCCACTTCGTTGTTCGTATTTTGAATGTGAACCGAAGTGAGTAGGCGATCTCTGGTCGTCCGGCCTAGGAGTAAGATACCGCTCCGCTACCTTTTTTCCGTGCCCGTCAACGAGAGTTGCCAAGACTCCTCGGTGTTTCAACCATGGGTTCGGCCGCATCGCCTCGACACGGACTCGGTGGACTTCGGTTTTCGACGGTTAGCCTCGGCAAGGAAATCCGCTAGGCTCGACCTTTGATGGCTGGCGGGGCGAAGATATATCGTGCTCGCCTGATTCGATTGCCCATTTCGCGATTCTCCCGATAGCTGGGCCGTCAATACTTGCCGAAGTGGGTAGTCAGTGAGGACTTGTATGGGATGTGCATGGAAGTATGGACGTAGTCTCCTCGCGGCGTTTATTAATGCTAAGGCAAGCTTCTCCAAGGGCTGATACCTCGTTTCCTGCCTTTAGTGCTCGGTGATGAAATACACCGAGCCGACGTCCTTCTTCTCGCATCAGATCGCACTTATGGATTCGTCGAGGCGGCGAGGTAGAGGAAAGGACCTCTCCCTCTTTTGGGACGGATAGAGTGGGGAGCTTGGCGAGGTAGCTCTTGAGGTCTTCGAAGGCGGACCTGTGCACCTCATCCCATGAGAATTTCGGGGCCTTTTTGAGTATCTTGAAGAAGGGTAGTCGCTATCCGCAGCTTTTGAAAGAAAGCTGCTTAGTGCGGCTATGCACTGTCACCAGTGTACGCTCATGGATGGTCTTCGCATCTTCATTTCCAAAATGGTTTGGACCTTGGACGGGTTTGCTTTTAGCCGCTTCTTGGAAACCCAACACCCTAAGAACTTTCCAGACCGGACCGCAAACGTGCACTTCTGGGGATTTAGTTTTAGGTTGATTTTCCGAAGAAGGCCGAGGACGATCCGGAGGTCGGAAACACATGCGGCTTCTTCCTTGCTTTTGACGACGATGTCGTCTACGTATACCTCCACATTCTGACCTATGTAGGGCTGAAATATTTTGTCCACCATCCTTTGATAGGTAGCCCCTGCATTTTTAAGGTCGAATGGCATCTTTTTATATGCAAAGACCCCGAAGTCGGTAATGAAGGCTGTCTTGGCCGCGTCTTCGTCGTCCATCAGGACTTGGTGATACCCTTTGTATAAGTCCAAGAAATCAAGACTTCAGATCCGACCAACGCGTCGACCTTCTTGTCAATGTTGGGAAGGGATAGCAATCCTTTGGGCAATGCTTGTTGAGGTCGGTGTAGTCAATACACATTCGCCATCCCTCCTCCTTTCTTCACCATCACCGGTTGGCTATCCGGTCGGATATTTGACCTCGAACAAGATGCATGCTTTAACACTGGTTCACCTCGCCATGAATGACTTGATTCCGTTCGCCGCAAAAATTCTTCGCTCGCCGAACCGGCTTTATGTTCGGTCGATGTTGAGCCGGTGAGTGATGATACTCGGCGAGACTCCGTCATGTCGAGGGAGACCAGCGAACACGTCCGAATTCCTTAGAGTTGGATGATCCGATCCTTCACTTCGTGTGCCGTGGTGAAACCAACTCGACGACCTTCAATGGCTCATCTTTGTACAATGCGACCTCTTCCATCCGACCGCCGTGAGTGGCGATGTACTTCCCGACTCCAACTCTTCGGGTTTCCTTAATTGCTATGCACTGTGGGTCTTTGGGCCGAGGTCCCGCACCGTAGGCAACCCGCATACATTCCTCGCTCGCTCGATCCCCTGATCACGGCTGCTCCCTCGTGGTGGGTATTTTTATCGTCAGTGGTACGTTGAGCATACCGCCCTTACAATAAGCCACCAATCTCGCCTAGTATGATGTTATACGGCGAGTGGGCTTCACTACGTGAAGAACTGCACCACCTTGGTCGAGGTCGTTGGTGCTTTCCCACCGCGACGGTAGCTCGATTATTCCTTCGGGCGCATCTCTTCCGGACGAAGCTTGGAGTGGCAGCGGTGCTCGTGCGAGGTGTGCTTCTCTACTCCTAGCTTGTCAAAGCAATCCTTGAAGAGGATGCTCACCGACGCCATGTTGTCAATGTAAACGCTTTTACCAATTTATTTGCGACTACTACCGGATCACCAACGATCCCGGTGGGCATCTTGTCAGAGTGCGGGTCGCCCTCGGAGAAGGTGATCGCCTCGTCCTTTCTCGAACCTCTTATTGGTAGGTTCGCGGTTCTAGGACTTCGGCATCGGCCTTGGGGAGGACTTCGTGACTCACCTGGGAGCCCCGTAATAGTGGAGACCACCCGTCATATTGGGGCTCGCCATCTCCTTCCTCGCTTGTTGCGCTTTGTTTTTGTAGGGCACAATTTCCTCTCCTCCTGCTTTTCTTCTTTCGACTTTGGTCGGCTTGGCGACTGGTCTGGTATTTCTTCGAGATCCGTCCCAACTAGCAGCTCTATTTCACCCATGAGCTCTTTGCACTCTTCGATGTCGCGCCTGTAATCATCATGGAATGAGCAAGATTATCCATAGGTCGGCACCTCTTCCTCCCGCCATCGGTCGAGGCTTCTCGAACAGTGTTCATATGGAGTGCGAGATTTCTACTCGGCCGTCAACGGGTGTATTGAGGTCGTTCGAGGCGTCATGCGGACCGAGCTCGGACTTTATCGGGCGATGTAATCGTCTGTGGCGCCGGCCTTGGTTCCGATCTTCCTTCCTTCGCCTCTTCTTCCTTTTTCCGGGGTCCTGCGCTTGTTCGCCCGGCTTTCTTTGTCGCCTCGCCCGCTTTGGCGAACCGGTTGGCTATGCGCTACACTGCATGGCAATCACGGGTTCGTGCCACGATCTCTCAGATAAGTGCCCCGCAAGATGCCGCTTTGGAAGGCCGAGATGACTAACAGGTCGTTCACGTCTTCGACCTTCAAACACTCCTTGTTAAACCTTGTCATGAAGTCGCTGATGGACTCATTACGGCTTTGTCTTATGGTGAGGAGGTGTGCCGATGACGTTTTTGATTCCAAGATTGGAATAACCTTCGTGGAAGGCAGCCATCAGGTCGCGATAGGAGCCGATGCTTCCCGTAGGTAGACTGTCGAACCACCTGCGGGCGTTGTCGACGAGTAACTCCGGGAAGAGTTTACACATATGGACTGAGCTGAGACGTTGGTTGATCATGTTGTATTGGAACTGCGAGAGGAAGTTCTGTGGATCCCTCAGCCCGTCGTAGGGGGCGATGCTTGGTACCCGGTATTTATCCGGGAGAGAAGTGTTGAGTATTCTATTTGAGAACGGGGTGACTATCTTCCCGTATCCATCGAAGCCGTCCTCTGGAGACTGGGACGGAGTTCGACGATCGAACTCGTTTAGGTGACTCGGACCGACTTCGCGCGCCTCGATGCCTTTTCCTCGCTGCTCGTCCTCGGAGATCGGGAGGAGTTCACGGATGGATTTATTCTGGCGATCGAGGCCGGCTTCATGCGATCACGATATCCTCTCCCGCGTTGCTCGTTCGCTCTGCGCGGTCGGTTTGGGCCCCGACCTCTCACCGTGATGCCTCGTATCTAGATGAGGCTTCGTGTTCCGCTCTTCGACGCGTGTCGACCCCGTGCTTCACCGAGGTACCGGAGAAAGCTCTCCTTATTTTTCTCGAAATCCTCGACGACGCCGCTGAGGTTTACTTGCGGAGCCGGATGTTCCCCGGATTATTGCTACGATTGCCCGCTATGGTAACTTGCCTCCCGCAGGCGGGTGTCCGTGCTCGCCGAGACTTCGATATGCCCCGGGGTTTCTTCTCTGATTGGGCTCTTCCCGAGCTGAGCTCGGCGTTCCCTTTCGCCGTCAGCGTTGTTGTTGCCGGCGACGGTCCTGGATGCATGGCTTCTGGTGTACCTGGTCATGATTATTTCCCTGTAAACGGTGGTTGATCGAAAACACAAAATTTCGCTTCCCACGCACGGCGCCAAAGGATCGATCTTAAATTCGTAAGGGAAATAAATGCGCAAGAACACCAAAGATTTACGTGGTTCGATCTGTGAATAAGATCTACGTCCACGGGGCAAGAGAGAGAGTATGTGTATTGAGAGTGTAAGAAGCGATTACAAAGAGAGTGAATGAATCTATGTCATCTAATCTAGCCTCTATTTATACACAATGTATTTGACCTAGATCTCGAATCTGAAGTCTTCTCTAACTAGGATTCGAGATCCTATCCCTTCTTGAATTATGATTCTTTAGATATGGTTGAGCTTTTCGCTGCTCCCACCGACTTTAGGAGTCTTCATGGGCCGAACTTGTCCGAGCCGAGCTACGTCGCTTACTTGTATTGGGCCCGATCTTGAGTCGATAATGTACCGTATCCTATCAATCTGATTTTGATGAAACAATTTAGGGTAAGTATTTATATCAGCTTTATGATTATATAGTCAGGCATAGAAGCATAAAATCCAAAACTATGCAGGTAGTGGCCGAAATAATTTGGTGAGAGCCACACAATGTATGAGCAATACAGAGGCAGGCAGCCTACCAGCTTGTTTTGATACAGCCCACATTTCCCAAATTTGGAGCAGCCGAACCTTCTGTAGGTAACACTAACCCCTTTTATTATTATTGATTAGTTATATATGCGTATCTCAACACAATTATATATATTACTCCCATTTTTGTGCATGTAAAACCAGTCGCATAATTTTTCACACTTTTAGAAGGATTTGGCTACGAATTGGCTGGACCGACGTGGAATTGTACTACCAAACAAGAAGTTAGATATCTTCTTTTTTTATTGGTTTTGGGTGGATTTTTGCACTCTGGAAATATGTCTATCTGGATTCCACTACATAATATCCAAATGTATAGTAAAACTTCTATAAATTAGTAGCTTTAAGACCCAGATCTTTTATTAATTTAATAAGATATTAATATATCATTAAATTAATAATTTATTAAGATAAATTATTAATTTGTAGAGTATTTTCTTGATTTAAGAAATTATAATTTTAAATAAGTTATATTTGTACAAATAAATGGTACATAATATTTCAGTGTATTTAAATTAAATAGATTCATGTATGTTTAATTAAATAAATACATGTATCTACAATACAATGCACCTAATTAAATATACATTCATGTATCTTATATTGTACTAATTAAATATATTCATGTATGACAACCAATGAAATAAATGTAAAAATCTCAATATGGAAAAAAGTTTAAGATCATAAATTCCAACTATAGCTCGTCATCTAAAAGGTATCCAAAAATAATTCATCGCTAATCAAATGTGTAAAGCTTTGTGTGAGTACAAGAGAGACCATCCAATATTCACTTAAAAAGAATTACAAGAGTGAATTGAGAAAAAAACATCGTCTGAAAATTAATCAAGGTATAATATCAAACACCATCAAGAGGTCATCAGAGTACCTTTCTGCCAACTTGAAGATATGAGAGAAAGCTAAGCGACATAAACCAGGAAACTATCTAGATGGAGAAGATTGTTTATAAATGGTTTCTCTGGCTAGTACCAAGATTGAATGAATATAACTATGGGATCTCATGAATGAGGTGTCAAGTATATAAGGGAAACATATTAGACCCGAGGAGGCACATATTACCAACTGACAAAGATGTTATAAACTATTTTCCACGTGGTTGCATCCTATTCGTTCGCACAAAAGTATCCCAACAGAATCGGTGGTCTGCAGCCTTTCAAAGGAGCATAACTGAAGTCTACAATACCTGCAGGAAGCAACCCGGCCTCCATAGTACTTTTTGTGGGTTGGAAATGACAACTATACCCTCAAAGTTAAGGTGCGCTAGACCTGAATTGACAAAATTATCCCTCCATACCCAAGATTGAAATTACCAACTTACCCAACTATCATGTCATCTATAAATAGTTCAGGGTTTTCCCCATGAAAAAAAAAGAGACTCTATCTCTTCTTTGTTTTCACTACATTCCCTCAGTTTTTAGCTTAGTTCTTTATTTTTGCCATTTTTATTCTTATTTTAGTCTCATTTTCTATCATTGTTAATTCATCGTCGACAGTATTAGTCGTTGTCGGAGTTAGCTTTGTTTAGTTTTAGTCTTTTCTGTTTTGTACTTAGCCTTATCATTTTAATTTTCTCTTTAACTTGCTTGTCTTGCATTTTAGTTGAGTTGTAAATGTTCAAGAGACTGTCCAAGTTATTTTAGATTTGAAAATTCAACAACATAGTCCAGTTCTAGCCTTGTACATTCATTTTCTTCATCTTTCTGCCAGTAGAGCTGTGTTTTGGCTTTGCCCCGTGTTTCTTTTCCCTTTACTCTTATGTTTTATTCTTTTGTTTTGTTTTATTTTATTTCAAGTATGAATAACTAAACTTTTAGCTGATTCTAGAGGTACATTATACTTGGTTGAAATTTCTAAGTTTTATCTTTGATGTCATTTTGCCTTCCATTTCATGTTTATGTCTCTTGGTGATTTTTTCATGTTAGATGATTGACCATCATCAAGTATATGTAGTCACATTATTAAATGCCGAGAGGGTTTAATGAAGTGATGGAACTCAAGAGGACATAATATGAAATTTGCTAGATGACGAGAGAGTGTAATGAGTTTGTAGAAAGGTTATCTGTTGATCCTTTGAGAGTTGGCACAATTTCTTGAGACCTAAGGGTGTGAGGATTGTACTAATCAACATTCATAGCACTGGGAGGGGTTATAGATATTTGAGTAATTTTCCACATTTCTTGGATTAAAAATGGAACTTGTTTCTTGTTTCAGGAAAATTACTTTCTGTAAGAAGAAACACTTTCCCCTTATCAGAGTTACCTAAATGAAGTGTCAGGTAGGATGGTCAGATTTTCACTCATCATATCCCTAAGAGAGTCATGTCGATTTTCTCTTTTTAAAAGAATGATATCTTTTAAGATACTTATTTTCTTCTACTTTTGGGGTATCATAAAAAATCGGGAGCATCTTTTTTGGTATCATACCTAGGCTTGATCAGCTTCATCAGGTCAACTTCTCAGTCCGCCTGTTGTTTCTTGGTCTTACGTCATCTACCCATTAACTTTTTCCATCATCAGATTCCTAACTTCTTCTGCTACTTCTATTTCTGTAAAGTGGTCCCCCTATGTCGAATGCCTATTATTCCATCATTCGATATCTTTGACCTACAAATCATTTGCTCGCCTGATCTATTCTCTCACTCTAATATCCTTGGTTGATCTTCATCCATTAGGCCGTTGAGCAATCCCGCTGATAAGTCCTCTTGGTCGTTGGTGAATCATGTTGTCATCGTGGATTAACATCAAGTACTCTACTTGTGTTATGGTTTGGTTACAAATTATTATTGTCAAACAGATCCTTCTGGTGCCTATGCATGATTCCTATCATTGGTTGAAACCTATTGAGTATTGAGCTTCATCTTATAGGGTTGATAATCTAAGATGCAAAAGGAAAAGCTAACTGATAAGATCTAATACCCATTGTTGATACCGACGATACCAATTGTGAAGAATTCAAATTCTCAACCAGTTGGTTTTTTTGCTTAGAGCAAGAAGTAATTTTTCAGCTTTATCGACAAAAGCTGGTGTCTGCAGAAGCTAGAGACCAAACATATGTTCCATTGTAGATCTAGAGCCTAGCTGAGAAGTCCATGACGAGCCCAAATTTTTTGCTTTTATTGGTGCATTGCTTTAGGTCTAGATCGAGTCTTCCTATGTCTTTTGTTCATATTTTGTGTCAAGGAGGACACATTGTTAAGGCAGGGTATGAGGAGCAGGAAATAGGCACAGTGAAGCTGAGTTTACGATATAGGGCAAGCTGAGATGCGATTGCATCCAAAGATCACTAAGGAGCTTATGCTCGCAACTAGGGCAAGATGAAACCATCAAAGTGAATAAAAACTTAAGCTGCTATATTCACATGGCGTGACCAATCTAAGCACTGTGCAGATTCAAACTCCATACAAGCTGCCAAGGGAAAAAGACAACAAAATGACCATGGCGATACACATGAAGAAGATGAATGAAAGTCATGGGCAAGATGACACCTCATCGGAGATGAGCCTTATCCAAGAAGATATCATAAGTATTTCACTTGCGAATGAGCTCAGAAGAGACAAACTCAAATCAGCTTGGGATAAGCACTGATCAAGGGCACGCTGCTGGAAGTTGAAATGGAAATCAACCAAGTTTATCTCCAGAAGATCTATTGAGGCTAAGGCGAGACTCTCGAGGGAATCACAAGATTGTCAAGGGCATTGTGATGCTATCAGAGGGCAAGACGTCGAGGAACAAATCAACCTTATCCAAGAGAAGATAAGACAAATATAGATTTGTCTAATCCAAAAGATATGAGAAGATCAAATCTACTTCGAATAAGGATGAATCTCGAGCATGCTGTTGAAAGCTGAAAGATATAAACATGATGTTGTCAACCTTAGTCACAGTGGACTGAACGTCCGGCCCATTACTTGTGTTCCCTATATGTACTCCAAGCCCTACACAGAAAATCTTATTAAGTTGTTTATAGTTTCTATAGACCTCAACCTTAGAACCATTTATTTTTCTCGTCTTTACTTTTCCGTTGTAATTTTTCATGATGTTGGAGTCGGCCGTTACTTTTCCAGAAGTTTATTGTAAGTTTATCATTTGTGTTCTCTTTTATTTTCTTTTTTTGCTATTTACTTTATGTCTAGGTAAGTTTACAGTTCTAGATTGGGCAATATGACGTGAACATAAATACAGAATTCAAGAGGACAAATTGGGCAATACATAAGCTGCATGTGTGTGTTCTGGAAATGTTAGGTTTGATTCCAAAAGGTCTAATTTGACTTGATTAGTTAGCAGGCCATTAGTTAATCACATTGGGCTATATCACCAATGAATTAAGATTAAAATATGGTGTGTGATCCCTCCGCGTCTTGAGAGTATAACTGACATAGGCGAGTTAGCACAGTCTTAGTGTTGTCGAGTGCCAATACCAAGTATGTCTTGGGCATAATGCTTCTTGGATAATACGCTCACTGATGGTGTTCTCGTGGGCGATTAGGTCAAGGATAACTTGCATAGAGGAGTTTCCTTAGCTGTTATTAAACTGTACGGATAGATTGAGCTAAAATGATTGTGTGTGACGCGTGACAATGAGAGCATGACCATGTTGGACTTATAATTGGTTGATGCATGATATGTAGTAAAAAAATCTTTACGCTTATGACCAAGTCGAGTTTATGTTCATTGATTCAATGCTTGATCTAGATTATCTTTTACGTTGATCTTTTTGTTTTAGTGTTTTCAGTTTTGTGTCGACCAAGACGAAGTTCATGTTGACCAAGACGAGTCTGTTTCTTTTCCCTTATTTCTGTGACACTACTCCAACTCCTCATGGGAACAACCCTATACTTATCACTTGGCTACGCATGTGGTGCGCAATAAGAAAACTTATAAATTTATTTTACAATGGTTAAACAACGACCACGTCAGTCCAATTGGTCACAACTTTAAAGCTGATGGCCTTGAGCGGGATTTACCTCAAAGATGCCTCTGTCATGTCTTTACGTGACTTCTCAAGCTTGGCGGGTTTGGAAAATTCTTAAATAATTAGATTGTTCTTTAGACTCATGTTTACAACATAGTTGTTTCACTTATGAAAACCTTATGCACAACTTGTCTTCTGCTTGTGCGATTTTCAAACATTGCCTTTAGATTATTCTTCTTCAAATCTTATTTCGGTCTTCACGATCAACGTCGTGTTAACCTCTCACACCGTGCAAATTTAGGAGTCTGGCTTCAGAGATGAGTCCGAAGTCACCTTTGAAGCTAGAGAACACCGACAATCATCCCATGATTAACTGAAAACACTATCACACACGAACTCGCTAGACACGAGGCTAACCACTCACATCGTGCAAATTTAGGAGCACAGACTTGACATGATCAGCTCCATTACCGAGAACACGCCCACATCTCAAGCATAACCTTAATTAAAATCCTTTATAAATATCCCTAATGCAATAATAAATGATATGTAACTTCAACAACACACATACTTACAAATACTTGCATTCTCATATATGATTCTCCTACATTCAACACTCATACAAATTCTAGCTTGGGCGTCGAAGTATCTCTTTGGAGAACCTCCTATGGGCTTGTTTTGCAGGCCCTTCATCGTTCATCATGAGCTTCACACCAGAGATCTATTCAATGACATGTCCATTTCTTCGATCATCCTTGATTCACTTTTCTGAAGATAATATTTATTGTGGATCTTGACCTGTATCTAACAACTGGCGGTGCCTATGAAAAACATTGGACTAATACATTGATGTTTCCTTTTCTCATATGATTCTGTGTTTCATGTTGATTCATGCTTTTACTGCTCATCACATGATATATAGTGTACAAATTGAGGGTATTGGCTTATGTATGACCTTCTCGAAATCGCAACACTTGAACGGCTAATGGTCTAGATTATGGTTCACCACGGCATTACAAAACTGTGGGCTATCGCCAGGAACTAATGAATAATTACACCACTTATAGATCAAATATCTATGCACACTATAATGCCCAACTTTTACAATTGTAAAATGCATTTTAATTACAAAACTAGTGTCAATCGAGTGCATTAATTTATTAATCATTGGTCTGTAATTTATAGGACACGAGGGAGTCCAAAATTGCGGCTCTAGTAAGAGTAACCCTTACAAATGAGTTATTATTGGGCTAATTTAAATGTTTTGGGCATTAACAAGTGTAGCTGAATCTTAGATAGTACTATTGGGCTTTGACATTAGGAGCCCATAAACATATTTGGAGTAATGAGGACTGAGATATGTTATCTGAAAATCTCTGTTCGGTCATTTTTAGGTCATATCAGATATACCAAAACAATATTGACTAATATATCACCTCACTAGATTCAAAGTTTTCTAAGTTATTTTACCTCGTTAGTTATCAAATTATTGTATCTTCAGATTTTCCACGATTTTACTTATGAAGTTGTTCCCCCTTGAAAATAGAAAAGAAAAGAAAAAATGAACTTAATGCACACTGTGTGTAGGCATTAAAATTAGTGCATTTCCAATACAATTAACTTAATATAATTATGATATAACTACAAAATGAAATTAAATGTAGGCCAGGAAAATGGATGCGTACCAATTAATAGCGGATTGGTATGCATTCTTTTGCCATAGACTGCACGAATCAATTCGATCCGGATCTACAGCACTACTTTATACAGTCTGAATATAAAAAGACATTGTTATCTTCTATACATTACTTGCTCCAAATTGGATGAAAATTAGTTAAATACTTCTCCTCCCCTTTTTTACATGCAACTCCAGTGTTAATATAGTAAACACATACATCGAGTCCATTAATGCATTGTAGGGAGAGAAACTAAATCAAAACAATCTTAACTCTCTAAGCACCATTTATTTTTGTCGAACTTCAATGAGCTATTTCTTGAAGTGGTTCAAATAACAAAGGATGAAGAAGTTAGAAACAAAAGTTTGAGAGAGAGCTCTTCTTCAGATCTTAAAATCTTAAGTTTCTTCAAAGTAAATCTTTACTAAGATTACATAGTAAGGATAATTTTGCAACAACAAAAACACAATCTTCATTATTTGGGACTGATTTTTTCTACAATGTAACACATCTAATCTTCTCCAAATTAAGGAAAACGTCTTCTATAAGATTATTATATCAAAAAGGGCAGTATAAGTTTCTTAATCTAAACAAACAAGTAGAAACATTGCTAGTAGACACCAAATTAAATGTGACAAAAAAGGGTTTATTTATTTAATCAAAACTTCTGAAAGACATAAACTTATGATGCTACTGTGATGGCTAAATCAAGCAATTCTTGAAAATAAAATGAGGCCTACTTCCTTGTGACACCCACTCTCATCAAAGCAAGATATGCTATAAGCCTATAAAGCACAAGCATCACAGTCATGGCGATCACCGATACCACGCTCACTCTCCTGTCAATCCCCAAAGCTTTTACGGAGGGAAAATCCCTAACATAGCAATTCTGATTCGTGCCACAACGATATGTCTGATCATTATCATACTGCGACTCGAGCATGAGCTTGAATGTGTACTGGTTGATCGATATGTACTTGAACCAAACTATGAATCTGGGGACATGTTGCACATAGTAGCCGCTGGCCAGGACGAACGTCAGCATGATCACCGATCCAAGTATGGTCGCGGCCTTCTGGTCCATCACCGCAGCCCCGATGGCCAGCCCAAGCCCCTGGGAGCACAGGACGCTGTAGAGGAGCACGAACAGGCCCGAGAAGAAAGCGTAGGTGGTGTGCTTAAGCCCCGCCATCCAGTAGGTTATGGCGTAGAAGATGGTGGGGAGAACTAGCTCCATGGGCAGGTCGCCTAGGGTTAGGGCCATGAAGTACGAGGAGAGACGGTACATGCCTGAGGCCCGCTCCTTCGATAGCATCATTCGTTCTTGAGGGAATGTGAAGATTGCTTGGAATAGAGGATAAAATCCCCAAAAACCTGAGGAGAAGAAAAAGAGCCCGACCTGCATTATTAATTACAAAAACTTGTGTCAGACCATCAGACACGTTGGGGAAGGGGGTTTAAGCCCCCACCAATGAAATTCTTTTACTTTTATTGTTATAAAACTATGAAAACTTTATTATATGATAAGTGGTTTATTGAAATCTCAAAACTCGAAATTAAGAAAATCTGGTCCCCTCCGGCTCCGAATGATTTTTTCTGCCTATGCCCCCATAGCTACCTGATCTTGTAAGTGATCGATGGGGGACTGCCACCATAAGAGTCCAGCTAGAAGAGCAACCACCAAAACTTGCAAAATCTTGATTGTTGAGAAAGACTCATGCTTCCTTTCTTTGATTCCTCTCCTAAACAAGACTGAGAATTGATCCAACCATGTATTTGACCAACGCTTGAGCTTCCTACCACTTGAAGTTTGAAGACTGCTATCAACAGCAAGCTCCGACTTCACAAACGCTGATAGCTGTGTTCTATAAGCGTTCACCAAACTCTGCTTAATTGCTGTTTGATCTTCATTCGAGTCCGCCGTCACAACTCCTACATAAACACAATAAATTCAAGGATTCAAAGACTCAATCCTTACTTTCAAACATAGGGGAAAAATTAAAAAAAAAAAAAAAAAAACACGTACCATTTGCAAGATCCAGCAAGAAATCAGCCGGATTCATAGCAACATTAGGGGCAAAACCCACACTAGAAAAATAGTCCAAAATGTCGGTTCCTTTGCCGAAATACAAAGGGTTCCCTTCGGATAGCAAAAGGACCTTATGAAACATGTAGAAAAGCCTACTCGAAGGCTGGTGAATGGTCATCACGACTGTGCGGCCCCCGTTGGCCAACTTCCACAGCGTGGACACGATCTTTTGTGCAGTGGTTGAATCTAGACCCGATGTGGGCTCATCTAGAAAAAGCAAGCTCGGGTTGATGAGCATCTCCAGCCCAATGCTGACCCTCTTCCTCTCACCACCCGAGACCCCCCTCAGGAACGGCCCCCCTATGATGCTATTCCTGCACCTCGACAGCCCGAGCTGTGCTATCACAGCCTCTGCGTGCTGGACTTTGTCAGCCTTCGTCAGGGACCGGGGCAGGCGCAGGAGGGCCGTGTAGACGAGCGTCTCCGTCACAGTCAGGTGAGGATAGAGAACGTCGTCTTGTGTTACAAAACCAATATTTCTCTTCATCGCGTTCGAGAATGGCTTGCCGTTGTAGGTGATGCTGCCGACAAGATCGCCGCAGAACCGGCCGCCGAGCGCGGTCAGTAGCGTAGTCTTGCCGCTGCCCGAGGGCCCCAGCATCGCCACCATTTCCCCAGGCAGCACTATGCCCGAGATTCCTTTCAATATTACTCTCTCTTCTGATTTTGTTTTCTTCTTGAATATGCTTCCCGCCGCCTCGATTCTGATCCTGTAAATAACCTCATCGAACTGCATTTGCAGTCAGCTTTCTATCGCAGATTAACATTCCACATATTATAACAATAAGAAACTAGCAAATTTGAATCGGTTATCTAGGCAAACAAGGAAAGGATTTTCTCCATTGTTAATTCGAGATTTAGGAAAGGCAAAAGCTTGAGTGAGTTCCGCATCATCATGAGTTCACTCTTGTTTTTTTGTTAAAATAATTATATATTAATTATTGTGAGCAAGGATAGTTAGATTTTATTAATTTATAATTAAATTTATTAATTTTGAATTATAATTTATTAATTTAAAATTAGAATTTATTAATTCATAACTATGGTTTATTAATTCATAATTAAGATTTATTAATTCATAATTATGATTTATTAATTCAAAGTTATGGTTTATTATTCAAATTAGGGTTTATTCATTCACAATTATGGTTTATTAATTCAAATTTATGGTTTATTAATTCCAATTAGGGTTAATTAATTCAAAATCAACTTTATTAATTCATGATTATGATTTATTAATTCACAATTAGATTTTATTAATTCAAAATTAAGATTTATTAATCCACGAATAGGATTTATTAATTCAAAATTATTATTTATTAATTCATAATTATGATTTATTAATTTACAATGAATTTTTACTAAATTAATTAATTTTAATTAAAATTAATTAGGGGGTTCACTGTGCATGCACAGGAGACCACCCATTTAGGAAATTAGTAGATTGTTCGTGAAGCCTTCAACTAAATTCCAAAATAATCACTCCAAATTTAGTTAATTAAACTCAATTTACTTTGCCCCAAATATATCCTACACAGAATACCTGAATCGATTCACATAATCTATCTGCAATCATGATATTGTACGTAATGAATGATCAACAGTTCATGCATGCATGATTACAGCAATCAATCTGAAGGAAAAATAGTAGTACTAATAAATACCTTGAGTGTGACGGGATGACTGGCTCGGTTAAAGATGGGCGATGAAACTTGGGGGTGATTCTGCGCCTCGACGTCGGCCATCTCCGGCACTGCTAAAAGGGAGAGGGCAGGTGCATGGGGTGGTATAAATAGAGAGGGAGGAATTAAATGAGTTTTGCGTGATCGGAAGTCATAAATAAGAAGGAATTAAGGGGGAAAATAAAATGGGAGTGGAGTATTGCGTGTATGATTATGTCATGCAAGAGAGGTGAGAGGGGAGCTCGGCGATCGCTACCTCTATACACAGATTATCATTATGATTTTGATTATGAGGTTACCACACTTTAAGCTTTTCCCCGCTGCTTTTACTGTGGGATTAATTCCTACTTTCTCTCTCTCACTATATCAATTTCTGGGTTCTTGTTTATAGGAGTGGAAAACAAGTATAAATTGGATTGCATCGCATCACATTCTTTTGGGTTTAAATAGAGTTTCTGGCCTTCTTGGTTTTCTTGCTCTCATACAATTAGCGCCCTTTAGTTATTCATCATTCCTCCCCTAGTCTCAATAACTTGGATTATATATATATAGAAGAGTTCAAATAAAAACCTATTTTTCCGTAAAACCTAAAAATCAATGTACTTTAAGTATAAAGTTAATGTACTTTATGTATAAAGTTACTGCACTACAAAATATTGATGAACAGTATTGGATTTTATCATAACTCAAGGGTGCATTAGTTTTATACATAAAATACATTGGTTTTTAGGTTTTTAAGAAAAATGTGTTTTTATTATAACTCAACCACACACACACACATATATATATAGGGGTTGGTTATAGAGAGAATCACATCTTAGATAAGAACTAAAAACCAATAACCACCGTTAGATTAAATAAGATTGGATGACTCATAATTATTTAATGATAAAAATAGTCAAATCCCTAAATTTTTGCTATTTGGATATTTCACATTTTATTCTTCGTTGTTCATATAATTCATGTTGTTGTTCATGTAATCGTAGTTCTTGTGCATGCTATATATTCCAATTCATTGTTATGTTCATGTAATTCATGGTGTTGTGCATGTAATTGTAGTAATTGTGCATATAAGAATAATTATGAAAATCAATATATAAAATCTCTTGATTTTAGGGCTAAACAGTTATCTTTAAAATATGAGGATAATAAATTATTTATAATTAATCTTGATTGTTAGATTATAAAAATGAATGGACCACATTAGTTCTTAATTCTAAAAAAAATTGGAGTTCTTATTTGATCAATTCCATCTATATATATATATATATATATATATATATATATATAGGGTCCACTCTTTAAGTGAGAAATGAGAACTAATATGCATCCTAGATTGTATTAAATCCAACGGATTGGATTTAACTGTGCATAATTAATTGAGCGAATTTGATGGACACGTGCCATCATTTGATGCGATGAAGGGTAATATAGTAAATATAAATGTACCTCACCCCTTCGAAAACCACCCAGCCACCTTAATTATCATAGTCAAACGAATTGATTACTCTCCCACTTACCCATTCTTTTCAATTTCTAATCCTCCATGATTATGTAAATTTTGCATCAAGAATATCATTTTTCTATCAATGCATCACTTGATTCAGGTAAACACACTGATTTTTCGAAACATGATTGTATTTGTGCATTGTTTTTGAAACTAAGTAGAAAATTATTAGGGCTTCAAAGTTCTTCGTATAAAGAACAAAATCTTGTTGTGCAAGGAAGATTTAAGAGTAAGATAGAAACGTGTGTTTTTATTTCATTCCAAGTATAATATTACTCATTATCACTGACACTGAGCTACAATGTTCGGATGTTTGTATGTGAACTATTGAAATGGTGTATTTCTAAGAATGATTGGAGTCCAAGATAGTTCAAATTTCTTTATTTTGAGTTATATATTTAAAATATTCCTAGATAAACACGTAATCGTGTGAGTGCATTTTGTGTTAACTGGTCCCAAAAATAAAAGAATCATTTAATTCAAACATCACTTCTTTTTTTGTTAATAACCCGAATAAGACTAATTGGTTTTAGGGATATTGGTATATAAATATACAAACTTTAAATATGATTTTGGTTTTACACATGAACTTTAAAATGAGTATATAAATAAATGAACTTTGATTAATTTTGGTTTTGCACACGAACTTTAAAAGGAGTATATAAATATACGAACTTGTTAATTGTAGTGATTTTTACCACAATTTATTTTTCCGATCAAATTGAAATTGACATGACATTAGATATGATAAGTTGACAACGATGTGGAAATGGTAAAGTTCGTGTGTGAAAAGTAGAAGATATTTGTAGTAGTCTACTTGTTCGCCATTTACTTCATTTACAAATGGTGGGTTTAAGATTTGAAATACTCTCTTCGTTTTGTATTTGTATTATATTCCTTTATTTTTTTTCTTTCTTTCTCGTGAAGTGTATATGTGTTTTGTTTGTGTTAATGAGTCAATGTGTATGTTTTGTCAAGTGTAAATGTTTCTTTATTTTATTTTATTTCCACGTCGTTATCAACTCATCATATTTAATGCTATGTCAGTTTCAATTTGATCGAAAAATTAAATCGTGATAAAATTATTAAAATTAATAAGTTCGTATATTTATATATTCCTTTTAAAGTTCGTGTGAAAAACCAAAATCACATCAAAGTTCGTGTATTTATATGTCAATAACCCTAAATAAATTAATAAACAAATAGACTTAGAATTGCAAGGTTTATGCAGTTGACTGTTTATATTAGCATTTGACGAGTCGTTCTAAGATATGGCCGCTGCATATTTCATCGTATCCTCCTCATTCACTGCAAGTTTAAAGAAAGCGGGTTAGAAAGTATATTCTTTGCAAGGGTGGGCCGACTGTATTCTTAACTTTTGAGGGCTATCTATATTTTATAGTAATTTACTATTTTGGTATCCGATATTTTCTTTGGAGTTTTTATTGATGCAAAACAACACGATGCATGCTGATAGTGGGCACATGATTTTCCCTTGGACCCCTCACATCTCATTACTGTAGTTCGTGGGGCATTGCGTTCTTTGTATGCTGCATTATTTTCAATAATGTCAATATCTAGATGATTGTATTATGCCTAGACTTATCGGTGCAAAGATATATTAACTTTTGATCAATTTTTGTTTTTTCCACGAACTTTAAAAAATATCATAAAATACACAAGCTTAATGATTTTAGTGATTTTACTATAATTTCAAATTTTAGCCAAATTAAATCTGATTTGATATCTCGGAAATTTACCATAGAAAAAACGATCAGTGATATAAACGATATTGTAGAAAGAGAATATCGATTGTTTTGATCCCAATTACAATCAGATGATGAAACAAACGAGAAGACTTAATTTTTGGGATCAAAACTGACGCGATGAATCCTAGAAATAAAAAAATATGATTTATTTTGATGGAACGACGATGTTTTATGTCATCTCTCTTCGATGTCGTTTGTATCACTAATCGTTTAGTCTATAGTAAATTTTTGAGATGCCAAGTCAGATATAATTTGGCCTGAATTTGAAATCGTGGTAAAATCACTCAAGTCATTAACTTTGTCTATTTTATGGCAATTTTTAAAGTCCGTGTGAAAAAATGAAAACTGATCCAAAATTTCTGTATTTAAACGCCAATAACCCTTATACCTAATTGGGTTGTAGCAAGGACGTTCTTCCCAAAGAAGACCCTCAAGATTGAACTTTTGAGGACTTTGGCTTGATAAGAAAAAATGTTTTACTTAATGAAGTTTAATTAAGGCATTGTAAACTGGTTTGACACTATAAATCTTGAGCCTTCCGAACTCAGAACAGGCATCCTGATCTCATTAGAACATCGGTGTACCTGGAAGACTTTTCCTTACTGTGTAAATGGGAAAGATACTTGTTACCGACTTACTTGTTTATCATGTTACTCTTGTTAATTTTCATTTAGGTAATTATTTTTAGGAAGTCTAATTTTGATGTGATTTTGGTTTTACACATGAATTTTAAAAGGAGTATATAAATACCCAAACTTATTAATTTTAGTAATTTTATCATGATTTATTTTTTCGACTAAATTGAAACTGGCATGGCATTAAATATGATGAGTTGATAACGACGTGAAAATAAATTAATAAATAAAATAAAAAAGAAATATTTACACTTGACAAAACATACATATTGACTCATTAACACACACAAAACACATAGACACTTCACGAGAAAGAAAGAAAAAAAATAAAAGAATATAACACAAACACACAAAACAAAGAGAACACTTCAAATTTTAAATCCAATATTTGTAAATTGAGTAAATGACGAACAAGTAGACTAGTACAAATGTGTTCTTCTGCGCCACACACGAATTTTAAGATTTTTACATCGTTGTCAACTCATCTATTTAATGTCATGTTAGTTTCAATTTGACCGGAAAAATAAATTATGGTAAAATTAATACAATTAATAAGTTCGTGTATTTATATACTTCTTTAAAGTTCGTGTGCAAAATCAAAATCAATCAAAGTTTGTATATTTATATACTGCTTTTAAAGTTCATGTGTAAAATCAAAATCATATCAAAATTTGTGTATTTATATGCCAATGACCCTGGTTTTACTATATAAGTATATTGAAAGATGGATAAAGTAAGGAGATAAAGAAATCAATTTAATTTTCTATTTCAAATGCATATTCCCTATTGAAGATCTTGTTATTGAAGTTGATTCATATAGGACTATATACGTATGCGCACACGTATTCACTGGAACAATCTTCCAATTTATTTTTGTGTCATATATTATGTGTCGATAGTAGGATTATATACTTTTAGCAGTATTTTTTTCTCACATGATGTGTTAGTATTAAATATATAATCCCTTGTATATAGAATATTTACATATGAAAATACAATATCATTATTAATTAGGTGATGATTATTTTGCACTTAGAAACATAATATTCTCAATTAAGTTAGGTGATACATTTTGCATTGCATGCAATTTCAATTTAGTACTAATAAAATTAAATAGCGATACTATTCGAAGAAACACAATAAGTGAATTAGAGAGCTTCATCATGTGCTACTCGCAATTTATTTCATATAAATGGCCTGCTATTATTTTCTGCTTTTCACCATTGAATCAACATCTACTTAGTAAAAATGATCCCATCTTATATGAACTTTAATTTGAAGCTATCGTTTTGTCGATAAACTATGAGGGTGTTTCGCGAAGCTTATTTTAAAGAGCTTATAAGCTCTAAGAACTTATAAGATGTTTCAAGAGCTTATAAGATATAATGTTTGAAGAACTTTTAAGTTGTCAAAGTGTTTGGATAATTGAGCTATAAGTTAGAGAAAGAATCGTGAGTTAGAGAGAGAAAATTGACGAACGGTGAAGTCGATAGTGTATATATAGAAAATAATGAACCATAGTAAGGTTATTTTGGTAAATTCATTGTTACTTGTAAATTTGTGAAAAAATAAGTTTGTGTTAAGTTACTTATTTTTAGGGGAACTTATAAGTTGTTGAAGCTTATTTTCAAAGCTTATAAGTTGTTTATGAACTTATTTTGCCAAACACTTTGCATGAGTTTATAAGCTCCTAAACAGCTTATAAGTTGTTTTGAACATCTTATAAACTTAGAGGGTGTTTGGCTAAGCTTATAAGCTCTTTAAAATAACTTATAAGTTGTTTAGGAGCTTATAAGCTCATGCAAAGTGTTTTGGTAAAATAACTCTTAAACAACTTATAAGCTGTAAAAATAAGATCCCACAGCTTATAAGCTCCCCTAAAAATAAGTAGCTCAACCCCAACTTATTTTTTCATAAGCTTATAAGTAATAGTGAATTCATCAAAATAACCTTACCATGACTCGTTATTTTCTACATACAAACTATCGACTTCACCTCTCGTCAATTTTCTCTATTTAACTCACGATTCTTTCTCTAGCTTATAAGCTCAATTATCCAAATACTTTGACAACTTATAAGCTCTTCAAACATTATGTCTTATAAGCTTTTGAAACATCTTATAAGCTCTCGGATCATATAAGCTCTCGGATCATATAAGCTCTTTAAAATAAGTTTAGCCAAACACCCTCTTAGTCAAACCCCCTCTATCTAATGCTTTACAAAACTTGAATAATTAATAAACAAATGAATACATCCACGAAACCCGTAAATGCGCCCTACAGTGATACCAGGGCAAGGTCTAATAGGCAAACTAAGTAATAAGCCTTTGAATTTGTAAGTTTTTGTAAAACTAATTATAAACTCTTTGAAATAGATCTAAAAATTAAATTTTTATGTTATATTTATGTTTTGATATTTAAATTTGGATTTGATTTCAATTATTTCCTTTTTCTAAGCACTTTTTACTTAAATATTTTGTTAAAAAATAAGATGGCGTCTTTCACTTTTTCAAATTTATCTTGTCATATGTAGAAAATATAAGAAAAGATTTATTGAAAACGAAGATAAACAGTCTAAATGTCTAATATACAAAGAATATGTATCTTCTTAAAAGTATTTACGAAACTTTGGTCTTTCCAAAACTTAAACCTTGATTCACATACAAATAGGTCTGTGAAGCCCCAACCCAACTAGGCGGACTAACAAACCCAATGGGCATATTTGCTTCTTTCTTCCTTGTCGTTGGTATTTTAAATAGTGCACGAGGAATATTTTATATATTTTAAAACTTTAACTTATTTATTAATGGACTTATAAAAAAATTTAATATAAATTTTTACAAATCTCTCTTAAGATTTGATCATTTTTAATAAAAAGGTCATCTAAGGAAAGAGAGTTTCACGTATCTTTTTATTATTTTTATATATTTATTTAATTTGAAATTTTATAAAATTCAAAGGTGGATAAAATATTCAATTAACATAGATATTAGATCATGATTAATTTGTTTAGAAATAACTCAAATCTTTATTTTGATATATATCAATTGTTCAATGAAATCATGTGTTAATCTTATATGTTTTTTTATTGTCAAATCTATTAACTCCTAATCAATTTAACTAAGTTTATGGACGATATGTTTTTTTTCTACAACTATAAACTAGTTTGTAGCCCGTCAAAATTCGACGGGAATTTCTTTTACGTTGTAATTTATAAGTATAAACTTAAACAATAAGTTATAATGTATAAACTTCCACTATTTTTATCCGCAAGAGCAAATATAAATTAAGCTAAATATGTTTTTAAAAAATTAATAATAAAGTATTATTCTAAATATAGAAAATGAAGACTAATTTAAATAAAAGAATTTTGTAAAATATTAAAAAATAACTTTGCTTTCAAATCTTATATATCCGTCCAAATTTTTTATCGTGCACTAGATTAGTTGTTGTATCCGTCATGACCGGACTTTGCTAAGGATAGCTAACCTGGGAAATCATGACCAGAGATATGGAATTAGGAGAAGGGGTAGAAAGGGGTTGAACTTGTTTAACTAAAAATTTAACTGATAACTGTAATTAAAATATAATCAAGTATTTTACAGCGGAAAAACATAGCTAAGATACACGTATGAATACATGTATCTCGGGGCATTCTTTAACTAAACTCGATAAAAGCTCGGCTTTTCACTCCACCATTCACATCACAATTCAACTTGCACATTTAGAAATATATGCAGGTCTGAGTACAAAAGCATTCAGTGGTCATATGCCGAAAGAAACATACATACTTGTATAAACTGTAAACTGTCATGTGATCTCAACAGTAGCGCAAGAGGTTTTATCTTAAAAGGCCCAAGCTTACTAAATTCTTTTGTGAAGCTAAAGTTCGTATGGTCAGACTAAGTTCTTTTGTAATCATTATATCTGTAACTGTCATGCCAAAGAAGTGGTCACTTGTCATGGTCAACTACCTTCCACGGACACCTGACCGGCCAACCCGCTAAGATGACTCACGGTCCTTGTGTACACTAGCCCTGACAGGGAAACTGGCATGCACATGATCCGAATTAGTTAACTTATAAAGTTGGCATTGCCAACACAGATATATATCATACATAAATCTCAAAACATTTATGACAAGACAATACTTGAAAGATTTTCAATTCAAAGATTTTGAAAAGAAAACAACTACTCGAATGAATCGTTTGATTTTGTTTATATATAAGGAAGCCCATCTGATAGCAGTGTTGCTTATAGGATCATAATCTCTTTTTGCTGCTTTTTCGTCACTTCGTTGCTCGACCTTTATCATAAGAATTCCGGAACGAATGACAATTCTTATTGAAAGAATTCACGATTTTATTCAATAAGATTTCATTAGGGATTTTGCATTCTTTACTAAGACTAGCGTTATAATTATATCACTTAATCACTAGAAATTCTAGCTCGTTCCTTATCACTTAGAGATTAAATAACGCTTCCTTTGGGTGATCGATTATGATTAAATCGATAGCTAAGAAATTATGGAAATTAGGTGAATTTAAGTAATTAATCCATAATTGAAAGCTAACTAAGTAGCTTAATTTATGAGTCTAAATTAACTCATCTTAAGCTTAATCTTATTTATTAAAATTGAAAATCTAATTTAATAACTTTAGACGTAGCTATTTAAGTCCAATTAATAATATAATTAAAGATTCAATTCAAATTTTAATTAAGGACATAAACTTAATTTATTTAATTAGATAGCCCAACATATTTAATTAATTAACTAATTGGTTAATTAATTTTGTTACTGGATTAAAATATTTTACTGGACTAAGAGTTGAAATCAACCCATTTCTTTTCCTTAATTTAATCCAACTGTGCTTAAGGAATTAAATAGGAGCTCAGTCCATAATCTCTAATTCTGCAACCCAACAGAATAATGTTAAGGCCCAATCAATTTAGTTAATTTGAACTCAATGCCACAAAATTAGAGCCCAATAGAATTAAATCAATAGATCAATATTATCAAGCCCATAGCTCATATTAATTAAGCCTCTATTAGGCCTAATCTATATCATTTCCTTAGCCATACGTTTAATCTAATTTCATAGCAATTTCTTACTGAGCTAGTTTCAATAAAAATTTCTCAATTAAACCAATGACTTTACAAAATTAACTGGGACCATCACAGAAGGAATTAGGGGTTGAGTCCTACCATTTTGGAAAAGCTACATGAGTCTGTTTTTCTACGGAAAAAGCCTCACGCAAAATTTTCACTCAAGCTATGCGTTATTTAAGTTTTTGTGTAGACTGTCCAGTAGTTGATAGTTTTGTACAGAAATTTTGTAAAATCTAGGAAAAATAGCGAAACTCCTTCAAAAAATCTGAATTTTTGCAGAGACATGATAGTCACACTACAGTTAAACATACTGAAATATCTTAGTCATTGGATCACATGATCTCAACGAAACAACCATGCACAATCACTGTAGAAACCAGCAGATTCCATACTTCAGTATCTAGCTTCTGGTTTTATTTTGGCTTACTCAAAAGTACACAAGAAAAATTATTCTCTAGGCTTGAAATCCTCTAAAATATTCTGCCCATAAATGGATTCTTCAAGGCTTGGAATTAAATTCCCATTTTAATCCTATAGTAAGCTCACGTTGTCTAGAAGGAAAATAAGGATTCAGAAGTCACATATATACGAAGGCTAAAATCAATAAATATTTCGACAAACTTTGACTTGCATCTTTTCTACCATGGAATTGATTTCAGATCTTATATTCCAACTCGCCATAAGCATCAAGCAACATTAACGAAGGTCTAAACATTATTCGAGTTTGTCTTCGACGAGACCCATACAAGTCTAACCAAAGAACTATTGGAGTATGGTAGCCCCCGAGCCAATTTTTGGACTTATGTTTTTGGGCTCAGCAGAACCCTAATGGGCTTAGGATTAGGGTTAGGTTATTATCTATTTAATAGCCGCTTCTTCTCAATGTAATATGTATCCAAAACATATATTGAAATCCCTGGCTTAACGGCCCAGACGTAGTTGCAGACGAACTGGGTAAACAATTCTTGTGTTCTTTATTTTCTGTCGTGATTGTGGTGTGTGTTTTGCAAAACAAGAACATGCATCAAAGCTTCGATTTTGGAAAATCTGAAATGGTAGATAGGTAGAGAAGAGGATTACCAAGCTATTGTGTGGGTTTTGTAAGGATTGGGTGGTGGAACGAGCTCGAATTATCTACTGAACGACGAGTGATAGGATATGGCCCAACCTCTCAGGCCCACTAGCAGGCCCAAAAGAGCTAGGCTCGACCTAATGTTGCCTACTCGGTTACGCTCGAATCACAGCCTCCAAACCCTAATTAAAGGCGGAGTCAAGGGCAAAGATGATGGGGTAACGGTGGTAATCATGGGCAATTATGGTGAAGATCATGGTCAGTTATAGGAGGATCGTGAGCCCACCAATCACGGATTCGCTATGCGGTTTACGTCCATGTATAAATAGGAGTTAGATTGAAGGTAAAAGGGTTAGCAAATTCTCGAATCTTGGAGCTCTTGAGACACTCATTGTAATACCATTATAGTGAACATCTTGAGGACCATCACCTCCGTGGACGTAGATCTTTCTCTTGATCGAACCACGTTAAAACTCCTGTGTTCTTTACTGCTTTCTCTAAATCTTTCGTACCAACGTATACATATTTATCATTGGCGCCGTCTGTGGAACACTCTTTCTTTTTCGAACAAAAGCTGTGTTTTCTACAATTTCATGGCAAGGACACGCAAACGCAAGATCTTGCCGGCGATGTCGGTAACAACCGTGCGAGGGACGATCGGTAGTCACACAACACCGGGAAAGAGGATCGCGGACGCTACCAGTGATCATACACCGAGGGCTACATGGAGAATGCTTCCATACACCCTCGTGATGGTCGCCCAACGAGGAAGAAGATGCCGACCTCGATCGGTGAGCAGGAGGTTCACCGCCCCACGAGGTCCTCGATCGAGCGGTCTCAATTCCTCAATGCCAACTTCAATCAATTCCGCACTTCTCAACCGAGGACAAACGGAGCGGGCCTCAAGAGTGCCCGGTGGTGATTACTGCAACCGAGGTCGTTCACCTCTTGAAACAATCAACGCTCACCGCGGCACAACGACCGCCCAATACCCGGGTTCATTCGCCTCGCACCTCCGTGGAGCCGTTCTCCACCTCGACGTGATACCCATGTGAATGGGCGGGAAAGAAGGAGGAAAGGCGGTCGAACTCCCCTCGAAGAGACGCAGACGCCGCTATCGATCTCCCACTCCTCCTGGAGAGGGATGGTAACGAGCTCCCGGATTCGACCAAAGACGGACGAATTATCTCTCTTTTTAAGGGAGATTCGGATACACCCGCCACAATGATACCGGGCTCCAATATCGCTGCACACGATGGCCTTGGAGATCCTTCGACTTCCTATTTGCCTATACCACCAACATGGCAAACCGAGGATGGAAGATTTCCATATGTAAGGTCTTCCCGAGGTGCCGATCTCCAACGCCGACGTTGGTTCACCTCGCCGCCGTAACAAAGATCCATTGCTTCAAAGACCTCATGGATCGCTTCAAATGGCGTTTTACCAAAGATGCCGCCTCGACAACCTTCATCCGATCGCACAATCCGCCATATGGACGAGACGATGTCGAATTTCGCCTCAAGATTCATCATGGAATCCTTTAAAATAGATGAGTAACGATCTCTACATCATCAACGATTCAAGAACGGATCCCACCGGTGCTCAAATAAAGAGATCACCATGCGAACAGCCAAGACGCCTAGTCGTCTTTGGACCTTGGTTGACAACTTTGTCAAAGGGACGAGTCGGATCGGAAGAGAGAGATCCAGGATGATCGGTGATTTGAAAGAAGGAAGCTGAGGATCGGGCCGAGGTGCTTGAGCGCAAGTGCGTCGAAAGAATCAAAAGGGCCCAGAGAATCAAGGCCGGGACCTCGCCAAACCACGTAATAGCGCGCCTCTACTCAAATCCAGTATGAAATATTTGAGCTTCACATCGAGCTCTTTCCAAACCTCCTCCTATGAAAGGATGATCCAAAAAGTCAGCAGAAAGTATTGTGACTACCACCGTGGTACGGTCACGATACGAAGATTGCAAGTTCTTGAGCTCACAGATCGACGAGCTCGTCGAGGAAGGAAATACCAAGAAGACATCGGCCGACTGGGCCGGTAATAAAAAGCGCAGAGGGAAAATGGAGGTGGTAACAATCGGACCGACCTCAACGGCAGCCCGACCAAGATGACGAGACGAAGGTCCCAATGCAATAGAGCAGTCTATGCTATAACCGGATCACCGGTTAGTACGACGAGGTCGTCACTTAGAAATGAGGCTCGGAGGTCGACCCCGAGGAGCCGAAAAATAAGCGACTCGGGATGGAGAGAACATCGTGTTCTCCAAAGACGACCCAGTACCCAAGATCATGCCTCACCAGGACGCCATTACTATACAAGCCGTGGTAGGCAACAAGAATGTACATCGGGTCTACATTGACATCGGAGCCTCGTTAGCATCATATTCCGAGTTGCTGGATAAACTTGATGTTGGAGGAATTCAGGTACATCCCGCACCTTCCCAGTTGCGGAGCTTTACTCAAGAGGCGGTTCAACCCGAAGGCGTCATTACCCTTCCGGTTACCGTAGGACGTGCTCCTAGGTCGGTTACCAAGGCCATTCAATTTTTCCTGGTCCGAGCTCCCTCTCCATACAATATTATCCTGGGAAGAGATTGGCTGTATGCAACCAGGGCCGTCTGCTCCGTGTACCACCTCACCATTAAGATGCCCACCCCGGTGGGAGTGTTAAGCATCGGGGTGACCAAACGGCAGCTAAAGAATGCCTACGAGTCTCAACCCAAGATGCGGCCTTACCTCGTGCCTAGCAATTACGAACACTCAAGTTGCCACCTCGGGATGACCGATCGAGAATCTTCACTATACGACGACGACCCTTCCAAAGTCGCCAAGGTTGGCACCAAGGTTCACCGATTTTCGCCAACAAAGTTATGCAACCGAAGGAATATAGAGATGTATTTGCATGGTCTCCATCGATATGACCGGGTCTCGCCCGACCTCATAACTCATCGTCTCAACATCGATCCGCTACTAAGCCGCCTCGCGTAGAAGAAGTTTTGCAATGAGCGCAGCCAAAGTCATAAGAGACGAGGTAACCCAACCCGTGAGGCTAAAATCAGACGAGGTTAAATACCCAACCGGATGGCTAATCCAGCCAGGTTCAAAGCCGAGAGAGGATGGCGATGTGTGTCGACTATACCGACCTCAATAAATCTTGCCAGAAGGATCATACCCTCCCGACATTGAAAGAAGGTGGAGGCATTGGTGGGACATGAGATCTTAAGTTTTCGGATATATAAGGGATACCACCAAGACCGATGAGTCGGAGGACGCCCAAAACAGCGCTCATCATCGACTTGGTGTCTTCGCTTATCGGAAGATGCCTTTCGGTCTTAAAAACGCTGGAGCTACCTACCAAAGGATGGTGGACGCGATCTTCAAAGATCACATAGGGGAAATCGTTGAGGTCTATGTCGATCGACATAGTAGTCAAAAGCAAAAAGTCGAGAACTCGCGTCACGACCGAAACTATCCTTCGCTCCTCGTGTCGGCCAACCTCAAGCTTAATCCCCAGAAGTGCACATTCGTGGTGAAGACGGGTAAATTCTTGGGATGCTGGGTTTCTCAAGAAGGCTTGAAAGCCAATCCTACCAAGGTGAAGACAGTGCTCGACATGCAAGTCCCAAGATCCATCCGTGAAATACAAAACTCACCGGATGCCTAGCCGCCTCGCCAGATTCCTATCTCGAGCCCGAGAAGCGGCTTCCTTCTTTAAGATCCTGTGGAGAGCTCCAGATTTCACCGGCGGAAGAACATCGTCGCCTTGGCACTGAAGGAATATCTCGCCGACCGCCAACTCTATCCGCCCCAAAGCAGGTGAAACTCTATCGCTAGATCCGCCACGGACGAGGCAATCGCATGCGTCTCAGTGCGAGATGAGATGGGGCGGCAACTCCCCATCTACTTCATCACCGGGCTCTCAAAGGACCGGAGACGAGGTACACCAACCTCGAGAAGGTAGCTTTGGCTCTGGTGAACGCCAAGCGACGCCTCCGGCCTTACTTTCAAGCTCATTCCGTCCAGGTACTAACGGACCTACCTTTAAGACAAGTCTTATCAAAACCGGAGTCATCTGGACGATAGCTAAGTGAGACTTTGAGCTCGTGAGCACGATATCTCGTACTCCCCAGGCCGACCATAAAAGGACAGCTCACCGATTTCTGGTGGATGTCAAATTCACCGAGGTCGTCTCTACCAGCGAGGTCACACCCGCCCTCACAACGGAGGAACCTGTCCTTGCATCGCCCATTGGTTGCTGGCAGATGTATGTGGACGGAGCTTCATGCAAGACGGGCAGCGGAGCGGGCATCCTCCTCCTCGGCCCAGATAAGCAAGAAGTGACGTACGCCCTCTGGTTTACCTTCCCGACCACCAACAACGAAGTGGAGTACGAAACACTGATCTCAGGACTCCGCCTAGCAAAGGAATTGAAAGTGGAAAAAGTCCAGATATTTGGAGATTCCCAGGTCATGGTAAACCAGGTCTTAGGCACATACGAGGCCAAGGAGGATCGAATGAAGCGAGACGCGAGAAGGCGAAAGAGATGTCGACCTCATTCGTACTTCAAGATTCATCAAATCCCACGAGGGGAAAACAGCCGAGCTGGCATCCTTAGTAAGTTGGCTTCGTCATCGGCGAATCCGCCAGTGGAGGAAGTTCATTCCAGAAGCATCGAGGCGCCCCACGTCGGCGTTATCGCGTGTCGACCCAAACCGATGACGCCTGAAAGCATACCTGGAAGTTGGCACACTACCTCAGGATCGGCTTGAGGCCAAAAAGATGATGGTGAAATCCCAGAAGTATCTCATATATGAGGGCTCTCTCTACCGGAAGTCTTACCTTCAACCCTCCCGAGGTGCCTTGGGCGTAAGGTCGACCACGTGCTTAATGAGATTCACAGAGGATCTTGCGGAAGCCACATCGGTCACGGGCTCTTTCAAAGAAGACGTTGAGGTCGGGATATTATCGCCCACCCTTACTCAAGATTCGCCGAGCTCGTCAAAAGTGTCCGGTGCAGCCACTCCACGGTCAAAAGCTACCCTGCATCGATCCGAGCAACTGCAGAGTCCATGGCCTTTCATGCGGTGGGGATCGACATCGTAGGTCCGTTCGACCGAGCACCGGTCGGCCGATATTTAGTCGTAGCCATGACTACTTCACAAAATGGGTCAAGCCGAGCCACTTTCGAACCTCACGAGCAAAAGGATTCGACCTTCGTGGAAGCATATAGTCCGCCGCCGGTATACCGCACATTCGGTCTTGGACAACGGCACCCAATTCGTCGACAAAATTTCAAGGAGTGCAAAGAGCTCCAGATCGATCAACGCTTCACCTCGTCGCACACCCGCAAGCCAATGGTCGACCGAGGGTGACGAACCGCACGATTATACAAGGATTAAAGAAGAGGCTAGACCGAGCTAAAGGCGATTGGTGAAAACCTTCCCAAGTCCTCGGTCCTGCGTAATCGACACCTCGGACTTCGCACGGAGAAACACCTTTCAGCTTGGTCTATGGAACCGAGGTCATACCGCCGAAATCGGTGCACCGAGCCCACGACTCTTCACTTTGACCCGGATGGAACGAGGACGACCTGCGGACCAACCTTGATGCTCTCAAGAAAACGCGAACTCGCCTTCATAAACGAAGCTAAGTACAAGGGCCGGTCGCACAGTATTACAACAAAAGGTCAAAGCCTCCGACCGCAAGTAGGCGACCTCGCCCTACTTAAATAATGAAGCCGCAGAGCCGAACGCCTTAACAAGTTGGATCCGACATGGAAGGCCCATACTGCGTTCACGAGGACCTCGGCAAGGGCCTACAAACTATCTCACCTATCCGGCGCTTATCCCCGAACCTGGCATATTTCTCATTTAAGGCGGACTTTACATAGCTTCGATTTCAGATCGCCTTATGTTAGTCTCCTTACTTGCTTTGTCAAGTGCGATGTTATATACTTGTTGAATAAAATATTTATTTTTCTAATGAGTATTCCATTTTATTTATATCGAAACATCTATTTGGATATACCGCATTTAAACCTTCACGAGGGACGCCTCACGAAGATGAATAACCCACTAAGTAGGTACTCACTAAGCGCGCCCGCACTCGTAGATTACTCATTAAATTGAACGTCTCGGTCTGGCAACGCTGACAGACTACTCATTAATATGGAAGTCTACATGCACGCATACAGATTACTCATTAAATTGAAAAATCTATATGTAAAAGACATCCAGATCGGATCTCACCAAATTATGCCTCAGATACGATATAAATACATTTACGACCAAACGAAGTCCTAAGCTATGTTTGTACCTCTCAATAGGAAGAACGTACACTTCAAACGAGTCTAAATATATTTATATCTACATACAAAGTCCCACGCTATATACAAACTCATTCGGGCTTCGGCCCGCCTCCGAGACTCACAAGTCGAGATAGTTCGAACAAAATCCCGGGCCGACGATGAATACCTGAATGAACTCGGTGCCTCCACCCAATCTATGAGGACGGCACCACCTCGGCCCGCTCGGGGTGCACGACCCGACGCGGGCGGGTTCCGCCCGGGATGCGATCTGCACTGAGGCCACACTCGACCCCGTGAGCTCGACGGGCCAGACCATGCCTCGCCCCCGAACTGCCGCCTTCCACGCCGACTGCTGCCTCGCACGCCTCGTCTCGACCGCCGAAGGCCGTCCTCTAAGCGCCCCTTTCAGTGGACCCATTAGACGGAGCACTGGGCGTAATCAGCGTAGCCGCCTCTTCGTGCTCTTCAATTATTGGACCAGCGGTATTTGTAGACTCACTGCGGGGCGGGGCATGCGTCGCTTGCGAAACGATCTCGTACATCTGCATGTATTTCGTGATAGAGTCGAGGCGCCTTTAAACTTCTTGCTATTTGGCCCTCCTCATCCTCAAAGACCATGCCTCCGCCAACAAGCTCGAACTCGATCGTCGGCTTCAGATATGGTAGTTCCACCAGTCCGCGGATTACATTCTCATACTGCGATGCTCTTCCGAGATCCGAGCCATCTCCTCTCGCTGTCACCGAGCCTCCTCGCATTACATCGATCGTCCTTGGATCACATCTGCAGATAAATCAGCCCCCTGGACTTCGAGTTGTGTAATCCTTAACTTTAACGCCTCATTCTCAGTCAGGAGGCGGACCACTTCGCAGTCAGCCTCATGCAACTTCTGTTTCAGTTCGGCTGACGATGCCGGTGACATCCATGCTGGCGTAACACGAGTCACCGGCACCGACTCCTCCAGTACGTCACCTCTTCATCCTTCTCGACCAGAGCACCTCGGACTTCTTTAAGCTTTGTTAGTAACTCATGATCAAGTCCGAAGTATTGAGATGTGGAATGCTAGAAATAAACAACACAAAAGGCATTTTAAGAAGATGTGTCTATTATTCAAAATAGAAGTTTGTACAACACAGGGTCCTATCGACCCCGGCAAATCAGCCTATTACATTAGGTCCACTGACCTCAGGCTCATTGCCGGACTCACCGACCTCCTACTGCGCCACCTGCTATGCCACCTGCTGCTGCTCCTCCAAGGGCTACCGATCTCCAGAAGGGACGACGTCCGAGCTCGGTCCCGCCTCCTCGGTTTCGGCTCTCACCTCAGCAAGGAATGCTTGAAGATCCACGTCTTCATCTTCCTTGCACTGAGTTACTGACCTCCGCCGTCGGGAAGCGGCGAGAAGATGCCAAGGCATCCACCACGGGGAAGGAGGTCGCCCCGGCGATTATGCGGGCATAATTCATGTATACCTCCCGAGTGCGACCTCAACCCAACCGTGCCGGGCCTTGTCAAAATCGGTCTCGACCGCCAGCCTTCTCAGTGGGCGATATCACTGCGGCCTCATTACACCGCCGGTCGGAGATGAAGGAGGAAAACTCTCCGACTCGATAAGCTCACGGCGAAGGCCTCAAGATAGGTCCTCTTGCCACCAAGCCAGTGCACTGTCTGCATGCCGCCTTCTTCTCCGTCTCGACAGCCTCCTCCCGAGCGCTCCCACTTCGGCACGGGCCACTCGTAGGCCGGTCGGCCTTCTTAAAGGCGCTCTCGGTGGCGCCTTTGCAACTTTGGCGTTCGCCTTTGCAAGTTCGGCGTCCACCTGGCAGCGGCGTCAACAGCGGATTCAAGAACGGCCCTCGAGCTTCAGCGCCGCTTTCTCCATGGCCTCGTATTGCGGCGCTCAAGAACAAAACCGCCATGCGGTGCATCTCACCGCCACCGAGGCCGCATCCCGAATATAAAACAATTAGCAACGCCAGAATGACAAAATTACAAAGGAGAAGAGTAGCGACTTATACCTTTGGGAAGGATAAAGGAGTGCTGGAAGCCGGCACCTCGGGCAAGGACTGGCCATGAACCTCGATCTCCAGCGTCGGGCTCGAGGTCGCCTCGAGGCGATCGAAGAAGTCCTCGTATGCGTCCACCACCACCACGGGCTGCTGGGTGGACTCGCCTCGCCTCGCCTTCTTCCTCGCCGGCTCCTTTCGCTCAGATGGTTCAGGGTGCGTCGAGCCCGCTATATTGACTTCTCTGCTAGGGTCAATCTTCATCATCTGAATAAGAATTTCGTTAGCACAACGAAATCGACGGAAGGATAAAGATAAGAAGGTTGCCTCACCCAAATCGGACATCGACATCGGCGCTCGACCTATAAACACTCAGCCCAGCATTGTTCAAGTCATCCTCGGTATAATTAATCGATAAGATCTCACCCATATCATTCAACATCTTCTCCATGGGGCCCAGGGGATTGATTTTCACGTCCTTCATCGTACCGAGGCCCCACTCATACCTCGGATACCCCTCAGCCCGCAGAAAGAAATATCTATTTTGCCAGTGGGATACCTTCGAGGGGGACGCTATCTTAAACTTCAAAGAGGTGACGATAATACACCTCCTATAGACTTGATGCTAAAACGCATCAAGACTTCAAAGAAAACCTCGCCTATGCCATAACAGCCAGCCCTAGCCCAACTACCGACCTAATAGAATTCGAGGTCACCGCATATGGGATCCAAAATACTCTTGAAGGTTAAGGAAAATAGGGCAAAGGAAACCTAAGCCCATCTATTAAACTATCTACAAAAATGGTGATAAACCCCTCCGGAGGGGCCATCGCCCTATCATTGGGTTTCGGCAGACACCACCATGCATCCTCTGGAATGTGGTATTTCTCCGCAATCTCCAAGAGCTCCTCTGTCGTTAAAGTTGACCTCGCCGCACCAATCCTGAGGCCATCCCATACCGATGACACCGGCGGAACCCTAGAACTAAGTCCTATAGATTTACCTAGGCGGTTGTGGCATATATAATCCTTCACATCGGAATCTGGGCGGCCAGAACCCGAAACCGAACCAGAATTATCAGAGCGAGAAGAGGAATGAGAAGATGAAGAATACATACTTACTTTTTCTGGAGCGAGATATCCGACTTCTTCAACAAAGTTTGAAAGAGGAATTAGGAATTTCTACAGGTATGCTCTCTGGAATAAAGCGTCGAAGAAGAAAATGAACAGTTGCCTCATTTGGACCTATTTATAGGATAAATGGCGCCTAAAATCTGCCGTTTAGCTTATCACACGTGCTCATCCGCAATTGGATGTGTAATCGACGCCGCGCACCGCTCGGCGCCCAACTACCGCCAGCACGTATGACGTACTCTATGGTAAGATTGCACCGCCCCGATCACGTAATGATTACATTGAGCTCGGACCTCGGACTACGCCCATGTCCTCCTAAGACCGGCAGAAGCCATTCAGGTCGGACCTCGACGTCCTCCAGAAAGGCAGGAGTCATACAGGTCGCACCTCGTCTTTCCTTTAAGAAGCAGCTACCCAAACGAGACCTCGGTTCCCTACCAACGAACATCACCCCTTACAAGAGATTCTCCTTCGATTGGACCTCGATGTCCTCCGTAAGAGCGAAGCCGCCTGCACCAAACCTCGGTGTAACCTACAGACCGCTATCCGGTCGTAATAATTCGCTTTTGCAGCGGAGATCGAGAACCTTCGACGAACAACTCAGCCAAGCAACATCCCGCCTCGGCAAAACACATTCTCCGCCTCACCTCGGCAGGCTATTCTCGACTTTTCGGGGGGCTATGATAGATATGCCCAACCTCTCGGCCCACTAGCAGGCCCAAAGAGCTAGGCGACCTAATGTTGCCCTACCGGTTACGCCTCAATCACAGCCTCCAAACCCCAATTAAAGGCGGTCGAGGCAAAGATGATGGGGTAACGGTGGTAATCATGGGCAATTATGATGAAGATCATGGTCAGTTATAGGAGGATCGTGAGCCCACCAATCACGGGATTCGCTATGCGGTTTACGTCCATGTATAAATAGGAGTTAGATTGAAGGTAAAGGTTAGCAAATTCTCAATCTTGGAGATCTTCGAGACACTCATTGTAATACCATTATAGTGAACATCTTGAGGACCATCACCTCCGTGGATGTAGATCTTTCTCTTGATCGAACCACGTTAAAACTCCTGTGTTCTTTACTGCTTTCTCTAAATCTTTCGTACCAACGTATACAGATTTATCAACGAGCTTGCTTTCTTTGTCTCACTTATTCTTCTTTATTTTTTTTTCTCTCTACATTTCCCTCTCTTTTCCTTATTTGTTTTTGCTGCTGACTTATTATGAAAATGAGGAAGAGAGAGCGTGTGTTGGAGTGGTGAAAGTGATGATGATATTAAAGTTGATGGAAAGGTGATGAGTGCGTTCTCAATTAAATTTAAAGTATAAAAGAAGTTTCGATAAGATTTAAAGCTAACGTGACGTAAAGTAATCACGTATATTTCTCGTATATCTTATCTCATCTCGATTCTATTTTTTGTCAAGTAATTAATTATAAGTATTCAAATGGTTGGGGTATTACAGTATCGTGCGTCTGACTATCTTTATCATGGATTAAATTTTTTTAAAATGTTGCTAATGACTCGTGAGATTGCGATGCATAAATGTCAATAGCTGAACATAAGTTTCCATAGGTATTGTCCTACTTTTGAAAGAGACTGATCATGTCTAATTTTTTATGGTCATAACAAAGCAAATGACAAATGTCTTTATATTAGAGTGATGTTTCTAGATATGATATATAAGTTCTATTTCATCAAGTTTCGATGAAGAATCACTTTAAATATAAATTATAATTATAAATTTTAAAAATAATTTAATACTTTGCTAGAGTTCAACTACCATGAGTTGTTGACCACGACAGAGCATGACGTTGAAGCGAAACGATGAGGCTAGAGTTCAGCCACTTAGATTCGTTGATTGCAGCGGAGCACGGTAATGAACATGTCTAGAATTTATCTACTGCATACGTCTCAAACTCGATTTAAAAAGTGATTTTACCATATATAACATTAACCTATAATTACACAAACCTTTCTAAAATTCAAAAATATGAAATGCTACAATAATGTTTAAGTCCTTTTAAATAAAAATCAGAATATCAGTAAACACCAATAATAAATAGTATAAATAACAAAAGATTAAAATCTAAAAAAAATTCACATACGCCGTCAATTAATGTTTGGACCCATTTAAGACTATATGCCCGTATATGTCCCATACTCGCTTTAAGAGCGATTTACTATACATTCATATCTCAATATATAATACCCTATAATTAAATAAACTCGTTTATATTTATAAATATAAGTTGTTAAAATCTTGAACCCAATACTAATGTTTAAAAAACAATTGTACAGATTATCCTTTTAATTATTTATAATTTGTGAAGTCTCATGAAAAATTAATATGAGATTCAAATTGTATCATTTCATCAAAACACAATGTAATAATTGGCTAGAGCTCAATTAATTTTGAGTTGTTGACTGCGACATAGTATGACGTTGAAGCAAAATGATGAGCCTAAGGTCCAGTCACCCAGAGTCGTTGATCGCTGTGAAGCACAATGATGAATCAAAATAATAAGATTATAATTTAGCCACCTAAACTCGTCTATATTGTATACACTCGTACTCATCCCAAATCATTAATACATATCATTTCCAAAAACTGAGCATAAAATAAAGAAAATCAAAACTTTCTATTTCTGATAATAGTGACGTTATTATATATATAGTTATCCAAGTTTAAAAGCTGTCTGTAAGTGCATTATCTATATGAAGTTATTTTGAAAGTTAGGAGAGCTTCTTTGAACCCGACATTATGTGTCAGGCTAGCTCTCAATGAACATTGACTCCATCACACCGAAGAGAATTTGCAATTCACCTAAAATACACTCCTTTAGAGACCAACATAAACATATTATTCTTTAAAATAATAATATTATTATAAGAGCTAAATTTTTTTAATTTTGTTATAAAATCTTATTGAGCGATTTTCTTAAGTGATAGTTAAGCATAAAATTAATAAGACCCTTATTGTGCATTATATATAAATAATTGAATATCAATGGGTTAATTTTCTTGGATGTCTACTTACTCAGCATTTTACTATCGTTATTTAACTTGGAGATCATTTCAAATTTTATAGTTTTAGATAAATTTAGAATGTGTGATATAAATGTAAGTGATTTTATATTTGAAAAGCCAATAGTTATGCACACGTTATATTATACCGAAAGATAACCAAAATTATATTAAATTCATTACCATTATTCAATTTACAAACATATTTGTAAAATTAAATAATATATGAGAATATACCCATTAAAAAAACTTATGATAATATTCATTGATTCTAATTGTTTAGCTCACAGGTTACTAATAGAGTTAAATATTGTGAAATATTTTGTATATTGTACCATTGTTTAGCACACAATAAATGGATTGAGCTAAGTATTGTGATTTAATTTGTGTATCATACCATTAATTTTATGTCTACTAATTATTCATTCAACATGTCCACTTTTTAAAGAGAGAATAAAAATAAATATATTCATTATGATAATAATAAATAATTAACACAACAATAATATATTTTCACATATCCATCTACATAGAGGACAAAATATGGACTCATGGGTGAACTTAAGCCCATGCAAGTCTCCAGACCTCATTTCCACTGTCCCAAAAATTTGCTTCGCATGTCTTGCAATTATTCATTCTCTTCAAAGAGCTCTATTTTCCCGTCCCACTTTATGCGTCTGAATAAGATGCCTCCAACTTATATTTTTTATTTCATCACTTTATTCATCATCTTGTCATATAATTCAATGTCGATAAATTTACAATTGTATTAACAGTGAAATCAGGAGATATATATTTTTTAAATCTCACGACATACATAAAATGTCTCAGTGAAGAATTGAAATGAACCAAACTAACACTCACTAAATTAAAATTTGTTTTGAGAATTTGAACTGAATTTTAAAATTATATGCAGAGAGTATAGCTTCTTCATAGGCGATACAATTAATATACGACCCTTATTTATTTTATTTTGATTGGTTTGAGTTCTTATATATTATATGAGATTCTATCCCACTAATTAAGTTTCTAATTGATGATCTATTAAGGTGTATTAATTGAAAATTACGATCACCGTTCATATAAATTGCAATTAATGATTTGTATATATAATAGAAATTTTAATGAGTACAATAATAAGTAATATATATATATATATATATATATATATATATATATATATTATATTATTGATTATATTATTGTAATTAATTATTTCCATAAGTTATGTTTTGTAATGTCTTCATTAATTAATTGATAAATATTAAAATTTAATTTGACATTGAAAAGGTGATAAAATGAATAATTTAGAAAGAAGAGAATTAAAAAATGGTGATGCCATGTAGCATTGAGAATTATTGTGGACTCTTCAATACGTATCGGTATATAGAATTATTATTATTATATAGATTATATAGATAGGGGTTAAGAATTAGAAGAGTAGTCGTCTCAATGTGCTGTTAATTGAGATTATTACCCCTTCACAACACATTTTTCCATAATAGTCTCGAGATTAGCTTTTAATTGAGATCACCCCTCAATTAAGGTTATGAAGTAATGAATTTCATCGAAATTTGAATTTTAAAATGAGGTCAAAACACTCTAATTTAACTTTATAAAATCCTATTGCAAGTTTAAGGAAACATACTTCTCCAAATTAAATATTAATTAAAAAATTAATAAGTATATATTTATGAATTACGAAAATTGGCACCCAAATTCTGATACTAGAATTTTTAGATCAACCACTATCTATGTTTCTTATTGTTGTACTTTGTATCATTTTGAACATTCCTTTTTTTTTTATTACTTGAGGTGAACATGAGAATATTTAATATTTTTTCCATTTCTTTCAAAAGAGAGTGTCTTACGACATCCATTACAAAAAGTTTTTTCTTTTAAAAATAAAAGAAGAAAGAAAGCGCTACAAAGTCGTCAATTCGGCTTTGTGTTTTGTATTATGAGGTAATGTCATGGTTTGTCTGATATAACCTAATCCAACAATAACTTCGACAAAATCTTATTTTTTTCCCTTACACGAAAAGTAATAAAACATAAAGAGTAATAAATTAATACTAAATTAAATATGTAGAATGGACCTCCTACACTGTCAAATAAATTTATAAAGTGGTTCGAGCATCATTTATCATAGTAGAAGTAGAAGTAGGAGCAGGAGAGATGATTCGAAAAAAAAAACCAGAACACATTTGGCGAATTTGTTTCATTATTTCAAATTTTCTGTTTGATTCAGTTAAATCGAAACAGAACTTCAATATATATATATATATATATATTCGATGGTTTGAAATTTTTTTGATCCAAAAATAGAAACAACCAAAATTATAATTGATAGAATGGAATTGGAAATTAATATACAACTGATAATGATCAATTTCATGAGTAAAATAAATAATTAGAATTTAGAAAAAAAAGGAGAAATCCAAAAAAAAGAAGAAAAGAATATCCGGTTCGGTTCAATCGATTTATTATACATTCCGTAATTTTAGATTCAATAGTTTTTAAGAAAACAACCAATCGAATTAATTGAATGCTTATCCCAGAAATAGATTCAATAGTTCAAGGCTAGGCTCTTGACTGGGCGCAATTCAGAAAAGGGCAAAATGGAACCCAAAATTTTAAGCTTCAAAACGTGCCGAAATTATTAATAAGGAACGGTACAATTTCGTTTTTATAAAAATCACATCGATTCTTTAGTCTCAAGAAATTTCCATGAATTTTCATATTTTTTTTAAACCTTCAATGTCATATCGACTTTTTATGAGTTCTTACCTAATGAAAATCTATATAAAATGATACTTCTATTATTCTAACCTAAGTCCACATTTAATTGGTAGTGTGATTGAAATTATTATCATTCGAACCACACCATTAATTTACTTTTCAAATTTAATTTGATCAAATAAAAATTTTATTTTATTTAATTTGATGAAATAAATAATTCTGACTAAGTAAATTATTTTTAATTTATTTTGGCCATAAAAAGAAATACTCCCTCCATCGCGCTCTAAGCAGCTCATTGCTTTTGGATACGTTGATTGAGAATAATTATGTTTTATATGTAAAGTAGTATGACTTATGAAATTCGAAACACTTTTGTGTATAAAAATGATTTTTTTTTGTATGAGCCACTTAGAGTGAGACAATCTAAAGAGAAATACGAGCCACTTAAAATGGGACAAATGGAGAATTTTGTATATACTTTTTAAAACAAGATTTTGGGTTCCACATTGATTTTTCATAAGGCATCACCAATTCGAATATTAAATGAAGTGATACAATTTGAATCTTATATCGATTTTACATGAGACACAAATTCAAAATCTTATTAACGATAAATAAAAAAAAAAAACTTGAATCCCACTTTGATTTTCTATGAGATTTCACAAAATCAAAACATATTTACAAAAAAAATATTTGAATCTCACATTGATTTTTCATTAGACTTCACAAATAAAATCTATATAAAAGGATATATATATATATTATTCCAACCAAAAGTCCACATTAAATTGGTGGAAATGTTGATATCATTTGAGCCGCACCATCAATTTAATTTGGTTAGTTAAAATGTTCATTTAAGTTTCCATAAGTCCCATATGGCTTTACCAATTCACAACCTAAATAAATTTGTAGGGAAAAATTTGAATTAATTTTGTATGTTAGATTCCAAAACCTCCATTATGATTGTCTTACTAATGTAATATAGTGTTGCTCACATGTTAGAGAGTCAACTTTTTATATTTACATGTTTCAGCGAAAGAACCATCAGTAAGGACAAGCAATATTGAAGGAGTTCAAGATAAAGCAGTACTGAAGCCAATTGTATTGATAAAAACATCATATCGGTGCTCGAAGACTCAATGCCACTGAAGACAAAGAAGTCAGAAAATGACTAAGTGTTATACCAGCAGAAGAGAAGACGAAGTTACTTAAGATTTATGTCAAAGCTGAAGTGACTGCTGACGACTCGGAGTCACCATATTGATAAAAGACAGAGTCTGTCCTACTGAAAGTATGCGAAGATGACTCATACTGAAGACTCGAAATCAACGTATTAAAGAAACATGAATTTAACCATACTGAAGAAAAACATAATTATTTAAACTTTGAGTGTTTGGCTTTCAACGTGTCAGAACGAATCTGCAGAAGATCCTAACAAGCCAAAGTTACTTTTCAGAAGTGTATAACTTTGTTGTATGATGTTGCATACATAGAAAGCGATGCACGAGGATTCAAACGGAAAGAATTCAAACAACAAATAGAATGGATGTGATTGGTGCTCCCTCAACGACACTATTTCATCATCCTCGTTAAAAATACAGAGGAGAATGAACATTTGAAGGTTACCGAAATAACGTTGAGCACTAAAGTATTCAAAGCATTCAAAGTTCATATCTAAAAGCATTCAAACAACATATTTCAAAGAAGGGAATTCTCATTGTTATCAGTAAATCCTAAGAGCTCAAATATACTTATTTGCTTAAGATTTCAGCATACATTCCCCTATCATCTAGGTAGAAGACTTATAAAATCTTAAGTCTAGAATTTTCTGAGTTGTTGCTTGTAACTCAATCCTTAGTTGGAAAAATCTCATCCACCAAACGTAGGGAAATCTTATTTTACCCGTACTCCCGATGATCTATTTTGGATGTTTAATTCATCATACATTGATTACATTCCTAGCATGCTCCTATATAATTAATTGCAACACATATGTGTTTTCTTATGTTTCCCTGCGAATTTCTAGGACAGTTGATCAATTGCAGACTCCAGCTTTGATCTTCTGGACTGTTTCTCGGATGCATATTCTTCAATACTGAGTGAGAGCAATCTATGGAGAATATTGCAAAATTTCGCCTCCTATGTGCTTCTCTGTAATTTTCAAAAATCATTGTTATTCATAGGATATTTATGATATTCTCTTATCTTGTATTTATAATGTTTTCCCTATAATCCTATTTAGATAGGACTCTTACATATCTAATAAATACAATGCTTATCTTTCAACCACTGAAGATAAATTTTATGTAGAATAATTATCTCTGATATAAAATAATATCAAATAATATTTATCTTAAGAGACATATTAAAATAATACATAAATCAGAACAGAATCTCAATAGGATCCTGCTAGGGGGGACGAAATTCTCAGCAGTAAAAGGACTTGATCGGCCAGCCCAGAGATAAAAAACAAGGAATAAAGATTAGTCTAAAATGAATTAATTATCTTATATTCAGCCCAGAACATAAATTAATTCATAAAAATTTATTCATTCCACTAGAGAATAAATATTGACTTACCCATTTATTACCGAAGTTGAGTCGGGCTTGTATTCAGACTTACGAATCCCCATATTTAAGATATCGCACGTCCATTAATTATTTATAAAACTCTGACTGCTTAAAATAATTAATCTCTTTAAATCTTTAAGTAGTACCACTCAACCTTATTATTGTACTTGAGCTAACTCAACCTACAAGGTTTAGTACAATTAACATTTTGAGCTCCTTAAGGGGACATTATCATCCATAAACGGATACGGTGACTCGAAACAAGTAACTAGCATAACATACAAGCACTGCCACCAACCAAGATGTGGATAATCTTGGGTTATCTCATGTAACCCTCACCCATAACAAATCAAAGTGATAGTCAGTAACTCATACTCACCTAAAACCTTATCGATGTTTAGATCAACGTAAAGTCACCGAGATCTAGGTTCTTCACGACGGTCAGATAGAAGAACTCATCTCACTGTGATCTATCATTACATCAAGACGTACCAGCATAGACAAACAACGAAGTCAAGTTATTTCTTATCTATAGTGCAGCTTATACCGGCAACTCGTCCTCAAGTTGTATCAGCTGTGATCCTTTTTATATATCAACTAGCTTAACCAATCATACAAACTTCTGTGATCTTCTACACACTGTATGATCTAACTTTTGTATGAGATAATGGGACAACATATGCAAATCAAGTAAGCAATTCAAATATGAGATTGTAATAGTGGTAACAGGAAACATTGTATATAAACTCAACCATTCTGTTTTCAGTATACAAATCCAACACTAAACCTTTTAAAAGTAAAGGTAGAGTTTGGACAAGTAAACAACAAAGTGTTCGTTGCTGAAATCTTAATTTTTTTACACCCGTAAGCAAGAAAGTTGGTCGATTGCAAGTGAGCAATCAGTGATCTCCTAACACCAGTAAGCGTAGGAAGATACAACAAGTTAGTTGTGATACAATAAGGTGAACTTATGTACTTAGGTTTTCTCTTGCACCCGTAAACAAGACTGAATCCCAAGCAGTAGATTGACTGATTCACTAGTCCGTGAACATATGAGCTGATCTCTTTAAACCACATAAAAACTAAGTGTATTATTTACTTTCAGTTTTTAAATTTCATGTTATTGAACTGGACATTACTCAACACACGCAGCATAACATATTGTTCAAACCCTCAATCAATAAGTACTTTGCTTCTAACGAGAAAACTAATATTGACTAAGCAAATATTTGACTAAGTATTTTTCTAGTATCAGTTTTCAATAAGGCAAAATGTAACCACCACCACTTCCACATTCACATTAGTTAGCAGTACAACTGATTAGCTGCTACAATAATTAGTAGGATTGTTAATTGATACACTCAATACAAAACTCTTCGAATTTGAACTGATCAGCAATAACATCGATCGAATCATCATCAAGAATCGACATCTACCGACCAAGAAACATCTAGTCTTATTTCTGAAAAAGTTTTAATTTGTCTTAACTGGTGTATTCCCTCCATTTCGTATACCAATACGACTCCACGGGACCATAAAATGATATATTTTGTACGACTAATTTTTTTAAACAAATTTTGAACACCATACAGATTTTTCGTGAGACTTCGTAAACTAAAAATCTAAATAAAATGATACAATTTGAATGTCTTATTGATTTTCATGTTATTTCAACATTTCACAACCTAAATAAAATGATACAAAATTATCCCAACTTTAACTACGGGGGGAAATTATTCAAATTCAAAATATTTTGAAACAAAAAATTTCTTGAATTTAATTTTAAGGTGCAATCAAATACTTTTTCTCATTAATTTGAAATAAATAATTTCTTTAATTTAATATTAAGGTATATATATTCTAGACAAGATCGAATAATTATCGATATGCCTCCTTGAAATGTTCTCTATTCTTTTATTTTATTTTTCATTGTTTTTACTATTTATTATAAATATTTGCTTTAGAATTGCAATGGACAATCAATTATTGTAACTACTTAGATTTATAAATTCAAATGGATTTAGATAGTTAGCGGGTATTACTATACATGTTTCAAACAAAAATAGGTAATTAGTAGGTACTTATATTATTTATTATTAATATTTATCCTGTAATGTTTGAGTTTTATTGAGACAAATAACTAATAAATGTAACAATTTATATATAATATTTAGATATTTTATAAATTTAAACAAATTTGAATAATTAGAAGATATTAATTAACATGTTTGAGATGAATAGTAAAATCACTTATTTAATCGGATTTCAACGTGTTCAAGTATATTAATTTTGGACGGATCCGAACTTTATTTGAGATGCCTATGTGGATTTTTTTTTCTATTTTTTATCTTTGTTATTTATTCTAATTATTATTAATATTTACTTTGTAATGTTTAACCAATCATTGTAACAAATTATACTTATAAGTTCAATCAGGCTCGAGTATTAACTGGTATTGTTATATAGGTTAGAGATGGGAATGTATATTAAAATTATTTTTTAATCGAATTTAGGACGAGTACGGGTATGTATATTTTAGACATGTTCCAATGGCTTAATCATAGTCTCGTCATTTTGGTTCATCGACGTGTTCCGCAACAATCAACAATTTCGAGTGATTTCACCCTAGCCTAATCGATTCATTTCATCACCATGCTCGGCCACAGTCAACAATTCAAGATGATTGAACCCCAAACAAATATAAAATTATTTTTTAAATTTCTACTTATAAATAAGAATATAAAATAATTTACCGTCAAAATTCAACGGTACAGACTACTTATATTTCCAATTCTTCAAGCTTGACATCATTAAATTAGTTTTTGGTTTGTATTACTTACAAAATAATTTCATTAGCAAGTTTGGCACCATTAATAATATTCAGTGTAACTCGGTTAATTAAGCCGAACCTTTACAAATAGTGTCACCCACGTCAGCATAACTAACTGTTTGTTATCTTTGCTCATCTTTGGATAATGCGTGTCACAAAATCCATAACTCTTTTTTTTTTCTTCCTTGGAGAAGAGCCAAACAAATTGGATTTTGGCTGCATAAGTGAATTGGGTGTTGCTGCTATTGGTTTGTTTCACTGCGCCCGCTACATTCTGTTGTTTGTGGGAAAAAAGATTCTGATGTTGGCTTTTTCTTGTTCGATAAAATGCCCAAATGAAGCAAAATTCTTAATGTATTAATCTCTTGACCCATTTCAATTTAGGCTTTTACTAGATACATATTTTCTTTCAGCTACTTGATTTGGGTTTTGCAATGCTCATTTATAAGGTTAGTTTGAGTTTGACTCATTAAATAGTAAGAATGCTTGATCTTATATTCAACAAAGCTCAGGGTCAGGTGTTTGTTACAATTCAATAAAATATACATTTCCGTCATTTTTTTCGCACTTGAAATCTAATACTAAAATATTTCGATTCGTCTTACTGTTAAAATCGTTTCCTATTAAAGCGAGGAGCTTGCACCTTTGCTGCTGTTCATGGTGGAAGACATCAGCTGAAAAACATGAAGCTCTCTTGCATTATTGCCTCGAATTTCTTGATTTTACTTGTTTCTACGCTCAAATCATCCAGCCAAGATGAAGTTAGCATCAGAAGATCAGATTTTCCAGAAGCGTTTCTCTTTGGAGCTGCTACTTCTGCCTATCAAGTGTGTGTTTCACTGTTTTCACCCCTCCTTTTCTTTTTCGGGAATTTTTTATTTGTTAATTTGCATCTGTTGTTTAGGTGGAAGGAGCAGTTCTTGAAGATGGTAGAAGTCTAAGCAACTGGGATGTTTTTTCTCATATTGAAGGTCATAAACTTGATGAGATCTCTCCCAAAATTGCCAAAATTTTCTTGTTTTCATATCTTTTTGCTGGTTTTGACTTTGAAATATCCTTAAAATCATCAGGGAACATAGAAGATGGGAGCAATGCTTATATAGCTGATGATCATTATCATCGATACCTGGTACCGCCTCTGAATTTTCTTGAAATATGAAAGAAAAATAATAAAGATTGAAGATTGGTAAAACAGTGATTTAAACTTTTTATTTTTTTTAATTACATAAATTTTAAAGGCTGCAATCCGTTGCACTCGAGTGATTTAAACTTCTGTGTTCTGCTTTTTGTTTCTTAACTTCTGAACCAGGAAGATATTGAGATAATGCATTCACTTGGACTGTCTGCTTACCGATTCTCGATTTCATGGAGTAGAATTCTTCCTAGTATGAACTTTCAGATTTCTTTAAAAGTTTACATTTTTTTGTTCATTTGTTTTCTGAATGAATTCTTAACTATCATGTTTATGATTGTCAACACAGGAGGGAGGCTTGGTCCAGTTAACCAAGTTGCTGTCCAGTACTATAAAAAAATTGTACATAATCTTCTAATCAGAGGTAACTACAAGTAGTGTTCTTGATTCTCTTCATGTTAAAATATAAGTTTATTACAATTTGACTCGTGATGAGGTCCAACACAGGTATTCACCCTTTTGTGACCCTTTTCCACTTCGAGTATCCTCAACAACTCGAAGACAGATTCGGGGGATGGCTCAGTCCTCTGATGCAGTTATGTATTATATGATTGAACATCTCACTTCTGGGTTAATTTTCTATTCATTAGATTGATTATTAAGCGATGAATGTGGTTTTAACAGGGAAGAGTATCTCCATTTTGCTGAAATATGTTTCACAAACTTTGGTGATCACATCAAGCACTGGATCACAATCAATGAGCCCAACTTATTCTCAGAAATGTCCTACGAGAGGGCAAACTACCCGCCTGCTCGCTGCTCGCCTCCTTTTGGCGACTGTGCTAGAGGGAATTCAGATGTCGAGCCCCTCATTGTCGTGCACAACATGTTGTTGGCGCACGCCAAAGCCGCTAAGCTGTATCGCGAGAGGTTTAAGGCAAGTATATATATCAGTGATCAACATCCTGGGGAGGTCACCTATTAGGTTTATTTTTCACTTGATTATGTTTGCAATGATCTTGATCGATGCAGTCGAAAGTGGACGGTGCTTTGAGCATCGCCATCTGTGCTTTCATGTACTTGCCAATGTCAGACAACGAGAACGATAAGGCAGCTGCAGAAAGAGCATTAGCTTTCAATGTTGCCTGGTAAGTATCAAATCCAATCCATCTGTTTCACTTTAATGATAACTGACGTTTGTTTTGTCTTTGGAAAAGGACATTGGATCCGCTTGTATTTGGTGATTACCCTCCAGAAATGAGGCGTATCCATGGAAGCGAATTGCCAAGATTTTCTGCAGAGGAAAGGGTGCTTTTGAGAGATAGCATAGACTTTATTGGGATAAACCATTATGGCACACTTTATGCGAAGGATTGCATCTATTCCATTTGCGTCTGCAATATATCTAGCTGCGTCCAAGGCAACGACCGTGCAATCCGGGGCTTTGCCTACACTGGTGGAGAGCGCGATGGCGTTCCAATTGGGGAGCGAGTGAGAAACTCTTGACTGTTTTATTCTATTACTTTTATTTGAGACATGATCGAGGAGAACCTTCTTTGACTCTTCTGCAGACGGGAATGTCTCGATTCTTCGTGGTGCCTAGAGGCATGGAAGAAATCGTGCAGTATGTAAAGGATAGATACAATAACAAGACAATGATCATCACAGAGAATGGTAAAATATCACGTTTACCTTTTTATGTTCATTTCAATCACCAATAATTCTAGTTTGATTAGTATAGAAGATGATCCGACTAAATCTCAGGTTATGCCTCTGTGGGCAACGAAGAAGACGGCTTCGTGCACGATGTGAAGAGGATTCAGTACCATCAGTCTTATCTTGCATATCTTGCTCAAGCTATGAGGTACCTTATTGGCTTATTCCATTGAAAAATGACTAAACCTCAACTGTTGCTGTTTCATTGAGTATAAATATATAACAAACAACATTGCTTACTACACAATGATATCCATTACTTGACATATAATAATCTATTTCTTGAAGGCTCATAAGGCTTTAATAGGAATAGTTTTCTGAATCAAATTCATTGTTGATGGAGTTCATACTGTTTGATGTGCAGTAGCATCACATTTTTATCAGTTTGTTTGTAATGCTTTCATAATACATTTATTCTATTATGTTGAGAGGCGCAGTTGGGGGAGCTTAAGCACCCCCTAGCCAAAAAAATTAATATACTTTTCCTTTATTATTTTGGGAAATTTCTGATTTGCAAATTTTTTGGATTTTAGCTCCCATGAAGCTATATTTTTGCATCTGCCACTAACTATGTTAATATGAATCTTCAGAAAAGGGGCGGATGTGCGGGGCTATTTCATATGGAGCTTGATCGATAATTTCGAATGGGCGAGCGGGTACGGTCCCAAATTCGGGTTGTATCATATCGAGCAGCCAACACTGAACAGGATTCCCAAAAACTCTGCACGTTGGTACAGAGATTTCTTGAGCAGCTGCAGCCTTGTTGATGCAAATTTGTATGATGCATCAAGGATTCAATCTCTATGATGAAAAGAACATTATTATAGTATGCATGTAACTACTGCTCGGTCACTTTCGATTAACGATCAAGTTTTGCACGAATCGCACTCGGTATCTTCATGAGTTATGGGGTGGGGATTCATTGATCATATAGATAATTGAGTATTATATCTTTATCACAAGGATTCATGCAATCCCAGTCCTTTCAACAGGATACAAATCAAATAGGTTATCTTAAATTGTAGAGATAACTAAGAATTCTTGGATATCTCAAGTTTCTAATCTATCTTAATAATAATAAATTAGTAAATATTGTATTTTTTATCTAGACTAATTCTCAATAGAAAATGTTCTCTTATTTGGAACAAGGTTTTAGCACAATCTGCACTTCAGTTTTAAAATAATAGATGATCGTGGAGTGGTCTAGTAGTAAAATAACAGATTTCATGATTAGAAGTGCACGAATTCAAATTTTATCAATGTCTTAAATTTAACTACTCAAAACATATTTATGAATAGCCATTCTGAGTAGTTTAAGAATAAATATGTCAAGGTATAACTAGTTACTAGTTAGGTAAGTGTATACTAATAGATTTTAATTTTCCAAACCACACACTTATAATCGGGTAGACTTGATGTGATCGGAGCCGCGCAGAAGATCTTTTTGAAAAGGATATTTCACTTATGCAGATTTAACAAGCTCGTCTGATGGGTCTACTAGGTATGTACTCAGGTATGAAAGGGAAATACATTAGTTATGCAAATTTTAAAACTTGTTCTTTCCACAGGCAAATTTTAAAACTTGTTCTTTCGACAAGATTGATTGATTATTCGCAGTAGTTGGTCGGGTAACTAACATCAATTACTGATGGTAATACTGTTGGTCGATTCAGATGAGAGATGTCTTGTACTGAATGATATCAGTTAGCAAAACTACTGATCGTTGAGACAGCTGGTCAGTTGCACTGATAACTGATGTACGTGCGGAATGAGGTGATTATAGTATTTGTCTTACTGAAAACTTAAACAGATTCTAAACACTTAGTCGATTATGACTTAGTCAATTTTCAGTTTGTATCTCTTTAGTATCAATCGGATACTGATAGAGGGTTTCAAAATAATATTGTATTGTTGTATACTGGTGATGACAGATCAATAATATGGAATTTAAATATTGTTGGACTGAAAAGATCACTACTAAAGTCCCTTGCAATCTAACGAGGTCGTCCTAGTGAGCAAGTTAATCCGAGTCGTCTCTCAAGGAAAACTTAACAGGGCGTTACTAAGTTATCACACGAAAGCACTTAAATTCCTAAACATTCTAATCACCAAGCGTTGTTTGATTGTCACTTAAAAACTGTAGATTACCTAGGCGATTAATTATTAAGAAAAGAAAGACGAATTAACTAGATGGAATTTGACAAAGCAGATAAGTTATCTAGACAAGAATTAAACCCTAGATTGTAGAACATAGAATCAACGTGATGAACCCTAGGCATAAATCGAAAAGAATAAAAGAAAGACAAGAATAATTAAATCAATACCAATATTAATCAATACTCAAGCATAGAAATCATCATCCAAGAAATACGAGAAGACGGAATAAAGCGATAAAAGAATCTTACGAACAAAATCGAACGATGGAATTGATATTCAAGTCTTTCGAAGTAGGAATCCAATAGTAATAATCCTTACAATAAATTCTTGAATCACAAAGAATAAAGAAAAATACTTGGTTTACTTGGAGAACGAAAATCGTCTGGGAGGAGGCGCACAAAACGAGTGAAAAACTGAAAAGTGAAAATAAGCGTAGGGTTTCAGCGTTTTAAAAACATATATATAGCAATCAAAAAATTACACGCAGCACCGGACTCGACCCAAACGCCGGACGCGCGCGCTAAAAAACAAGGCGAAACGCGCCTCGCCCAGCGCCGGACGCAAACCAGCGCCGGACACGGTGACTCTCTGGACGAACTTCAATACTCGCTCGGTGCGGGCGCCTTGCGCATGCGAGCGCGGTGAATCTGGACAAATTTCGCCGGGTGCAGCGTCGGACGCGACGCAGCGCCGGACGCATGGAGTCTCGGGACGAATCTTGCATAGGTCGCCTAGCGCCGGACGCATGCCAAGCGTCGGATGCGGGCGCTCTTGGAAGCGAACCCAGCGCCGGACGCCATGCAGCGCCGAACGCGGGTCTTCTCTTGGCTACCAGGTGATGCGATACGCACCCAGCGCCGGCTACGCCGAGTCCGGCGCTTGGGTGCGCTCTTTATGCACAAAATGGTTCAACGCGAACATTCCCTACACAAAACGAAAACGAACGTGATTCCAATAAAAGATATTCAAATATAAATCAAATAGGAATGAAATCAACGAAAACAAAAAGAAAAACCAAACAAAAACATGCAAAACAAATATTGTACTTAAAGTAAATAACACTTTAAGTTTTACGTGGTTCTGAGATATCAACCCCTACATCCACTGACTGATTGCTCAGTCAATCCACTAAGCTATGATTTATTCTTATTTACAGGTACATGATATAAACCTAGATACAGAGTTAATCTTACTTATCATGCCTAACTTGGCGTTCATCCTACGCTTGTAGGTGCTAGGAAACCAGTGAAAGCTTTTCGATGCAGTTGATTTAACCTCAAGCTTACGGATGTTAGATAACCAAACTTTCAACAACTAATATATCGTTGTCTACTTGCTCAAACTTCTACACAACTTTGGAGGTTTTATAGAGGGTTTTTCAACTAAGAATCTGAGTTATCATAGACGACAAACTCAATATGTTTAGGCTTGAGATATACAAACGTGATATCCTAGACTTAAAGAAGTGTGTATTGAAATCTTAAGTTGATATATATATGTGAGCTCTGAAAGTTTATTGATAGCACTTTAGACTTCCTTATTCGAAATCGCTGCTTGAAAGTACTTAGGCTTTGAGCTTTGATTGCTTAGAGTATTCATTTGGATAGTGTTTCGATAGCTTTCAAATGTTGGATTCTATGCGTATTTATAGAGAAGATGACGAATAGTACCATTGAATGGAGCGCCAATTAGATCCTTCTATTTTTCATTTGAATTCTTCTAGTTGAGAATCCTCGTACGTTGTTGCCAAAGGTCTGCATCATCGTATATTGTAGTTCTGCAACTCTAAAAAGGTCTTCTGACATGACATGATCTTTTGCAGATACGTTAAGACACGTGTCGAGTCAAACACTCAAGGCTTAATTTCTTCCGTGTTTCTTCAATTGAGTTGACTCCATATTTTATCAGTATTGACTTCAGATTGAGCCAATTGATACTGCTCTGACTTTTATCAGCAGACTGGACTCTCGTCTTTTATCAGTTTTGAAAACCTAAGTCAGTATGATGCTTTTAACTAGACGTTGATATATAGTCATTGAAAGTGTTGCTTCGCCTAAACACAAGACTGTTATATAGACATTGTCCACACACAGAGTAAACAATGAATTAAAACTTGAAGAACACCAAGTAACTTTTCTCTGATTAAAATTATACTCTATCCACCCAGATGGCCGCTTTCCTTTTTGATATGTCCACCCAAGATGGCCCTTTCCTTTTGGAAATAATTATCTTTTCAAAAGTTGTGGGCACTACTTTATCACTTTAACCACTTTATTTCTTCTGAAATAACCGTGCGAAAAGAAATGAGCCGTCTTGGGCGGGACGGAAAATTTATAGATGCTCACTATAAACTTTATCACTACTTTATCACAAGATAAAGTCGGAAAGTTGAGCACAAAAGCTATCTATCAAGATATATGAAAAGTTAAGAAGCTATCTATCAAAATATGAAAAATACTAAAGATTTTCTCACACCACTCGTGTACTACAAAGGACAACCTTCTAAAACAATTAGAAGTTAAAACACTCGTGTGATATTGGAAATGTTACTAAAACATACTCAACAACATAAACAGATCTTCAGATACTTCTTCAAGAGTTGCGCTCTTTTTGTTGTCGCTTTGCCTCTCCTTTTATAGGAGTTGAGAGGCCTTAGACTGCAGTCTTGGACCATGATCAGGCCCACAAGGATGTGACTAAGTCGTGATAGTTAGTCGCACAACTTGCTCCTGGAAAATAGGAACTGAACAACTGACTTAGTCCACCCTGATCTCTATTGATCTGTTTCCTGTGTTCTTCGGTGTGTTACCATCGCATCCCGCGAAACATTCGTAACCTGCACACCAAAAGAGAAGAAAAAGGCAAAACACTAAAAATAACTAACTCCTTAAATGAGGAGACTTAGTGAGAGTTAACCAACTCTAACAAACTCCCCCTTTTTGTCTTTCTTCACAAAACCTGCATATACAACACAATTTACAGTATATATATAGTACCCCCCCTGAATCCCAAATATATATATAAAAACATAATACACTCCCCCTGTAAACATTCTCCCCCTGTTTACACGAATATCATCACAACAGTTCCTGCAACACATTCAACAACAATCATATAAACAAATTAACCATAAGTGCAGAAACCATTCAAACAAACAATAGCAGACATCGCATAAAAACATGCAATCGATAAGCATAACTTCCAAGCAAAAACCATACGATGTCCATCAAAAACCATAAGATGTCTGGCATCATCAAACAATCCACACCTGATTTAAACATGTTTGAATCAAAGAGATAAAAATTAAAAAATGTTCAAGAGTTCATGATCAACAAGCAAATATGACCATCCGTCATTATCATTCTTCCATTTCCATTTGTCCACTCCTTGATGCTCTAGCCCCTATATGTTCTCCCCCTTTTTGCGAAGAAATGAGACCCATCAAATCAATTCTCAAGCCTATGAGTTCAAGACGAGCAGACCTTACACTATCCAAAAAAGCTTGTTCTAACTTTTGGAGACGTTCCAATATTACACACTCGGTCGAACGGGGTAGAGACACCATTTTTTTTGACGCAGACTTCTGATCCTTGCGCATCCGTTGATTTTGAAGGATTATTCCAGGGAAGGTTGGGAAGCTTGTTGCCAGAGAACAGGGTGTTGCTGATTGAAAACTATTGGAAATCCTCGAACATTACATCTCATGCACCGTCCGGTAGGCCCTGTTTCTTAAGCAATTGATACAACAGAGATGGAAACGGGAGTAGCCTGGATTTTGTCGTCCTACAATAACAGCAATCTGTTCTACCACCAACTTAATAAGCAATTCATACAGTTGAGATGGAATTCTATTTTTTGTCGTCCTATCTTGAATAAAAGAACACCATGAGGCATGGTGACCACTGTGCTATTCGAGGTCACAAGCCAATTTGTAGTCATAAGCTTGAACAAGACGGAATGAAGATAGGTTAGACAACCACTTGACATTGGACTTTTCCATTTCTTTACCCGACCTCCTATTATCTCCTGTGCTATCTCATTAAAATCCTCGATAGGCACGTCATTTGTTAACTCATCTATCCCATAAAATGTGTTGATCTCATAAGCAAAGATATGAAAAACCTTTCGCCTAAAATATATTTGCAGTATTTGTTCGAAGTACATTCGGCGAAAGATTTTTTTAGATTTTCATAAACATGTCTAATCACATTTTTGGGGTATGGGTAGATGGCCGAAACAATTTTAATGAGTCATCTTTCTCTCAAAAAATCGACAAGATTGTGTTGGGAGAAAGTTACCTCATCTATTTTCCGCTTATTCAAACACTTTGAGTGCTTAACTTGTTCCCATCTCTTTTGAGCATCTTTGGAGTAAAATTTGAAAGAGATAGCTTTCTCCACTTCGATATCCGAATAATCAAAAATTAATGGATTTTGGAGCTGAATCGATTTTCTTATACGAGTATGGGCTTGGTGGTGTTGGTGGAAGCGATTGCTTTGTTGAGATAAGGCGGTGGTGGAGCAGTTGGTTTGGCTTTAAATTACGTAACACTTTCTTTTTGTTTTCCCTTCTTGATAGCCGTTCGTTTCAGTCTCTTGAGAATTTCTCGCAGTGAAATATCTTCATCACTCGAATTTGACGAAGGCTGGTCATCCTTCTTGTTCGTTTGAACTCGTTTCTCCTCACGAGGTCCGCGAGTCCTTGTGGGATCGGATGTTATTCCTTTGATTACGAGGATGTGTGCAAGCGATCAGCCATCACGAGGGTCGCCAGTTTCTGGAGTAGGTTTTTCAGTAGGTGGACTCTCCTCTTTTTGAACTTTTGACGGTGGATATTGTTCGGGTGATTCACTGGTAATATCAATGTGAACTGGCGAGCTCGATCCTCCTCGATGTGGTTGTCGTGGTATACGTTCATACCGTCTTGTTGGCATGGTTGCCCTCTTCCGTTTCTTCCCTGTTTCTTTAGGTTTAGAGGGCTCACCTTCTTCTGGATATACGATTTGAAGATGAGTTAGCTTTAAAGGTTCCATCTCCAACGCTAGAGTCTTCTTCGGTGCAGCCTCCGGCGTCGCACTTGGTCTCGGTTCCGTGGATGATTTTTGGGTTGACGCCAACGACTGTTGGAGTTGTGGAGAGCTTTCTAGAAACTTTGCAAGTCCGGCGAGTAAGGCGGCTGTGGCTGGATCCATTTTTCTGGAAGACAAAGGGTTAAATGTACCAAAGTATTTGAAGGAAATAAAATGAGACGTTTTTCCAGGCTTTGCAATGAGTAATGTGCTCAGTGATGTGATCGTGTGTCAGCCCGGCAGCTTTATACGTAGTGTCTCAATCAAATGGATAAATATACTGTAGATTTGACATAAATTCAAATATATCTCATTTCACAAACCCTAGTTTAAGGAACGAAATCCACAACATACGCACCACTAAAATATGAGATAAATGGTGATTAGTTGAGATATAATCAGATTAAGATAAATGAGTTACGAACTTAACCGATTTTCGCTGATATCTCCAAACAAATAGGGGATCAAAGGAACAAATGTTCCGAAAAATCTGGGATTACTTACGGATTTTTAGGGGTATTTCTCTGGTTGTTATCATAACATCTCCCTAAACATAGGCTCAGCTTATCAGAATAAACCATATAAATACAGTCCTATGTAAAATTCGATTGCCACGTTATGTTAGGTTTTCGAAAGCAATCATGGTTGCACCGTTTTGTAAGGTAGCATCGTCGCTGCGAACGCCGTGCCCCCCAAACTACTTTAGTGTTTTTCTGTATTACTAAATATTCTTCACCATGTTGAGCTATCTGTTAGGAGAACATGTTAGATAACAAGTTTAACACAGTAAGTGTTATCAAATAGACAGTTGTATCACCTTCAGATATGTAATTTTTGTGATACAAACAAACGCGTTCAAGCTTATTGGCGAGAGCAAAGACCAAGAGATCTACGAAGACTCGTAAACCTCTCGTGATCTTGGGGCTTTGTGAAAATATCAGCGATTTGGTTTTCGGTTTCACATAATCTAACTTGATTACCTCATCCTCTACCAAATCTCTTATAAAGTGGTGTCGTATATCTATGTGTTTCATCCTAGAATGTTGAACATGATTCTTAGAGATATTGATTGCACTTATGTTATCACAGTAAACTAAAAGCTCGATGCTCACAATACCATAGTCGTTAAGCATTTGTTTTAACCAAATGAGTTGTGTACAACAACTTCCATTTACGTACTCTCCTCGGCAATGAAAGAAAACACGTTTGCTTACGACTATGCGAAGACACCAAATTATTTCGAAGATAAAAGCATTCACTTGTACTCTTTCTATCATCATATCCCCAACCCAATCCGAATCACTAAATCCAATAAATTCGTGTTCGTGTCTTTTGAAAAGAAAATGCCAAGGTCCGTGTTCGAAACATACACGATAACACGTTTGACATTTAAATGTGACATTTAGGCTTAGCTTGGTACTGGCGCAAACACACACGAACATTAAATACAGTCGTGTATTGTGAGATATATGAGACTTCCTATCATTGATCATGAGAGTGTTGGGTCAACATCTTCTCGACATCATCTCTCAGTCGGTTGTCACTTGACCCCATTGGCGTTTTCATATGCTTTGCTCCTTCCAATTCAATTTTTAACCATATCCATTGCATACTTGCTTTGAGACACGAAAATTCCATCATCCATCTCTTGACTTGGAGACCTAAAAATCGTTAGTTCTCCTACCATGCTCATCTCAAATTTAGAGCGACATAGCTTTTGCAAACTCATCAAGCATTTTTTTTGTGAGGTAGATCCAACTATCATATCATCCACATAAATTTGTGTGATAAGAATATTGTCTTGATTTCGTTTTATGAACAATGTTCTATCGGCATTACCTCGAACAAACCCGAAATCAATTAAGAACCTTGTTAAGTGACCATACCATGCTCTCGGTGCTTGTTTTAGATCGTATAAAGCTTTCTTTAACCTGAAAACATGGTTAGGCTTATGTGGATCTTCAAATCCCTTGGGTTGTTCGACGTATACCTCTTCTTTGAGTTCACTATTTAGGAACACTCCTTTAACATCCATTTGATATAGCTTGATGTTCAAATAACATGCAATGACTAAAGCAACGTATGGATTCAATGCGTGCAACCGGTGCAAATGTATCGTCAAAGTCTATGCCTTCCACTTGAGTATATCCTTGTGCGACAAGTGCGGCTTTGTTGCAATTATGACACCAAATTAAGTCGATTTGTTCTTGAAAATCCACTTTGTTCGATAACATTCACTGTCGACAAGTCTCGAAAAAGATACCACACATCATTTCGAACAAATTGATTAAGTTCATCATACATAGCAACGACCCAGAACTCATCACCCAAAGCTTCTTTTATGTTCTTAGGCTCAATTTTAGAGACGAAGCATATAAAACCTGGCATTGAAGCACATGTGGATGAAAAACATATCATCTCTCTGTAGTTCAATGGTGTTGTACAACCTCGTGTTCGAACACTATCTTGAACATCACCTATGACTTGAGAGATTGGATGATTCTTACGTATTCTTCCTAGAGGATCTCATCTTTCTTGTTGTTGAACGTCAGTTTCAGCTTCATCCTCCGTGTCACTGGAACCTTCAGATGTTTGAGTAGATGTTCCAGTGGATGTGGCTTCAGCAGTTGTGACATCACTACCGCTAACATCCTGTTGAACATGATTCTCTGAATCTTCTATTAATTCAGTCACATTCTCATCTTGCCTTTTCCCTGCAAGATTAGCAAGATCATCAAAAACAACATTTACGGACTCTTGAATGGTCCGTATTCTAAGATTATACACACGGTATGCTTGACTATTTAGAGAGTACCCTATGAAAATTCCTTTATCGCTCTTCACATCAAACTTGGTGAGATACTCTCTATCATTCAAGATGTAGTAAACACACCCAAACATGTGAAAATATTTGAGATTATGTTTCATTCCTTCGAATTTCATACGGGGTTTGAAGGAACACAGTCGAATGTTCACGATTGTTAATATGACATGCGGTGTTATGACCTCCCCAAAAACGTTTGGACAGACCTTCGAGCTTAACATAACTTCGTGCCATTTCTATTAGAGTTCTATTCTTGCGCTCGGCTACACCATTTTGATGAGGTGTTTTGGCGCGAGAATTCTTGGAAAATTCCTGTTTCACAAAAATTTTGAAAGAGATATTCTGAACTCTCTTCCATAATCTGATCGGATCCTTGACACTTGAACACCAAACATGTTAAAAATTCTAGCAAAGAGGATTTTAAGCGTTTCAAACGTGTCGATTTTTCGTATAAAGAATGTCCATGTGTGCTTGAAAAATCATCCACAATGACATATGTATACCTCTTGCCACCCAAGCTTTCAATCTTGCGAGCCTACTAAGTCCATGTGAAGCGGTTCAAAGCAGTGTTGTACCATAATGTTGTTAGCGATGTTGTACAACGGCATGGGAACATGGGTGCATTTTCCTTTGACAATCACCACAGACCACCTTTCCGACCGCCGACTTGGGTAGTCCACGTACTGCTTCAATTTTGTTCAACCTGTCAAGATTTCTAAAGTTAGCATGTCCTAACTTTTGATGCCATAACACACTCTCATTAATTTGTGCCTTATTGCACTTTGGTTCGTCGGCCATATAACAGTTATCTGTTGACCTTTGTCATTTCATGAGACATGTGTTGTTACCATCATAGCCCTCACAAGAATCTTTCTCAAATTTCACTTGCAATTCTTCGTCACATAATTGACTTATGCTTATAAGATTTGCTATTAAACCTTGTACATGCAAGACATTCTTGAGGCTAGGTAAACCTTGGACATTTAGGAGTCATTTGCCTATAATTTTTTCTTTAGAACCTCCTCCGAATGATACACTACCTCCATCATACGACTCATAGTTGGAAAGACAACTTCTGTTACCAGTTATGTGACGGGAACAACCGCTATCAAAATACCATGAACCTGATGTTAGGATTGAGTCGAAAAACGCAGCGGAAATTAAAATTTTTCAAACGAATAAATGAAACAACGATTATTTCATTCCAACGATCTTGGCGACTTCACGTTAACATGATGTAAGGTATAGAACGATCAAATCATTACATACCTTTTCGCACTCCGATTGATGAAGGGATGAGAAGCAATCGATTGCTCGTCCTCCAAACTCGCAGGGATCCAAATGTCTCCCCTCTATCAAGTCCACACTTTGTAGAGCAGATCGAGTGATGGTTTTTCGCTAGCAAACCAAACACTCCTTTTGTATTGAAAAATCGAAAATCAATTGGACTAAAAAAAAGGAAGATAAACACGTATAGCTTATATATATATTCCAAAACAATTGTGAAGCACAGGAAGCTTTTAAAGAAAAAGGGCGTCCACTCATTTCTCAAAAGAATGGAAACCATCATTCTTAATAATGAGAAAACGTTTTCTACATCAATGATAATCACTATCATTAATAAGAAATCAATTCCATTTTGAATTCCATTTTTGCGATGAATTTTACTATACATGAATGTCTTTCATTTTCTTTAATCCAACAATTATATATATATATCTATATATATATATAATCGATTTTCTAGATTTTAAAATTAATCAAATTAATTTCATATCTAATTAAATTAATCTAATTAATTTAATATAGAATTAGACTTATTAATCGATTATATTCAACTAAATAAATTTAATTGAATATCTAATTTAACATATTAAATCGAACAAGTCTCAATTATTTAATCATCATTAATTAATCGGATTCAACTATTGAATCAATTCAATTAACACGTTCTAGCTTTTGTGTGTGACCTCTTGGGTTCACAACTAGTACTAGTAATAGGCTTGTAACAAATTACAACTTAAACAAATAACATTTATTCAATTAATTCATCCATAAATTAATTTACTTGAAATCAACTCTTTAATTTCAAGAACCTATAAACCATGGGAACATCTAGCAAGTGGCATGATCACCTAGCACTAGGTGAAATAGCGAGCAAACCTATTTTGATTATGAATCGAAGATACGTGCGGTCCTTCTATTATCTAATTTCCAAATTGGATATTGAGTATGGAATTAAATCAAAACTCATAAATAATCCCAATGGTTACATTTTCATTAAACTCAATAACTCATTATGAATCAATATTCATCATGCCTTGGCGAGGTCTTGAGTTATGAATAATGAAAACAGAGGAAATTCTCTTGTCTCAAACAAGTAATAGATTCTTTGTTGACCACATTAATCTCCATATTCATTCATATTACATCCAATATAAACTCTTTGATGATTATCTTGCAATCGAGAATATATCAAAATAAAATAGAACTCATACAAGATTATTATGGTGTCTCAAGTCAAAGGACTAATCATGTACTATCATAATTTAGTAATTCTTATTTCGATAAATTCCATATAAAATTTCTAGCGGGCGATTCGATGTACTTGTTCTCTAACAAGCACCCATATATACACTTACGTCGACTCGTTAATATTGATGAAACACAATATTCTCATCTTATGAGCATGTATCATATGTGCGAGTTACATCAACAATTCAATGTCTATCTTGAATAGTTATTTCACTCGGAACTAATTTAAGACCAAAGCTTCAAAGATATATTTCATAATCACCATCATATGCGTGATCATAACTTATAACTTTTCATGGTCTAAGGACTTTATCTAAAGTACATAATTTATTAAATAACAAATACTTTAGATAAATAAATGCCTTTATTAATATAATTTCCAATAAGATTAAATTTACAATTTAAAGAGTAAAAACGACCAATCTAATTGGTGCGCCGGGTGTAACTCTTTCAATCTCCCACTCGCCCTAGCACCAATCACCCGTGTATCTTAGACCCATCTTATCAAGATGTCCTCGAATACTTTTGTGATAAGGGTTTAGTTAGCGGATCTGCTACATTTTCTGCTGAAGCAACTCGCTCCACCACGACTTAGCTTCTACCAATGATTTCTCGAATCAGTGATATCTTCTCATAATGTGTTTGGATCTTTGATGAGATCTTGGTTCTTTAGCTTGCAATAGCTCCATTGTTATCACGGTATATGAATCTTTGGATCAACGGTGATGGAATTACGCCCACTCTTGAATGAAATTCCTTATCCAAATAGCTTCTTTTGCGCGTCGGATGCAAAATATATTCACCTTCATGGTTGAATCGACAATTGTTTCTTGCTTGGAACTTTTCAACAAATTGCTCCACCATTCAAAGTGAATATAAATCGACATAGATTTGGGTCATCTTTATCTGCTTCGAAAACTAGAGTCGTGAAACCTCTAGTTTTAGTTCTCCATTCCGTAGATCAAAAATAAATCCTTAGTTCTTCTCAAGTACTTAAGAATTGATTTCGACCTTCCAATGCTCTTCGCACGGGATTAGGCGATATCCGCTCGTGACACTCGGAGCATGTGCGACATCGGTCGTGTACATAACATGGCGTACATTATACTTCCTATCGCGAACCATAAGGTACCGAGTCATTTCTCTCTCCCTTGGTGTTTAAGGAGACATAGATTTAGAGAAATACCATGACTTATTGGCAAGAACCCACGCTTGGATTCTTTCATGCTAAACCTTTTAACACTTTGTCAATGTACATGGATGAGATAATCCAATCATCCTTCTTGATCTATCCTATAAATTATAATTCCAAGGATGAAGGATGCATCTCCCAAGTCCTTCATGGAGAATTGTTTTGACAACCAAACTCTTGTTGATTGCATCATTCCAACATCATTCCCAATGATTAGGATATCATCAACATAAAGCACAACAAACACTCTGCACTCCACTAACTTTCTTATACACATGGCTCTTCCGGATTCTTTTGAAAACCAAACGCTTTGATTGTTTCATCGAATCGGATGTTCCAACTCCTGAAGCTTGTTTAAGTCCATATATTGATCTTTGGGTTTACAAACCTTTTGTTCATTCCTTAGATACAAAGCCTTGAGCTATCCTCCTTAATGTTTCCATTAAGGAATGCGATCTTCATCCATTTGCCATATCTCATAGTCATAATATGCAGCTATGGCAAGCGAGTTCGAATGGACTTAAGCATCATAGCGGTGAGAAAGTTTCCTCATAGTCAATTCCTTCCTTTTGAGTATAACCTTCGCAACCAGCGTGCTTTATATGTAGCCACATTTCCATCTACTCCAAGCTTTCGCTAAAAATCCACTTGCATCCAATAGGAACAATTCCAATTGGTAGATCCACTAAAATCCATACTTTGTTAAAGTACATAGAATCCATTTCGGATTGCATAGCTTCTAGCCACTTATCTCGGTCAATGTCATAAATTGCCTCAGAATAAGTTCTTGGATCATTATCCATAGGAGGTTTTTCCTTATTGTTTTCCATCAATAAGTTCAACCTATCGATGACTTAGAAACTACGGTGGACTTTTGACGGGTTTGTGCATAAGAAGTTTCACCTTTTGTTGATTGAGTATTTTCAGCCACAACTGGGACACTTTGTGGTTCTTGAGTTTCGTCAAGTTCTACAATCTTGTTACTTCTGTTAGACAGAAACTCTTCCTCAAGAAAAGTAGCATTCCTCGAAACAAACACCTTTTGTTACGGGGATCATAGAAATAATATCGAATAGACTCTTTTGGATATCCCACAAATTACATAAGATGGATCTCATATCCACAACTTATCTCCATTAAGCGCTTCACATAAGCAAGACACCCCATATCCTTAGATATTTGTAAGAAGGTGTTTTGCCAAACCATAATTCATATGGTGTTTTAGGTACAACTTTAGATGGCACTCTATTTAACAAATGTGTTGCGGTTTCTAAAGCATATCCCAAAACGAAAGAGGTAATGAAGTGAAGCCCATCATAGATCGCACCATGTCTAACAAGGTATGATTCTGCGCTCCAAACTCCATTGAGTTGAGGAGTGCCGAGGGCGATCACCGTGATAGAATCCCATTCTCTTTTAGATAATCAAGAAACACACCACTTAAGTATTCACCTCCCGATCGGATCGAAGAATTTTAATACTTGAGCGGTTTGTTTTCCCACTTATCTCAATTCTTTGAACTTTCAAATACTTGATTTGTGTCTTATCAAGTACACATAACCATACCTAGAGTAATCGTCGGTAAAGGTTACAAAATAGTGATAGTTCCCGGGCACTAACACAGTGGTCCACAAACATCTGTATGGATCAAATCGATAAATGTTGAGCTCACTCCACTTGTCCAACAAATGGTGATTTGGTCATCTTTCCTTTGAGACAAGATTCACAAGTTGCCAACTTTTGCTCATTCGAAAGACTAAGCAATTGAGACAATTGATTCATTCTTTTCTCGTAAATATGACCTAGTCGGAGTGCAAAGCTCTATGGAACTATGATTATCTAATTTTCTTTTACTTTGTTGAATATGCAAATAGGGTTTTGTGGTATAATAGTATAAAGACCATTAACCAATACACTAGAATAAATTAAAGAAGCATCTTTCAAGATGGAACATATTCCACCCTTTTTGAAAATTCATAATTTTCTATCCATCAGCGGAATAGAGATGATGTTCTTAATCAAACTAGATGCGTAAAACAATTGTTCAAAACAAGTTTAAAACCACTATCAAGAGCTAGGTAAGCAGTTCCTACATTAAAGCGACAACTCTTGCTCCATTGCCCATCGTAGAACTTTCTCTCCTTTGCTCAACTTCTTAGTTCCCACCATCACCGTAATTCATTACAAAGATGTGAGGAACAACCGTATCCAATACCCACGAAGCATCGTTATGAGATAAGTTAACTTCAACATAGTAAATACCGAACCCTTGAGCTTGCAAGATATGCCTTGCAATTCCTCTTCCAATGTCGATTTGTTGCAAAATGGCAAATGTCATTGGATTGAGCATTCTTCTTTTTCTTCCCTACTCCAACATGTGCCTTCAACTTGTTGGGTTTAGATGAACCCTTTATCTTTTCTTTCCCCTTCCATTTGTTAGTCTTAGCCTTTGGAGCTTTCGACGAGGAGGAGGAACCAACAAGAAAAACAAGCTTGTCCTTTTCCATAGTGGACTCGGTAGTCACTAGCATATTGACAAGTTCGGAAGACTAGTTGTCATGCTATGCATAGTGAAGTTGACGACAAAAGTGTCAAATGATGGTGGCAAAGATTGCAACATGAGGTCGGTTTGCAATTCGACTTCAATCTCGACTCCTAGAGATCCCAACCTTTCCATAAGAGCTATCATCTTGACCCATGAGTTTGGACCGAAGAGCCCTAAATCATCTGACCTTTGGAAAAGCTCCTTAGATATCGTATATCTTTGTTGTCTAATACTTTCTCCGTCTAACCTTTGTAGCGGATAAGGATCTCATAAGCCGAAACCACCTTCATTTTGTCTTTGAAGTTCATTTGACATCGATGCTAGCATATAGCAACGAACACGCAAATCGTCATCAACATGACTTTGGTACTTAAATAAGTACATCATTTGCTGCGTCATCGGCGGTTTTTCGGGCATTGGGGCATCCAAGACATAAGCCCTCTTTTGAATTTAGAACAATTCTTAAATTCGAACCCAATCAACATAGTTTGTACCGATAAGTTTGTTTTGGTCGAGAATTGATGATAATGGATTTTTCGACATTTTGTAGACAATCTACAAATAAGATGCGAGAAAATTAGCGAGACTATGAAAAATATATTCAATTAATATAAGGTCTTTAATAATTAATTGTCTCCACTATTTTATTCAATTCCATAACCCCAAAATGGAATTCGAAATCAATTTCTAGTAGGAATTAAGGTCCAATAAAAATATTCCATAACTCAATATTATGAAGACATGAAATATTTTTATCGGTGGTCAACTCTTTAACGATTATATCTCTATATAACCCTTAATTTTATTTTGTCTCACTCTTCCTATATACCTCAATTTTATGAGCCCATATAGTAATAAGTGTCAAGTTATACCCATCAAACATTCATGTAAATAGAGCACCAATATATTCCACGACTCATGGACAACACATTGATAAATCTATACTTAGTGAAGATCACAGCTTTCCATCACTAAATCACTCCACGACTCGTGATAAGTGATATAGTGTGGTAGCATCTCATGTCTTTACTTTTGATGGTAGACTTGGGCGATGAATCCAATTCAACTTGTCGAATTTAACTTGAAATCGAATTTTAAAAATTCTTTATAAAGTTTCAAAACTTAGGGTTTTATTTTCAAGACCTCGTGAAAACTATTATCTAGATGAGTTTGATTAATGCAAACATCATCACATGATTTGCGCAAATAAGCATTAAATAAATACTAACATGCATCCTATACATAAAGCGATGGGATGATCATGGTACATTCTATGCGACCGTTTGAGCCAAAAGCGGGTCAAGGTCAATCTAAGGATTTTAAAATGAAGACATATCTATTACATCATATGTAACCCCATACATATATGGGTCTTTAAGCGCCTCTTATTTTCTTGTGACGACGTCCTCCAATAAAAAATTACAATGAAAATAGAAAACATCACTTTCTATTCTACACTCATTGCATAAATAAAAACGATTACATTGAATGGAATAAGAGGCTCATGATCCCATTTTAAAACCCAAAGCATATAAAATAATAAACCATCACATCGGTATTGGCCCATGATCATCCCTAAATAAATCATGCTAACATTCATCACATGAATAAAAACATAATAAATTTACCAAGTGGAATTAATAATTTATTTCATTATTAAAAGCATAAAATTTAATTTTGGATAAAAAATTTTATCACACATTTAGAATTAACAATTAATTCTAAAATGCCAAAATCAAATTTAAAGCGAAGATATCGATTTATATGGCGACATTCGTCATAAAACAATATCACGTTTGCCTAACACTCATTTAGACAAAGTTGAGATAAATCTCAATCCCACGTGGCGACTCGGTGAATGGAACACATTGAGGCAGTCCTAAACACCCATGGTGGCCTCGGCGTCACACACCTCGATCGACCATGGTCGTCTCCTACCACAACACGTCCGTTTACTTGACGCTCACAAAATGTTTGATGAAATGCGGCAAGACAATATTCATAAACACTCATGCGATTTTCGGTTTTACGTTCATGCTATCAATAACAAAATAAATTCTAGCATAATTAACAATTTATCCATGCCAACACATAACGATAAACATCATGTTAACGTGAACCCGGACTCGATACCCTTTGTTAGGATCGAGTCGAAAACGCAATGAAATTAAAATTTTTCGAGCGAATAAATGAAACAACGATTATTTCATTCCAACGATCTTGGCGACTTCACGTTAACATGATGTAAGGTATAGAACGATCAAATCATTACATACCTTTTCGCTCCGATTGATGAAGGGATGAGAAGCAATCGATTGCTCGTCCTCCAAACTCGCAGGGATCCAAATGTCTCCCCTCTATCAAGTCCACACTTTGTAGAACGAATCGAGTGAATGGTTTTTCGCTAGCAAAACCAAACACTCCTTTTTGTATTGAAAAATCTGAAAATCAATTAGACTAAAAAAAATGGGAAGATAAACACGTATAGCTTATATATATATTCCAAAAACAATTGTGAAGCCTGGAAGCTTTTTAAAGAAAAAAGGACGTCCACTCATTTCTCAAAAGAATGGAAACCATCATTCTTAATAATGAGAAAAACGTTTTTCTACATCAATGATAATCACTATCATTAATAAGAAATCAATTCCATTTTGAATTCCATTTTTTCAGTAACGAATTTTACTATACATGAATGTCTTTTCATTTTCTTTAATCCAACAATTATATATATATATCTATATATATATATAATCTGATTTTCTAGATTTTAAAATTAATCAAATTAATTTCATATCTAATTAAATTAATCTAATTAATTTAATATAGAATTAAACTTATTAATCGATTATATTCAACTAAATAAATTTAATTGAATAACTAATTTAACATATTAAATTAGAACAAGTCTCAATTATTTAATCATCATTAATTAATCGGATTCAACTATTGAATCAATTCAATTGACACGTTCTAGCTTTTTGTGTGTGACCCTCTTAGGTTCACAACTAGTACTAGTAATAGGCTTGTAACAAATTACAACTTAAACAAATAACATTTATTCAATTAATTCATCCAATAAATTAATTTACTTGAAATCAACTCTTTAATTTCAAGAACCTATAAACCATGGGAACATCTAGCAAGTAGCATGGTCACCTAGCACTAGGTGAAATAGCGAGCAAACCTATTTTGATTATGAATCAGCATACACGTACGGTCCTTCTATTATCTAATTTCCCAATTGGATATTGAGTATGGAATTAAATCAAAACTCATAAATAATCCCAATAGTTACATTTTCATTAAACTCAATAACTCCTTATGAATCAATATTCATCATGCCTTGGCAAGGTCTTGAGTTATGAATAATGAAAATCAGAGAAATTCTCTTGTCTCAAACAAGTAATAGATTCTTTGTTGACCACACATCAATCTCCATATTCATTCATATTACATCCAATATAAACTCTTTGATGATTATCTTGCAATCGAGAATATATCAAAATAAAATAGAACTCATACAAGATTACTATGGTGTCTCAAGTCAAAGGACTAATCATGTACTATCATAATTTAGTAATTCTTATTTCGATAAATTCCATATAAAATTTCTAGCGGGCGATTCGGTGTACTTGTTCTCAACAAGCACCCATATATATACACTTACGTCGACTCGTTAATATTGATGAAACACAATATTCTCATCTTATGAGCATGTATCATATGTGAGTTACATCAACAATTCAATGTCTATCTTGAGCAGTTATTTCACTCGGAACTAATTTAAGACCAAAGCTTCAAAGATATATTTCATAATCACCTTCATATGCGTGATCATATCTTATAACTTTTCATGGTCTAAGGACTTTATCTAAAGTACATAATTTATTAAATAACAAATACTTTAGATAAATAAATGCCTTTATTAATATAATTTCCAATAAGATTAAATTTACAATTTAAAGAGTAAAAACGACCAATCTAATTGGTGCGCTGGGTGTAACTCTTTCACCTGAAATGTTAGTTTTCAATGCAGTATAAACAACATGAAATTTTACTTCATCTTTCCTGACCCAAACTTTCTTTGAGTCGGTTCCTACATTAGTCGTGTTCTTTGAAGTGTGTGTAGCCGGTTAAAATTACGTGCAAAGAAGTGTTCGTATAACATGACCTAGACATCATCCTATGTCCATTAAAATTAACTGCAGTTTATAACAAAAGGCTAATGTGACCGGTGTGAAACAATAATGACATCGTATTTTCTATGTTTTCTTCGTGTCATTTTACCCTATTCTTGGTTCACCTTCTTTAACGAATGGTTCCCATTTGTGACGACAAGTGTGGGAGCACGATGTTGGGAACATGTGTAAAACCTAAACCAGTAGTATCTGTTTTACCATCAATAAAGCATCATCTAATTTTGACGTACCTGTGTTCCACTTTCTGAATGTACCTTGTGCCACTTCAAGTTGACATGTCACCTTATTAAGTTCGACTTACCCTGGTGTTACCAAGACTTCAAGCTTAGCCAGAGATGCTTTCAGCCTCGTATTCTCTCTTGATGTGAGCTCAAGATCTCGACTTTGTCTTTTCCATTTTTCAAGTAGCTCGTCGTATAGCTTTTTCAACTCTTGTACTATGGCGATAGTGTCTTCATCATAATCGCCCCCACAATCTGTATCATTCACAAGAGCATTTAAACAAAACAAACTTGAATAATAGTCGAGACCATACCTGTTTGATACTGGATCAAAACTAACTGCATCTTCCTCATCGTCTGATAATGTTTTGGCAATCTGCGACATGGAGTCTTTGTGGCAACAAATCGCCATGCTGTCATTGTCGTTATTTACCTCTTGAAGAACTCGACTTCATCATCACTCCATGATACCCAGTACGACTTTTCTCTCTTTCTTAGTGTATTCGCACATTGGTTCGCATAGTGTCCATACCCTTTGCATTCACGGCATTGCATACTATGAATGTTGGAGGAATCATACCTAAACGTGTTTGAGGAAAAAGACTTCCTCACTGGTCTTGGTGGAGTGAAACTTTGAGGTTTTGAAGGCGGATATTCTACCATTCGATGATTTTGATCCATAGGCCTAACTTGAACTTTTGCCTTGTTCATCTTCCTTACCATAGTGTTGAATTTTCTGGTGATTAGAGCAACGTCATTGCCAACATTGATCTCCTGCAGCTCCTCTTCATCATCCAACTCAATTATCTCCTGCGATGTTCCACTGGATGTTGTGCCAGCAGTGAAGGCAACAGTCGGCTTCTTATTGATTGCACATTTCTCATCCAGATTCATTTCGTACGTCTTGAGTGAATTAATGAGATCCATGAACTCAATGGTTGCAGCCGTTTGAGACGTTTCAATAGCCGTGACCTTCATCTCAAATCTTACGGGTAAAGTTCGAAGAGCCTTGGACACCAGCAACTTGTTACTTATCGGATCACCAAGATCTTGGCATTCATTGGCAATATCCAATATCCCCTTGGTGTAGTCGTTGATGTTCTCTTCTTCTCTCATCTTCATATTCTCGATTTGGAAGTGAGAATGCGAAGTCGAGACTCCTTTATACTTGTATCACCCTCACAATGCCGTTGAAGAACATCCCATGCATCTTTCGCAGACGCTCTGTTCTTGATCAATTTGAACATCTTCATGTCCACGGATGCGTAAATGGCATTGAGGGCCTTCCCATTGAGGTTCGCGTCGTCAACCTGATCTCTTGTCCACTGTGTAGACGGTGTTGGGGTAAGATCGCCCTGAACGTCAGTGGTCTTTGGGACTGACCATCCGTTCTCCACGAACTGCCATGCTTTGACATCAATAGACTTGATGTATGAGCGAATTCTGGTCTTCGAGTAGGAGTAATTCGATCCATCCAATATTGGTGGTCGATAATAACCAGCATTGTTCGAATTCATGGCAAAATTATAGCGAAGATACCTGACAGGATCTCACTCAGTGTATCGAGTGTAAGCTCTGATACCAATTGAAAGTGTTGCTTCGCCTAAACACAAGATCATTATGTGAGCGATTATCCACACACGAATAAGCAACAAAATTAAAACTTGAAGAACACGAGTAACCTTTCCACAGATTAAAATTATAATTTGTAGATGCGATATGGCGAAATTATTCACTATAAACTTTCATGTGAGCGTTACAAAACTCACTACTTTATCACAAGATAAAGTCGGAAAGTTGAGCACAAAAACTATCTATCAAGATATATGAAAAAGCTAAGAAGCTATCTATGAAGATATATGAAAAATACTAAAGATTTCCTCACATCACTCGTGTACTACAAAGGACAACCTTCTAAAACAATTAGAAGTTAAAACACTCGTGTGATATTGAAAATGTTACTAAAACAGACTCAACAACATAAACAGATCTTCAGATACTTCTTCAAGAGTTGCGCTCTTTTTGTTGTCGCTTTGCCTCTCCTTTTATAGGAGTTGAGAGCCCTCCGACTGCACGTCTTGGACCACGATCAGGCCCACTAGGATGTGACTAAGTCGTGGTAGTTAGTCGCACAACTTGCTCCTGGAAAATAGGAACTGAACAGCTGACTTAGTCCACCCTGATCTCTATTGGTCTGTTTTTCATATTCTTCGGTGTGTTACCATCGCATCCCGCGAAACATTCGTAACCTGCACACCAAAGAGAAGAAAAATGCAAAACACTAAAAATAGCTAACTCCTTAAAATGAGGAGACTAGAGTTAACCAACTCTAACAGTCAACTTTAACTTTTCTTCAGTCAACTTTAACTTGATATAGTCAACACTGACTATTTATCATCAGCATTTATTAGAGATATCAATGGGTGAGTTTTACTCGAATCGATCTGAAACTGCTTGTACAATTTGACTTCAGACACTTAAAAAAGAACAAAAGAATATTTATTAGATCCATTAAATAGAGACCCGACAAAATAATAATAATAAAAAGATAAAGGAATCTAAAACGATAAAAAATATGCAAAGATCGATAAAATATAAATTAAAAATATATAGAAATTTCTAGACATGTTTTGCTTAATATATATATATATATATATATATATATATATATATATATATAGAGAGAGAGAGAGAGATGGTTAACGTAGTACCATTTTATTGTGAAACATGAGAAATGAATATCTTATGAAAGTTAATGAATCTGTTGAAAGTTAATGAATAAAAAAATAAATTTTCGCCTCTCATGGAATTGAACCACGGTGAAAATTTTAAATTTTGGATTCATTAACCTTGACGTATTCATTAACTTTCATAGCATATTCATTTTGTTCAGTAAAGAATTTTCGTAGTTCTTAGTTCTCACGTTAAAATTGGTTCTTATTTGAACTTCATTATATATATATATATATATATATAGGATGAATCAAATGAGAACCCAAATATTTTTGAGAAATGAGAACCAATCTTGGACGTGGATCTTGTTATATCTTGTGGTTGGGATTTAGTGTAGATTTGTAACGTGTTTATTTATAGATTGTGTTTAAGGTTGTTTAGGTAATTTTGTTATTTGATGTAACAGATTTTTTCCTTATAATATGGGATTCTTGTAGTGATTTTTGATATATTTTTGTTTGCAATCATTATCGTTATTATTTGCACTTATTTCATTAGCAAAGCACATTACAGTTTGTTGTGGAGAAAAACTTAATAATTTTTAACAACTTCAGCTGGTATGCATTATTTTTTTTAGATTTTATATTATTATATTTCATTTATTTATTTATTTTATGCAAATTTTATTTTTTTTCATTTATCTCTTAAGTTTTTTATTAGTTGTGTTATTATCTCTCGGTTCATTCATGATTAAAATTTGTTTATTTTTGCGTTGATTGAATTTTATTTCTTTTGCTTGTTATTGATTGTATCACTACTACGATGTTATTTTATGCATATTCTAAATGTTATTATGCATATTATATTGTCTTTATGCATATTAGAGGTAAGTTGTAGTCCGATATGCATATGTTAATCTTACGTATTGCATTAATAGATTTTATTTTATATATACACTAAATATTGTTATGCACATATTGAAGTCCGTTGTGCATATGTATATCTAGTATATTCAAATAATATTGCAATTAAAAAGCAAACCAGACAAAAGTTGCAACTCCATATATCAAGGATTATCCCAATTAATGCTTTGGTCTATATTATTCGTATAAATCTAGTAGTATTACAAAAGAAGAAGAGTTGGAAAGAGGGAGGATTTGAAACATTTGTCAGCGACAATTAAGGATGGTGGGTGATTTTTGATAGGGTGGGTAAAGTGTTTCAATTACAAAATTACCCTTCACGTATTAATAAGTGGTACACATGTCAAATCCATCCCATGTTGTATTTATGCACATGATTATTTTAGACCATTAGATTAAGCATAATCAATGGTGTATATTAGTTCTTATTTCTCATCTTAGGATGGTTTCTTCTATAACCAACCCATATATATATATATATATATAAAATGATGAAATCAAATCCGAGGCATATCGACTTGAAAAGTACGTTAGGGGCGAGTTTCATATGCACCACATCTATTAAAGAAACTTCGATTAACCTAAAAATAAGGTGCACCGATCAAATTTTAGATTTGTAATTATTAATTAGGGTCGGTATTTGTTCAACGAGTTATTTATTTTACGATAGTGTGGGGCCCAGTTATAATCTACAAAATCTGCACATGGACCCCTTTCTTTGGATTAGCTATGGATATTGTTAGATTTTTCGTATATAAAAAATAAACAGAGTTTATTTTATTTTAATATAATAATAGGAAAGAGAGATAAAATATCATCTCTTTTACTGGTCACAAGAATTCCAGCTAGTGTGACAAATTGGTTTAAATATCATCAGTATTTTCAATACATTCATAATATCTTAAAGCATGTGTATCAATCAGATTTGGGTTACAATTTCGTCATGTATATCGATCGGATACTTTATATTTTTGGATAAATACTTTTTTAAATAAAGATTATGTGACGATGGACACAAATTTAAAACATTTAGTTTGAAACATTAACTATTCTACTACTAAACCAATACATACAAACTCTCGGATACTAAGAAAATTAATTAATTAGTTTTTCTCGAACATTTTTCTTTTTACCTCTATAAATTAGGATTCAATTGTTTTTCAATATAAATAGATTGTTCCTTTGGACAAATATGTACGTTAAATTTAACTGATTCCACCTAATTAAGACCTCCGAATTGCTAAGCGAGTCGAGATTTTGTCTTTTTATTAGAAAAAAGTATTACTTTCCTTTTAATTGAGGAACGAAATGATTATGCGAATTGAACCAGAGACATGTGTTTTTATATAAGAAAGGTCCGATTTGAATGTCAAGAAAAAATTGAAATTAATTCAATTGTAAGTACAAGCATGTGCATACATTCTTCATACGATCTCACAAACAAATAAGGACAGACGAGGAAAACAACGCAAGCCCGACCAACTCTTAAAGAGAAATTATTATATAAATCACGATTTTGATTGATTTGTAATATTGACACAAATTTCAAAACATTTGGATATTACTAACACCTTTTGCTTTGTAACAAATTGAAGGTTTTCACTCTTTCAAACAAACTATATCGCTAAAATGATCTCTTTTTGACATTGAGACGATACCGTCTCACTGCTGATAAAAATTGAGAACATGTTGAATTTGTTAAAATTTTAAAAATAACGATATATTGAAATGTTTTAAAAGTCATTTCTAGTTTAAAAAATCATGGCTATTTGACCAAACAAAGATAACTGAGTTCCTATATGCTGTTATCAGAAAATATTGTGAGAAGTAAGGAATTAGTCATCAAACGTCTCATGCTCGCCGCCTCAACAAAATAGAGTAGTTGAAAGAAAAAATCGAACTCTGAAAGAAGAAATCGAACTCTGAAAGAGACAGCATGCATGATGCTTATCAGTTCGAAGCTATCCCAAAGTTCTGGACTAAATCAGTCAACACAACATGCTACACCCAGAACAAATGATTTCTGACTCAGAGACATTGGAAGACACCATACAAAGTGTGGAACAACATGAAACCTTCTATCTCTCACTTTCGTACTTTTAGTTGTATGTGTTACATCCACAACAATGATAAAATGTAGTTAAAAACTTTCGATAGCATAACTAAATATGGAATTTTCCTTAGGTATTCATCAGCTGGGGAATCCAGCAAAGCTTACAGAGTTTTTAACAAACAATCATTCATTGTGGAAGTAACACCTCATGTTGTATTTGATGAATCTGCTTTGAGTACAGGAATTAGGTCAATATGGAAGCTAAGTCATCTTTCCAAAGAAACTCCACTCCCCTGAGTCTAACTGATAAAGTTTTAGTATGTGGACTTGGAGAGGAAGAAACTGAAGACGCTCAGCAGATACATGGAAGGAGCCAGTTCATTTGGAAGTTCCCCTCAAAAGTGAACCTGCCATATGTCAAGCGGGAATAGAGCCAACTGTTGCTCAGACTGACAAAGTTTAGTCAACTGACACTGCAACTTGTCAGCAGCATACACCAACATCAGAAGACCCTTCAGTTTTACCCCTAGTGGATCAGTTACCAACTGATCATCTAATTACCAACCTAGTTCCAACACATGACGAAGTTAGAGATATTACAGATGGGTTAAAGATCACCCAACTGGCAACATTCTTGGTGAACCATCAGATAAGGTCAGGACTCGAAGATCAGTTACTGACCAGGCCAATATTATTGATCAACTGACCAGCTTAGAATCAACACTGTTCAGTTGTTTCTTCTCTCAAGTGGAATCCAAGGATGTTCTCGAAGCACTTAACGACGTAAGCAGGACAAACACTATGCAAGAAGAACTGAACGAGTTCTTAAGCAATGAAATTTGGGAGCTGGTGGACAGACCAGAAAATCAGAAGGTGATTGGTCTCACGTGGATCTTCAAGAACAAGAAAGATGAAAAATGAGTATGTCATCAAGAACAAAGCAAGGCTCATGGCTAAAGGATACAGTCAAGAAGAAGAAATAGATTACGACGAGACATTTGATCCAGTTGCAAGATTGGAGGCCATACGTCTATTCCTGGTCTATGCATCACAAAAATGATTCAAAGTTTATTAGATGGATGTGTGGTATGCATTCCTGAACGACATCCTGACATATGAAGTGTATGTAGAATAGCCTCCTGATTTTGTACTGATGGTCCCAACAAGGTTTACAAGCTGAAGAAAGCTCTCTATGGGCTCAAACAAGCTCCCAAAGCTTGGTACGATTAGGGGTGGTAAACGGTTTGGTTTCGGTTAATCGATTCGATATCCCAAAAAGTGGAATCGAAATCGAATCGTTTTAAATTTTCGATTAACCGAATATCGATCGGTTCCGACGGTTCGATTTTGGTTAGCGAAAAATAGAATTAAAATTAATTAATAATTAAAATAAATAAAAAAATAAAAAATTGAAACTTATTAAAAATAAATAAAATATTAATAAATAATTAAAACTAATTTTTAGAATTTTAATTAATTAATTAATAATTAAATAATAATTAAAATAAAAAGGGATTTTCTGTTCCGAACCATTCAATTATCAGTTAACCAATAACCGATTTTTTTCAACTCTGGAACCGAAACCGAACCGATAACCGAATTGTCGATTTTTTATTAACCAAAATAGATCAATTTTGGTTTGTTCGGTTATAACCGAGAATTAAAAACCGTTTGGACATCCCTAGGTACGACACCCTATTGTTGTACCTGGAAGAAAATGGATTCAAGAAGGGCTTAGTAGACAGGACCTTATTCACTCTCAAAGATGGTAACGATATTCTCATGGTCCAGATCTATGTTGATGATATTATTTTCGGATCAAAATTTGAGAAATTACATAAAAATTTTGTCGATGTTATGACTGAGAAATTTCAGATGTCTATGATGGGAGCAATGAACTTCTTCCTAAGACTATAAGTGAAGCAGTCAGCAGAAGGCATTTTCATATGTCAAACTAAGTGCATCAAGGAGCTAATCAACAAATTCAGAGCTCAGCAAATGAAGCCCGTAAAGATTCCAATGAACACAAACTAGAAGGTGGATCCAAGCGCTAAAGACAACCCAGTGGATCACACCAAATATTGAGGAATCATTGGATCGTTTCTACCTTACTTCCAACAGACCTGTCATATCATACGCAGTAGGAATATGTGTGAGATATCAAGACGATCCAAGATAGGCTCACCTGGAAGCAGCTAAAATGATACTGCACTACCTCAAAGGCACACCCAATATGGGTTTATGGTATCCTGCTGACAATAATTTTGAACTTTCAGGTTATTCTGTCTCTGATTTTAAAAACTGCACATTAGACAAGAAATCAACTTCAGGGACTTGCCAGTTTCTAGGAAGCAAACCGATTTCTTGATTTTCCAAGAAACAGACATCAGTCACAATGTCCACAACTGAAGCCGAGTATATGGCCGTTGGAAGTTGTTGTTCTCAAATCCTCTAGCTGAAGCCACAACTAAGAGATTATGAAGTAGTAACGAGTAAAGTATCCATCTACTGTGATAGTTTCAGTGCCATAGTCATGTAGGGAAATCTGATTTTAACCCTTTCACGATTATCTATCTTGGATGTTTAATTCACCATACATTGATTATGTGCCTAGCATGCACCTATATAATTAATTGCAACACGTAGGTGTTTTCTCGTGTTACACAGTGAATGCATAGGGAAAAGGATCAAGACTAGGTGCTTTGATCTTACGGGTATCGTATCCGTTTGCCTAAACTCCAATGCCGAGTGAGGACAATCTATGGAGAATGATATAGAAAACGTCTTCTTCCTTCTCTCAAGATTTTCGAAAATCCTTACTATGTGTATAGTGATTCTCGAAAATATGCTTTTGCATTAGCCTTGATTTCTCTCTCACCTTATATTTATAATGCATTCCTAAATCCTATCTAGATAAGATTTATGCATATCTAATAAATATAATAATATCACTTAAGATAGAGATGATCAAATTAGAGTCCCAATAGGACTCTTAAGAGAGGTGGACGATTTTCACTAAACTCCAAGCCTGGATGGGCCAGCCCAGGGATCAAATGCAAGGAATAAAGATGGGCCTCAAATAAATTAATTATCTTATGTTCACCGAACATAAATTAATTCATAAAATTTATTCATGCCATTAGAGAATAAATCTTGACTTATCCCTTTATTACGAAGTTGAGTCGGGCTTGCATTTAGACTTTACTGAATCCCGTATTTAAGATATCGTCGTCCATTAATTATTTACAATGATCCGATCGCTTAAAATAATTAATTACTTTAATTCTTAAGTAGTACCACTCAACCTTATTATTGTACTTGAGATAACTTAACCTGCAGGGTTTAGTACAATAAACCTTTTGAGCTGCTTAAGGGGACGTCATCATCCTAAACGGACACGGTGACTCGACACAGGTAACTAGCATGACATACAAGCACTGTCACCACCCAAGATGCAGAGAATCTTGGGTTATCTCATGTAACCCTCACCCATAACAAGTCAAAGTGATGGTCAGCAACTCATACTCACCTAATACCTTATCGAGGTTTAGATCAACGTAAAGTCACCGAGATCTAGGTTCTTCACGGCGGTCAGATAGAAGAACTCATCTCACTGTGATCCATCAATACGTCGAGAGGCATAAATATGAACAAGCAACCAAGTCAAGTCACTTCTTATCTATACCCCACCTATACCGACAACTCGTCCTCAAGTTATCTTAGGCATGATACTTTTATATCTCATTAAGCTTGACCAATCATACTGAGACTTACATGATCTACAACACAATGTATGATCTAACTTATATATGAGATAAGGGGACATACAAATGCAATCAAGTAAACAATTCGGATAGGAGATTGTAATAGTGGTAATAGAAACATTGTATACAAGCTCAACCAAAGCCGCTTTCGAGATACAAATCCAACAATCTCCCACTTATACTAAAGCAAACTTTTAGTATACAATGTGTCTCTACTAGCTATTATAAACAACACCATCACTTTGCTTCTCCCACTTATACAAAGTTTTCTTTCTAAGTGGGTGTCATCTCATGAATCCAGTCCTCGAATATGCTCTTCGTAGACTTTTGCGGTGCTCTTCATGAATAGGTCGACTAGGTTATCCGTAGTACCAATCTTTTCAATCAGCACGTCTCCTCGTCTAACGATTTCTCGTATGGCATGGTACTTTCTTTCTATGTGTTTTGTTGCCTCGGGTCCATGGTTCCTTCAAGTTTGCCATCGCACCGAGTTATCACAAGAAACTATGATACTCTTGGGCAAACCAGTACCACATCTAGATCCATGAGGTAGTTCTTGAACCATCTGACCTCCGAGCGGCTACATATTCGGCTTCCATGGTAGAGTCCGCAATGCATCAACGCTTTGCACTCACTGAGATCTGACTCCTCCTCCCAAGGTAAACACATAGCCGGGTAGATTTTTCTCATCACGGTCGACTTGGAAATCCGAGTCGAATAACCAAAAGGCATTAGACTATCCGCATGGTAAACTAGCCTATAATATCGAGTCCTTTTCGGTGCTTGGTATATGTTTTACCGCAATTCCAATGAGCTTGTCCAGAGGTTAGGCGATATCTAGCTACTATGCCTACCGCATAGCGTATATCGGGTCTCGTACATAACATTGCATACATGAGACTTCCTACGGCGGAGCGTATGGAACTTGTCTCATTTCCTCTATCTCCTTTGCGTCATCGGTGGCCTCCTGAATAAAGGAACACCATGCACGAACGGTAGTAAACCTTTCTTGGCGGCCCGCATACTAAATCGAGTAATCACAAGATCAATGTAAGGCGCTGAGATAAGCTCAACATTTTCTCTTGCGATCTCGGTAAATCTTGATCCCAAGAATGTACGCCGATCTCCTAAGTCTTTCATTTGAAACCGATCGGATAACCAACTCTTTACGTCTGATAACAACTTCACATTGTTGTCAAGTAGAATGATGTCATCTACGTAAAGTGCAAGAAATACCACGTCATCGTTGACATCTAAACGATACACACAACTTTCGCGAGGCAATTGGGTAAATCCATAGGACTTTACCACCTCGTCAAAGCGTAAGTTCTAGGTCGTGAAGCTTGCTTAAGTCCATAAATGGACTTCTTAAGCTTCCATACTAGATGCTCTTCATCTTCACCACATAACCTTCGGTTCTGCATATAGATGTCTCTACCTTCTTCAAGGTAACCGTTTAGAAAAGCGGTTTTCACATCCATTTGCCAAACCTCAAGGTTTATGTGGGCTGCTATGACCAGAAGAATTCTGATGGACTTGAGCATTGCTATGAAAAGGTCTCATCGAAATTGATGCCCTCAATCTAAGTGTACCCTTTCGCCACAAGCCTGACTTTAAAAGTCGAAACCTCTCCATCCGAATCTCTCTTCCTCTTGTATACCCACTTACTACCTATGGCTTCCTTGCCATCCGGTAGAGTGTCTTTCGTATACATCCGTGGTCGTTATGGACTCAATTTCTAAGTCCATAGCGAAGTGCAATGATCTTGCATCAATGTCTTGTATCGCCTCACCGTATGTCCATGGGTCGATTATTATCTCTTTCGTTTCACGGGACTAAATCCGAAGATTCACCTACGAACATAAATCGCTTAGGTAGGCGAACAACCCTCCCACTACGACGGGCGCTACAGGCACAATGGCAACGGTGGGTTCGAGAACTTGTGGTTCTCTATCTTGCACAACTTGTGGATAGGTGCCACTTGTATGGATCGGTATCTCGGTGGAACTCGACCCACTTCAATTTTGAAGTATCGGTGTTGATCCTCCCACTAGACCACGACATCTCGTACCTTTGGTTTAATCGGTGGCGGAATCGATCATCTTCTAATTCTTGAAGAATGATTTCAACTTTGGATTTATGGTTTTCATATAATCCTCTTCTAAGAATCGAGCATTAGTGCTAATAATGACCTTGATCGATCCTAGGACTATAGAAATGACCACCTTCGTCCCTCTAGGATAGCGATAAACAGCGCTTGCATCGATCTAGCCTTTCAACTTGTCGGCCTTCTTGTTCAAAGACATACTTTGGATCGCCCATATCCTTATGTGGTTTAAACTAGCCTTGCGCCCAAACCACAACTCGAAGGGTCTTTTCGATGACTTGGATGGTACTAGATTTAGCAAGTATCTTTATTGTTTCTAAGGCATACCCCGAGCGAAATAGCAATGTTGCATAACTCGTCATCGTTCTAACCATTTCTAAAAGAGTCATATTTCTTCGCTTTGACACACCATTTTGTTGTGGTGTGCTTGCAGTGGTGGGAGGTGATCCCACACCGCACCAAATAGTCCATAAACTCGTTCTTGAGGTATTCGCCACCGCGATCGGACCCTTGATGACTTGATACTTTACCAAGTTTCGTCTCCACTTCCGCCTTAAATTCTTTGAATTTATCAAAGCATTCGAGACTTGCGGTGAAGCGGTATATGTATCCGCACCTTGAGTAATCGTCAATGAAAGTGATAAAATACTGTACCCTCCACGAGCTTGTGTGACATAGGTCCACAGTCGTCGAATGGACTAGCTCCAACACTTCTTTGGCTCTATAACCCTTCGCTTTCAAAGTGCAGTCGACATCTTTCCTTCTATACGGATTCGCGGATCGAACGCAAGTAGCGTGAGATCACCCAACGCCCATTCTTAGCCTGTCTTTGGATCCTATTTAGATTGATGTGACCTAATCTAAGATGCCGAGAAATGTGGTGTCATCTTGCGAAAACTTTCTCTTCTTAGGGTTTGATGTAGATGCAACATAATTAAAGGTATTATGTTTGGCGTAAATAGTATAAAGCGAATTATATAAAGTGCCACCACGATAACCGTCATTTCTTATGATAGAAACACCACTATCAAAACAACTAAATATCCATGAATAAATAGTTTAGAAAGCTGAAATAAGGTTTCACCAAACCCACACATATAAAACGTCTTTTAATACTAAACTCGTAATATCAAAACATAAAGTAACATCTCCGATTGCAACGCCTCGACTTTCGCGGCGTTGCCCATGGAGATCGTTATCTCGCCATCATGCAGCTCCTTGTCCGGGAACCCCTACAAGGTGTAACAAACATGATCGATCGCACCCATATCTACTACCCATGAATGAGTAGAACAAGTCGCTAAACATGTTTCACACTAAAGCAAATGGCGTACCTTGAGCATGAGCATAGAGCACTTGGCCTTCCAATGCCCGGGCTCGGTGCACTTGAAGCACTTGCCCTCTCCTTTAGCTTTTTCAAGCCTCCGGTGGCATACATGTTCTTGCTCCCACTACTCCCACTAGTTCTTTTGCCTCTACAACCTTTGGTGCCCCTTTTTCTTCTTTCATTTTTAAACGGAAAATTTGGGCCCCTAGATGTGCTAGTAAGGGCATGTGCTCCTTTGCCCATGACTCCTTCCACGGCCACGAGATCATTAAGCAACTGACTAAGTGTATACTCGGTCTTCCTCATGATCGCGTTCACGCGAAAATTCTCAAAAGACTTGGGCAGTGTGTTGAGGATGATATCGACCTTAGCTTCGCCGTCAATACCTCCTCCCAACCGATCAAGACTATCCATGAGATGAGTCGTATGGGAGACATGTTCATGGACCGAACTTCCTTCTTCCATATTACACGCCAAGATTTCTCTCATTGTGGGGCGGATCGTCGATCCGATTGCCCAAACTTACTCTCGAGACTTGACCATATTTCGATCGCGTCTACCATCGATCGATGTTGCACCGCAAGCCTTTGGACATAGTAGTCATCATATAGTATTTGGCCATATTGTTTGACTTATGCCAAAGTGTGCTCGACTCTCGCCGCTCATTAGTCGATGCGTCGATGTGGCATCGGGTTTGGGAGTAGTGAGAACAAACATGTGTTCTTCAAAGATAAGAACATATTCCATGTTTCGTTTCCACTCGATAAAATTAGACCGGATAGAGGATTTTGTGCGAGCATATTGATAATCGGTGTAAGAGACATATCTGAAAAGTAATGTAAATACATAAGCATATGATCGCACATAATTCGTAACAATAATATTGTAACCTTTTGATTAAACAATATTAATTGAAACCTTCAATCGCCCAAGGAATTCCACATGCAAGCCACGCGTGTGGACGTTTACACATGAATCCCTCGACCAGACTAAAATATACCTTTTAGTCGTTTAATTTCAATCCATGTCAACTTATCCTTATGACAAATGAAATTAATGATTGACCTTACTCTCCACATCACTATCACAAGAAGGGACTTCACGGGAAGTTGTACTGAGGTGATGTCTAAGCAATGACCACAATTTTAACAAGCAGAAAATGAATTCTTAGAATCGCATACTCACTAGACCATACCACTTCCAATCCAAATTTCTTTGTTATCTCATTTTAAATATATCTCTAGAGAACTTATGAAAATCGATATGCAAGCCACGCGTGTGGGCGTTTACACATGAAACTCCACTTCTCAATAGATTAAAATGTTTTATTTAGAAATCTCATCTAACAAACTTATGATAAATAAGTCAAGAAAGCCCAGCGTGTGATCGCCATTACTCACGGTCGTATCACTTTGTTTAGAGATCAAAAGTGGAGGTTTTGACATTTTAATTTTAGAAATTAATATGTCCGATTTCTTCTTAGTCTTTCTATTTCAAAAGGTTTGTCCATGCGAGATCACGTAATCCTAGCATGCTTTTCTATAGAACTCAACATGTAAAACATGCTAGCAGAATTCTAAAATATGTTTGAAAACGCGATAAATCTAGCATGCTTACTATGCGTATCCAATCACGAAAATATATAATATGTTTATTTACGTAATTTAAACATACATAGCATGCTACTGCATTATTTAAACATCCACGACATGCTTTGAATGATAAAAATAAAATAAAATCGTTCATCAGGGCCCACTCGTGGATCTCAGATTCCGCCTAATTTATTACATAAATTTGCAAAGTATCGATCTTCAAAAACTCAAAAATAGGCCTCGCGTGCACGGGCACGGATCGGATTCGTCAAAACTGGATTTGGGCCAAAAATTGAAAACGGGCCGAAAGAGTGGATCGGGCCGGATCGGGCCAAAAACTGAACCGGTCAAAAATCGGGTTCGGGTTGAACGGGCGGGTCGGCCCAGTGGATCGGCGTGCGCTGAAACACGACCCGCGCGCGCCCACCGCACATCCGCCCTACCGCGCGCAAGGTCGAACCGCCGAGGAGTCACCGCCGAGATTGCCCACCGCTCGCGCCACTGACGCCGCGTCGAAGTCGCCGGTCGCAGAATATCGTGCGATCTCGCGCGATCCGCCGAGAAGCACGCGCCGAGACCCGTCGAAGCCGCCGAGAATTTCGCGCGTGCGCTGCCGGGCCCTGCCACCGAGTGTCGCCAAGACGCTGAGGTTTCGTCGCATGAATCGCGCCGAGGTTCGCCGAGAGCTGCCGAGGCCTCACGCGAGAATCACGCGCCCAGCCGCCGCCCGCCTATCGAGCCGTGTCGAGACCTCACCGAGGTTTCAGGCGAGATCCACCGAGACCTCGTTGAGGTTTCCGCACGATCTGCGAGAGCTATCGAGCACCGCCGGTGCTTCCGCGAGAAACTCATGCGCTTCGTCGATCGCCCGACCGATCGCTCCTTTTCACACGTAAAAGTGTAATGATAGGGTGGCAAGCATCGTATCCACGAGATCAGATCACGAAAACATAGAAGCTAGCTCAACGACAATTCATTATTATCCAAGCACGTAATCGGGTGATAGGTTTAGGGCTTGAATTTAATCCAAAGCAAAGATAACCAAATGTAAATATAAAGAAAGCAATAAAATCACGAAGATAACTATAAAGAAAGACTAACCCTAGGGATGCACCAATCCTATCCACAACGATGTTTATCCCGCTTATTATTAACCGCTTTAATCCGCATAAGACGGAAGATCACATATACAACCAACAACTTCGCCATTACGAATTATAGCGATTGATTACTAATTTTCCCTATCACGATTACGTCTCTAGAGGAAAATAAGCAACTCAAAAGGATCACTAAGAATATGCTTCCTACGAAAGTCCTATCTCGCATGACTCAAGGCTCATTCAGATTATGCATTCGATAACGATCGACAATTAATACAATTACGTCATTAACCGACAACTAGATATGCATCAAGATTGATCAAAATCAACACATATAAATAAGCACAATCGAATCATGAATCAATGCCCGAAGGTAAATAACGATAGCGTAACTCACAACATATAGGATCGAATCATGCAAACCCTAGGATTAGAATAGAAAACTAGCCGGACATAATAAACGGAATGAAATACGAATTAATCATAAAACGAAATTTAAATATATAAAACCGTAGGGAAGCGTCCGGATGAACAATGGTTGGTCTTGAATCCATTCCAAGCGAACGAACGGAAACAAAGGAAAACGATCGACAAAACGTTCCGATTGATAACGAAACAAAAACTAAACTAAAACAACGTAAGAACAATACTAGAATTAAACTAAACGAAGACTAAAGCTAAAGAATGGAAAACCGAGGAAAAATCAAGTAAAATAGGTCCTGGGGCGTCCTGGGTCCGAGGAGGCGAGTGGGGTGTTGCCATATATAAGCACACCCCAAACCCTAATTTTCCTTCGCCGCGCCGCTCGCGACCATCCTTCGCGGTCGCTAGGTGTGGTCGCGAGGTAAGTCTCGCCGCCTTCTCGCCTGCGGTCGCCTCTTGCGCCGCTTTGTACCTCGCGACCGACTAGCGGTCGCTAGCCGCATGAATCGGTCGCGAGAAATCGTCCGCTGAATTCTCGACGCCAGCTTCGCCGCTGGTACGGTCGGTCGCGGCTCTTCGGGTGCTTTCGGTGTCACTGGCTTGTGCACTGTGACGCTTTCAGCGACCGCTAGATCGGTCGCAGAATCGGGCGGAATGTCAATTTTGCTCGTGCTTGCTTCCTTGCTTGATTATCAATATATAAACCTACAAAACGCCAAAGGAACACCCAAGAGCGTTATCTTCTAGAAATAGATGAAACATTAAGAATCGATACATAAACGCACATTAAACGAGCTAAACTCATCTTCAAATATCAACTAAATCGTGTAAAATGCGCGTTTATCAAACCCCCAACTTAAAGCATTGTTTGTCCTCAAACAAAAGCGAATGAAAGACAAACGAAAGATCAACGAGCGTAAAGAGGATAATCATTCTAGGCCTCGAAACATATAAACGCTCAAAAACATTAGCGCACATGACGACGACGTTAGCCAACTCAACACAAACAACCATCGAGGGCAAAACTCATTTATTTCAACCTCACAAAGGCATGTGCGTAAAATATATAGAATACACTCAAACTCATAAAGAAATTAAGGACGTATACACTCACGCATCAATGCAATGCAACATCTTACCATAGTCGCTGCTTTCTAACATCTCCACCACGTCAAATGTGTTCAAATAAGGATCAAAAGAGGTCTTTTATAGGTTATAATGTAGGCACATTGGTTAAGGTAGGATAATATATGGCTAAGTGACTCAAGAATATTCTAAGCACCATCATTTATACATTTCGACACATATGGACTTTGTCCATTTTCCTCTTCTCTCCCAACGTGCTAAATCAACGCTTTAATGCTGCTGAATGTACCTATACTTTGATTAAAGACCCTTTATACTCAACACTCATAGTGAACTTAACATTTTCTTTTTTTTTTTTTTTTCTAGAGCTTATAGGGTTTAATTTTCACGAACAAGGTACTATTCTTCACCACGTATGTATTTTCTAAAATAAACTTTTCTCGTCATAACTACATCAAAATTTTCACCCTTTTGATTCCCATATCCATCCTCACCTCCTATCATCCGGTTTAATCGAAAGAAAAGTCTAATAAAGGCTCAAAGAAGGCAACAAATGGTATATAACATCGGGTTAGTGTTTGGGTGAATATGTGGTTAACAAAGACGGCCTTTATCCTTTCCAAATTGAAACACATATTGCGCCTCGATACGTAAACACGGCAAGTTCTAGAAGATAATCACATGCATGATATCACACAATTAAAAGAAATCGTATCAAGATGTTTATACAATTGAAGCTCAAGTCTCACGGGTTAAGCAAATGGTGGAAAACAATGTTTAAGCCATCTAACGTCATTCATGCTATTTTCTAACATATCATGCACTATCATTAAATTTCACAAAATTTTCTATCGTCATTGGCCACATGGATTAACACACTTCACTTAACTCGTTGATCGACAGACACGAAAACGAAAAGAAAAACAGAAACACGACAAAAAGCAACACAAACGAAAGACACGACAACACATGAAAACAAAAACAAAGAAAACGACAAAAACAAAGAAAACGTTGGGTTACCTCCCAACAAGTGCTTACTTTAACGTCTTTAGCTAGACCATCACTAACCTTGTCAATCCGGCGTTTTTGTGGCAACAGAAATCCTTCTCAACTCGTGGATCCTCCTAAACTTAGCATTTACGGATCTCCACCATCGACTATGGAAGGGCCCCCAAACTCGAATGATACACTCGGAGTTCCATGCCGAGTCCACTTTTCTTCTCACGCTTCCTCAATCGGTGAGTACCCTCTAAGCGCGACGCGTGTGCACCGCAGCTATGATCGAGCAACAATCTTCCGACTTTCCAACGCCGTGTTGCTTGATGGCGTCGATATGGAAATTTTGAGTTCCTCATCGTTAACACGAAACGTGAGGTTTCCTTCCCGCACATCAATCAACGCATCGACCGGTTGCTAGAAAAGGTCTACCAAGGATTAGTGGTTGTTGTTTGAATTCGGAATATCTAGAATAACAAAGTCGCAGGAAAAACAAAATCCGAATTCTTACCAACACGCCTTCGACGATACCTTTTGGATATGTGACTGATCGGTCAGCCATCATCGCGAAATCTTCGCCGGCTTCATCTTTCCTAGGTGTAGCCGGTTGAAAACGTTCAATGGCATCAGATTGATGCTCGCCCCCAAGTCGCACAAAACATTTGGAAAAATCTGCTCGGCGATCTCGCACTCTAACGTGAAACTACCGGGATCCTTCTGCTTCAGAGGGAGTTTCCTTTGCAAGACGGCACTGCATTCTTCGGATAGGGTAATTTTCTCAAATTTCCCCAGCTTCTTCTTGCTTGAAAGCGCGTCTTTTAAGAACTTCATGTACCCCGGCATGTTTCGCAGCGCTTCAAAGAGAGGCACATTTATCTCAACTTTTTGAAAAACTTCTTTGAAGCGAGCAAACTCCTCGTCATATTTCGACTTGACAAGTCGACTCGGAAACGGGACTGGAGGAGTGTACGTGCGACGTTTAGCTTCTGGGGGCGCCTCGCGGTCGACCTCGCGACAGCTGGGATGGTCGCGAGGTATCCGTGTGCATCGATTCCGCCTTGGCGTGCGAAGCTTGCGGTTGGGTTTGCGTCTTGTTGGGTCGCTCGCGAACAACTCGCACGCGGATACTCGGATGGCTCATGGTCGGGTGCGACGCCGAGCTCCTGTGGAAAAATTTCGGATGGTTCGCGATCGGACTCGCAATGCGAGCTCGATCGCAGTTTCAAGTCGGTGTGCTATCATGCTCTTCTTCCCGGTAGGGCTCGGGTAGGCTCGCCCACCTCGTCCCGAATGGCGAAGCATTGACTCTTCGGGTTCACCTCCGTATTACTCGGAAATTGGCCCGTCTTTTGTAGTGCATTCACTTGCACGGCTATTTGACCAATTTGATTCTCCAACATCTTCATGTGCTTCCCCATAGCCGTCACAGTGGACTCCAAGTGATTTATCTTCGGCCCGGTGTTGCTTATGAACGAATTCTGATTCGTTGCCAATTGTTGGTTGCTTACAACCAACTCACGCATCATGTCTTGAGACTTGGCTTCTCGGCTCTTGAATCAATTCGAATATTGAAGCTCTGCTTGAAGGTTGTTGGAAATTCGAACGACCTCGATTAATGTGGTGACGTTCTGTCTCAATCGACTCTTCAAAAGAGTGAACTTCTTCATGAGATCGTCATATTTTGAATCACTCTCAATAGCAACGCTTTGACGATGGCGTTCTCTCCGTTGGCCATTGATAGCGTTGGCGCCATCTTTCAACAATACGGCTTGCCTCGTCGATCGGTTTAATAAGCAGCCCCGCCGACGATCTACCATGCTCCTCGCCCCGCCATGTCACCCACCGTAGAACTGTGATTTGTTGCTCCTTGAGAACCCATGTTGTGGACATCGCCTCAATAGACCTCTGAATCTTTCCCATGCCTCGAATAATGATTAAATCGTGGTTTTGGCAAAATGAGAGATTTGGCGATGATCTTCGTGCTTTCCGCGAAAAGTATTCGAAAGAAACTTCTATAAAGTTTCCCCAAGTGTCAATGCCACCGGTCCAAACTTCAACCAATCTTCGCTTTGGTCACGAATGAAAACCGAACATGATCCGGATCGTGTCTTGTGGCACCCCATTCTGCTTTGATGGTGTCACAAATATCGAAAAAAGTTTCGAGATGTGCATTCGGTCTTCCGTGACTCTCCACTAACCGCTTTCTCCTTGGACCATACTTATCGTACGGTTTGAGCTCGAAATTGTTTGCATCTACGCATGGGCCCCAACCGCCTCCTTGAACTGCTCGGTGGGATGTCGATACATGTGGTTCGAGGTCTTTCCTCCGGGCAGGACAACGATTCCATATTTGCCATCGGACGCCGCATCTCGCAAAGTCGCCTAGCATGCGTGTTACTTGCTGGGAGAATGCCCTGATTACGTGGATTGGCGCCATTGCAGCCCGCCTCTTCTCTCGTCCTCTTCTCCTTTGAGAGCTTTCGATCTCGGGATCTAAAAATACTTGAGCGGTCCCGAGATCTTGTGCGCATAAACCACCCGAGAAAAGAGAATTTAGCACTTTCAAAATACATAATAATATATATATATATAACTTGAATTAATAAATCCAAATCGTCAAATTATTCCTATGTGATCTTAACAATCCCCGGCAACGGCGCCAAAATTTGATCGCTCCTTTTTCACACGTAAAAGTGTAATGATAGGGTGGTTTAAGCATCGTATCCACAGAGATTGTATCACGAAAACATAGAAGCTAGCTCAACGACAATTCATTATTATCCAAGCACAGAATCTGGGTGATAGGTTTAGGGGCTTCGGAATTTAATCCAAAGCAAAGATAACCAAATGTAAATATAAAAAAGCAATAAAATCACGAAAGATAACTATAAAGAAAGACTAACCACAGGATGCACCAATCCTATCCACAACGATGTTTATCCCGCTTATTATTAACCGCTTTAATCCGGACAAGACGGAAGATCACATATACAACCAACAACTTCATTCATTTACAATTGCGGCAGTTGATTACTAATTTTCCCTATCACAGTTACGTCTCTAGAGGAAAATAAGCAACTCCAAAAGGATCACTAAGAATATGCTTCCTACGAAAGTCCTATCTCAGTTACGACTCAAGGCTCATTCGTATCATGCATTCGATAACGATTGACAATTAATACAGTTACGTCATTAACCGACAACTAGATATGCATCAAGATTGATCAGAAATCAACACATATAAATAAGCACAATCGAATCATGAATCAATGCCTGGAAGGTAAATAACGATAGCAGAACTCACAACATATAGGATCGAATCATGCAAACCCTAGGATTAGAATAGAAAACTAGCCAGACATAATAAACGGAATGAAATACGAATTAATCATAAAAACGAAATTTAAATATATAAAACCCGTAGGGAAGCGTCGGATGAACAATGGTTGGTCTTGAATCCAATTCCAAGCGAACGAACGGAAAACAAAGGAAAACGATCGGACAAAACGTTCCGATTGATAACGAAACAAAACTAAACTAAAACAACGTAAGAACAATACTAGAATTAAACTAAGCGAAGACTAAAGCTAAAGAATGGAAAACCGAGGAAAAAGCAAGTAAAATAGGTCAGGGCGCCAGGGGTCCGAGGAGGCGCGGTGGGGTGTTGCCGCATATATAGGCACACCCCAAACCCTAATTTTCCTTCGCTGCTGTCTCGCGACCATCCTTCGCGGTCGCTAGCGTGGTCGCGAGGTAAGTCTCATGTGCCTTCTCCGCCGGTCGCCTCTTGCGCCGCTTTGTACCTCGCGACCCGACTAGCGGTCGCTAGTCATATGAATCGTCGCGAAATCGTCCGGTGAATTCTCGACGCTAGCTTCGCTGGTACGCGGTCGCGACGCGGCTCTTCTAGGTGCTCGCCGCTTGCCTAGCGGTCGCCTAGCGACCGCTAGATCGGTCGCTAGAATCCGGGCAGAATGTCAATTTTGCTCGTGCTTCGCCTTGCTTCGATTATCAATATATAAACCTACAAAACGTCGAAGGAACACCCAAGAGCAGATCTTCTAGAAATAGATGAAACATTAAGAATCGATACATAAACGCACATTAAACGAGCTAAACTCATCTTCAAATATCAACTAAATACGTAAATGCGCGTTTATCGCACCGCCGAGGTTGACCTACCGAGAGCTGCCGAGCGCTGCTTGACACGACCCGCCGAAGTGTGCCGAGCCGCGTCGCTCGACCCCTGGCGAGGTCGTCTGAAGCTGCCGAGGCTACCGAAGTCGCGCGATACCTGTCGACCCCTCTCGTCGAGCCGTGCTGACGACTCCAGCCCGATGCCGCCGAGGCCCGCTGAGCCTGTCCGCCTATGTCTTGAGAGAGAATGCGACATCGCCGGGCGACGTGTCTGCGAGCGCCGAGCACGCCACGGCGTTGCCGCCGCCCGCGCCGGGCCGTCGGCGCTCGTTTTCCCGGCATACCCCATCGCCTCGTTCTTCATGCTTTTATCTTCGTTCTTCTTTTACGATAAGATTTACAAGAAAAATCTAATCTAACCACGGATTTTCTCGTGGTGAAAAAAAATCCGACAACAAAAATAAAACGAGCCACGATGAACGACAAATTCACAATTAATTAGCGCACGTTATAATCAAACGTGAATTAATCCAACAGAGCCAAGATACTAATCCCGTGCTCGATACCAATTGTAGGAAATCGATTTTAACCTCTCCGAGGATCTATCTTGATGTTTAATTCACCATACATTGATTATGTGCCTAGCATGCACCTATATAATTAATTGCAACACGTAGGTGTTTTCTCGTGTTTACCTACGAATCTGTCGGGGAAGAAAGGATCAAGACTCGTGCTTTGATCTTCCGGATCGTATCCGTTTGCCTAAACTCCAATGCCGAGTGAGGACAATCTATAGAGAATGCTATAAAAACGCCTTCTTCCTTCTCTCAAGATTTTCGAAAATCCTTACTATGTGTATAGTGATTCTCTAAAATATGCTTTTACATTAGCCTTGATTTTCTCTCTCACCTTATATTTATAATGCATTCCTAAATCCTATCTAGATAGGATTTATGCATATCTAATAAATATAATCGTATCACTTAAGATAGAGAGATCGAGTTAGAGTCCCATGAGGACTCTTAAGAGAGTGGACGATTTTCACTAAGCTCCAGTTCTGGATGGGCAAACCGAGGATCAAATGCAGGAATAAAGATGGGCCTCAAATAAATTAATTATCTTATGTTCACCCATAACATAAATTAATTCATAAACATTTATTCATGCCACTCAGAGAATAAATGCCGACTTACCCCTTTATTACCAAGTTGAGTCGGACTCGCATTTAGACTTTACTTAATCCCGTATTTAAGATATCGTCGTCCATTAATTATTTACAAATGATCCGATTGCTTAAAATAATTAATTACTTTAATTCCTTAAGTAGTACCACTCGACCTTATTATTGTACTTGAGATAACTCAACCTGCAGGGTTTAGTACAATAAACCTTTTGAGCTCCTTAAGGGGACGTCATCATCCTAAACGGATACGGTGACTCGACACATGTAACTAGCATGACATACAAGCACTGCTACCATCCAAGATGCAGAGAATCTTGGGTTATCTCATGTAACCCTCACCCATAACAAGTCAAAGTGATGGTCAGCAACTCATACTCACCTAATACCTTATCGAGATTTAGATCAACGTAAAGTCATCGAGATCTAGGTTCTTCACGACGGTCAGATAGAAGAACTCATCTCACTGTGATCCATCAATACGTCGGGCGCATCAAGATAGACAAGCAACCAAGTCAAGTCACTTATTATCTATACTGCGACTATACCGACAACTCGTCCTCAAGTTGTCTCGGTGTGATACTTTTATATCTCATTAAGCTCGACCAATCATACGGACTTACGTGATCTACAACACATCGTATGATCTAACTTATATATGAGATAAGGGGACATACATATGCAATCAAGTAAACAATTCGAGATAGAGATTGTAATAGTGGTAACAGAAACATTGTATACAAGCTCAACCAAAGCGCTGCGGTATACAAATCCAACAAGTCACCACTCTGAATTCAGTCATACACACTAGATGCAAGCACGTAGATATCCAACACCATTTCATTAGATATCACGTCGAAAAGAAGAACAACATTTTTGAGAAAATTCACATTAATATACAACTGTTGATATCCTGACGAAACCGCTTGCCGAATACAGATTCATCATGATGTGCAAAAAGCTAGGACTACTCGGAAGAGTGAGAATTGAGTCGACTAGTTAAACCTAGCAGATATCTGTAGCTAAGTCTAACTTGTTAAAATTGAACCTGACTCGTATCAAACTGATAGACATGATGAGCAAAAATCAGTGGACCAACTATCAATAGTACTGGTTCAAGAGATAACCCATACTGATAGGTAAAACGGATCATTCTAACTGATAAGTTTTAACAAAGGGAAAAACTGACTAAAGGCTAGTACCACGTCAGTTGGTATCAATAAGTAAAATTGATTAACCAAATTGATGAAGCACAAACAAAAGGCTTTGTAAAAAATAATTCAATATCAATATACTCTGGCAATATCAAACTGGTATCAGTATCAATAACATTTGATGTCAGTGCCATCGATCAAATATGTATCAACTGACTATTATGTTTAGCTGATTGGTATGTATACTGACTCGTTAAACTGATAAAGTATACTGACATAAATGCATGACTGCAACAAAAAAAAATTTAATTTATTTCGTCTCATCTATTTCAAATGTCATGAGTTAATTCCATTGGAATTTAACTTAATATATGTTGCATTTTGGTCTTGCAATTAATGCTCTGACAAGTAAAAGACGTGAAAAGACATAAAGCATTTACAATGCTATCTTACCAAAATGCCCCAGGAAGCTAAAACGTATATTCTTAAAATCCCGTGCATATACTCTATCACGTTATATTTCTATAAATATAACGGTTTCCATAAATAAACATGTATCCTCTAGAAGCTTTCAACTCACATATCTTCTTGCTTCTTACATGATCCAAACATGGATTTCGAAAGACCAAACATCTCCGACGACAACAAATTCAACTTTCTTGTGTCTGAAGTGAAGAGGAAGTACCAGAGAGCCATAAGTCTCCTATGAGATCCCATCAAGCGAGATGTTACCGTTGTGCTTGATGTTCTTCTTCTTCTTCTTTCTATCGTGTCCAACGACAGAAGGAACGAAGGTGACCTTCGCCAGACGGTTCTGGACGGTGAGCTTATCGATGATGCAGAGACCCTTCCAATCCTTGATGGTTTCCTTACAATGTCAACACCAACTCTCATTACCAGAAAACACAGACGTAGTCGTCGACGTCCTGTGTTGAATCTTCTTTTAAAGACAGAGCTTTTGTTTTGTGTCTTTTGACAGGTTTTGTCGAGAAGATTTAGAATAAGAACCTCTCTCATGACATCCATCTTCCAAGCTAATCTTCATCCAAATTGTTTTTAATAATGCCAAAATGGTAGAAGAGTTAAAGAAAGTTAAAATGCTGACGAGTTACAACAGAAGAGTTTATAGAAGACTTAAGAGAAGGTCAAAGGAAGAGTTAGATGATGCTACTTCTCTAAGAGACAAGAATCTTTGGCGTGTATGGACAGCTGACTTATGAAGAGAGGACAAGATAGAGAAGAAGATGAACCTGATCAGAAGAAGCTGTAATTGAATCGTATAGGTTTTGCTGCTAATACTGAGCATAAATGATTGTATCTTGTAATTACAACAACTTATTATCTATAAAACTAACCCAGTTCATCCTGACGACAATGACTCTTTGTCCAGGTTCTGAACTTGCTTTAAATCTTGTTATGCTGAACTAACCCTGTTTTGCAGAGAATGATGATCACAGCAAGGGGGAATCCAGCCACCTATAGAATCTAGTTATCTATTTTTCTGGTTTGTTCTCAGTATAATGTTTAAAGTTTTGGCATTATAAAAAAGGGCAAAATTGTTGGGAAAATTTCTAAGTATTGGAAATACTGGGAAATTTCTTAGTTTCAAGAATTAATCTATCTTAACTGTATTTTCATTAGATCACAAAACCTCTGATGATTGTCTTGATGAAGTAACTTATGCTACTGACTTGTTTGCGAGTTAGGTGTTTATGTTACAAGTTTAAGTAGATGAACTACCAACTTGTGACATACCAAAGACTGGAGGAGTTCAAACAGTACTAAGAGTCAGTCATACTGATAGGAGTATCTATATCATCGCATCTGATAAAAAACTCAACTGAAGTATCGCATCCTGAAGACTGATGGAAGGCCAACTGATGTTTGAAGACAGAAAGTACAAGCGATGCTGAAGATCAGAGGTATTAGGGTAAAGTCAAAGATTGAAGACTGACGTTGGAAGATCGAAGTTTAAAAATTGAAGACTGAAGACTCAGTGCTGAAGGACGAGTAGGAGTCGAAATATGACTAAGTATCATATCAGGCAGCTGACTGTCTTTGAGTAAGTCAAAGCTGGATACCAGAAGTCAAAGCTGACTGTCAAGAGTCAAAGCTGATATTTCGATAGTCAAAGCTGACTATCAGTTTCTACGTTTGACTGAAGCATCATACTGACTTAGGAGTTCTAAGCTAACAAAACACGGAATCCAAACTGTTGATGATAAGGATATGCAACCTCGACTGGTCCAACCTGAAGTCAAAGCTGACAAAACACGGAGTCAACTAATTGAAGAAACAAAGAAGGATTTTAGCCTTGAGTGTTTGACTCGCCACGTGTTGTAGCATATCTGTAGAAGATTCTGACATGTTATCCATATTTTCAGAGTTACAGAGCTACAGTATACGATAATGCAACCTATTATCAGAAGACGTAAGATGATTCTCAAGGGGAAGAAATCAAACGATAAATAGAAGGATTTGAATGGTTGTCCCTCCAACGATACTATTCTTATTTCTCTCTTTATATATGTGTAGAATTCAACCTTTGAAGGTTACCTAAACGCTGCACATTTGAATTCTCAAGTATTCTAGCTCAAAGCTATGCGTCAATCAAACAAGAAGGAAATATCCATTGTATTAGTAAGACTCAAGAGCTCAAATATAATTATCAGCTCGAGACTTTGACATACACTTTCTTACGTCTAGGACATTCACCATGTTAATCTTAAGCCTAGACTTCCTAAGTTTATCGTCTGTGATAGCTCAGATCCCAAATTGAAAAACCACTCTACTAAACCCTCCAAAAGTTAAGTAATAGTTTGGGCAAATAAGCAACGAAGTTGAAAGCTTGGTTTCTAGAACCCGTAAGATAGAGGTTAAGTCGATTGCATCCTTAAAGCAATTAGTGGTTCCTAGCACCAGCAAGCGTAGGAGTAACACCAAGTCATGCGGGATACTACAAAGTTACCTCAGTGTCTAGGTTTTCTCTTGTACCCGTAAACAAGACTAATTCCAAGTTAATGAATTGATTGAACAATCAGTCCATGAACATAGGAGTTGATCTCTCCGAACCACGTCAAATTTAACGTGTCATTTACTTTCAGCACAACTTAAATTACATGTTTTTGAACAGTCCATCATCAACACACAACAACACTCCATCGTTTTAGAAATCATCTATTAGTATCAGTTAGATGTTGAAGAGATATAAACAGAAAACTGAATAATCAATATTCGACTAAGTGTTAAAACCTTAGTCTCAATTTTCTGTAAGGCAAATCCAGTAATCAGTACATTCCATACGTACATTAGTTATCAGTCCAATTGACTTGTTGTCTTAGCAATCAGTAGGTTGTTAATTGATATCACTCAGTACAAGATATTCCCTATCTGAATCGACTCAAACAGATAACTCCAAGATTAAATCGCTAGTTATACGACCGCCATTCTTGTTAGCAACGATCGGTCTTGTCTCCAAAAAAGTTTTAAATTTGACTAATTAGTTTATCCCCATACACCAGTATATACCCCGATGGACCAATCACATAGTATAATTTTCTAATGTTATTAACTTATCATTCAATTTTGTAACCTAATTTATCCATCTTCAACTAGAAAGAAAAATTATATATATTAAACTTACAAATAAAAATAAAAATTATATATATTGTATTAAATGGACCCATAGATCGAATTTGGATCTTAAAAATCATAATCCATATTCAAATTCAGATTTTAGAAGAAGGATCTAAGTCTGATTCAAATCTTTAGGTGTCCAATTTTTTGAAAACCCAAATTCTAAAAAATACATCTAGGTCTACGAATTTAAACTGAATCCAAAATGCACTATCATTCCTATATATTATAGAGATATTATCTGCAATTAACCCCCAGATTACCATTTCAATGATTGATGTTAAGAAATCAGCATATGGAATCTGGCAATCTTCTCTGACTTATCAGTAATATTGATTATCATCTTTCTTTGAAAGATCTGAAGATCCATTAACAGCACCTGCCACTTGTTGAAAAATGACCACTTTTTACATATCGTATAAATTCTTCAGCCTGAAGTCTGCACGGTTCTGACATTTTTATTATCCCAAATTTGAATTAAGCTCTGCAGTTCTGACATTTTCTTTTAGCTTGAGACTGTTGCAACAAGCAAGCAGTGGCGGCCAAAATAATCAGATTCTCATCGACATCTCCCCCAGATTTTTCTTTTAAATTATCAGTAGTCTCTGTCTCTGTATCGGCAATTTAATCGATGGATTCTAAAGCTTTTTTTTTTCTTTTTTTCTTTTGGCATGATATTTGTATCAAATTTACAGTTATAAGGAATTTGATTATATGAGACCATTATTTGGATGATTGAAAAATTAATATACTTCCTCTTTTTTATAGAGTATCTCATTGACACTTATTTTTTGTTTTTTATTAAGTATCCTAATTAATTTTAAGAATAAAATTATAATTGATTTATTATTTTATCCTTATTTAATACTATTAAAATATAATAATTAATTATGTGTATGTATTTATTATGGTAATTAATAAGGTTATAAAAGTATTTATTTATTTATTTACTTAGTTTTGTAATTTGATGGTAGATGATATTTAAAAAGAATGGAAGAATATTTATTAGATCCATTAAATAGAGACCCAACAAAATAATAATAAAAAGATAAAAGAATCTATTAAAACGATAAAAAAATATACGAAGATCTAGTAAAACAAAATTTTTAAAATATATGGAAATTTCTAGACCTGTTTTGCTTTATATATATATATATATATATATATATATATATATATATTAGTGTATTTCCACTATAATATATAGTGATGAAATCAAATCCGAGGCATATCGACTTGAAAAGTACGTTAGGGGCGAGTTTCATATGATCCACGTCTATTAAACTTTGATTAACATAAAAAATAAGGTGCACCGACCTAATTTTAGATTTGTAATAATTAATTAGGGTCGGTATTTGTTCAACTAGTTATTTATTTTACGATACTGTGGGGTCCAGTTATAATCTACAAAATCTGCACATGGACTCATTTATTTGGATTAGCTAAGGATATTGTTAGATTTTTCGTATATAAGAAAATTTATTTTATTATAATAGTAGGAAAGATAAATAAAATAGTGGAAATGTACGTCAATACCCACTTTTAAAAATGAAACATTAGACATCCAATATGAAAAAAAGAGTCGTATACCCAAAACATTTTTAAATATATTTTTGTCGAGATTTGCACAAATTTTAAAATAATCATTGCAAAATCATACAATCATTTCAATTATCATACAATCATTTCAATTATCAATTAATTTTATTGAAATATCAATTTTAATTTCAATTTTAATTTTTATAATTTTTTTATAATTTTACTTGGGAGGGTTGGCGGGGGTGGGGGTTGGCATGCGGGGTGGGTTGTCCGCGGGGGTGGGGCCGTGGGGTGGGATTGGCCGTGGGGTGGGTTGGCAGCAGGGTGGGGGTTGGCAGCGGGTTGGCCGGTGGTTGGCCATGGGGTGGGGGTGAGCGGGGGTTGGCGAGTGGGGTGGGGTTGGCCGTTGGTGGGGGTTGGCCTGGGTGGGGTGGGGTTGGCCGTGGGGTGGGGTTGGCCTTGGTGGGGTGGGGTTGGCCGTGGGGTGGGGTTGGCAGCGGGTGGGTTGGGCCGCTTGGTGGTTAACTGAGGGATGGGTTGGCCGTAGGGTGGTTGGCCGCGCAGTGGGTTGGCCGCCGGGAGGTTGGCCGTAGGGTGGTTGGCACGTGGGTGGGCTGGCACGGGGAGGTTGGCCGTCGAGGAGGGTTGGCCGCCGAGGTGGTTGGCCGCGCGGGGTTGGCCGGGGAGGTTGGCCGGAGGAGGTTGGCCGAGGGTGGTTGGCCGCTGAGTTGGTTGGCCGCCGGGAGGGTTGGCCGCGGAGGGTTGGCCGTGGGAGGGTTGGCAGGGTGGTTGGTCATGAGACTTGTTGACCGGTCTAGCACACATTTTCGTGTTGGTGTTGAGTGTTGAGCACGATTTTCGTGTGTTCAGGCGCAAATTTTGTTGTGATTTTGATGAAAATATATTAAAATAATTAAATGGGTATGGGACTGACTTATTTTTACAAATGGATATACACTGCACTCACTTTTACAAAAAGTGGTAAATAAGCTCTGAACCCAATAAAATATCCTCTCTTTTACTGGTCACAAGAAGTCCAGGTTGTGTGACAAATTGGTTTAAATATCATCAGTATTTTTAATACATTCATAATATTTTAAAGCATATGTATCAATCAGATTTGGGTTACAATTTCGTCATGTATAATCGATCGGATACTTTATATTTTTGGATAAATACATTTTTAAAGATTATGTAACGGTAGACACAAATTTAAAACATTTACTCTGAAACATTAACTATTATATTAACTTCTATAGATTAGGATTCAATTATTTTTCAATATAGATAGATTGTTCATTTGGACAACCATGTATGCCAAATTTAACTGATTCCTCCGAATTGCTAGGCGAGTCGAGATTTTTTGTTAGAAAAAAGTAGAGCTTTCCTTTTAACTGATGAACGAAATGATGATGAGAATTAGAGATGGCAATGGATCCCGGACTCGGTCCAGATTCATGGATCCAGATCCATTTTTCAGGATCTGGATCTTCAAAAATTTGGACTCGATAGATTTGGATCGGATCTGGAACCTATCCTCATATTTCGGATCTGGATCTGAGATTTAGTTTTTGAAACCCAGATCCGGTCCAGATCCGACCCGCGGATCCGCCAATATATATATATATAAGAGATGAATCAGGTAGGAAAGGATAATTTGGTAGGAAATAGGAATGAATCCTGACCTTTGATTTGTTATATCAATGGTTGAGATTTAATTTTCTGTCCTATAGTTTTGTGTTTTGTGTGCTACTGCGAATTATCGCAAAGACTAGAACTATTCTTGTGCTATGTTGAATGAAAGATGTCTAAACTAATATATTTAAAGATATGTATACGAATGGATGAAATATGTCTAAACTAATATGTGAATATAAGAATTCGATTGTCTACACAAATATGAAAGATGTCTACTATTCATATTTTTATACATTAATGAAACTTTTCACCATAACCAACCCCTATATATATATATATATATAATGTATGTTTCATTTCGTTCTTTGTGTAGTAAAATATAAGCATTTTCAATCTAATTAAATAAACAATACTGTTTTATTTATAGTTTGTTTAAAATTTATATTCACTTATACTATAAGTTATATAGTAATATACATTTTTCTGCTAAGATAGAGTAATACTATTTATTTAGTATTGTTTATACATTTCACATGATTTGGTGTTTATTCAACTTTTCTAATTATTTGAAAAATGGTCTTATACAACCTTCCAATATTTTTATCCAATATGCATCTCTCTTGTTTCTTTCAAATTTAAGTAGTCATCTCAATTATTATATGCACCCTTCATTTGTTCCTTTAATATATGTTTACTTGAGTGGTATAAACATCTTCCAATATAATGATAATTATAGAAATTTTAAATAATTATTATAATATTATTGTGTATTTGGATTATTACAGATTATCGTGAATTATAATTGATTTGGAATTTATTTTAAACGAAAATATATGGATCCTGCCTTCAGACCCTGATCCTACTTGATCTTATGGATCCTGATCTAAATTTTTGACTCAATAGATCCTGACCTGATCCCACCCAAAGAAAAAAATTGGATCCGGATTTGGACCCAATCGATCCGATCCGATCCGGTCCATTGACATCCCTAATGAGAATTGAACCAGAGACATGTGCTTTTTACATAAGAAAGTTTCTCCATTTGAATGTAAAGAAAAATTAAAATTAATTCAATTATAAGTACAAGCATATGCATAAGTTCTTCTTACCATCTCACAAACAAACAAGGACAGACGAGGAAAACAACGCAAACCCAATTCTTAAAGAGAAAATTATCAGATATTTAAGGTTATCACTCTTTCAAACAAAAAATATCACTAAAATGATGTCTTTTTGATATTGAGACAATACCGTCTCACTGCTGATAAAAAATTGAGAACATGTTGAATTTGTTAATATTTTAAAAATAACGATATATTGAAATGTTTTAAAAGTCAGTTTGATTATAAAATTAGTTTTAAAAAAAATCATGGGTATTTGACCAGACAAAGATAACTTCCATAAGAGAAAGAGAAGTCTACCTCCGCTGAAGAAGAGGAAACAAATCCATAACCATAAAGACAACCAAGTTGAATTGAAGGCAATATTTAGTTATTCCACTCTCACTATCATCAATTCATGTCCTATTGAACTAAGAAGCTGATCCGAGTTCTTGAAGATAGTAGCAGAAAAGAAATGAAGAAAACCAAACTTAAATGCATTCATATTGCCACCTATTTCTTGGTTGTATTGATAACTGTAGTCAAATCCTCCATTCAAGAACAATTTGACGTCAAAAAAAGTGATTTTCCACATGGATTTCTCTTTGGAGCTGCCACTTCTGCCTATCAAGTGTGTGTTTTTTCCAATATGTCTCAGCTTTTGTATTTTTCGGATATATTTTTGTCACTGATATTATCCATTTATCCTTATCTTTTTTTCTTTTTTCAGGTGGAAGGAGCATTTCATGAAGATGGCAAGAGTTTAAGCAACTGGGACATATTCTGCCACGTTGATGGTGATAACAATTTGTTTTTTTAGAATTTCTTATTTCTTGATACTTTTGTATGTGGATTTTGATTTGAAATCTCTGCAAAATGATCAGGAAATGTAATAGATGGGAGTAATGGTGAAATAGCTGACGATCACTACCATCGTTTCATGGTATAACCACTGCAACTCTTTGTCCTATAATTAAAAGGGGGCAAAACATTGACTAATTTAAGCTTCTGTTCTTGGTTTATTTATTTAATTTTGATGCTTTATCCCAGGAAGATATTGAGATAATGGATTCACTAGGGTTGACTGCTTACCGCTTTTCGATTTCGTGGAGTAGAATTCTGCCTAGTATGATATTTCATATCTTGATTTCAAGTTTACATTTTCTTGTTTTTATTTTTATTTATTTGGTGAAAATGGGATTTTTGATTATGAATGTAGGAGGCAGGCTTGGTGCGGTAAACCAAGTTGCAATCGACTTTTATAGCAAGATTATAGATAATCTCCTACTTAGAGGTATTGTGTTAAGTTGTGGCTTGTAATTGTTCATGCCTTTGATTGAAAAAAGCTAGTTTGTTTCAGTTGATATACATGATAAAGTTGTATACAGGAATTCAGCCTTTTGTGACACTCTTCCACTTTGAGTTCCCTCATGAACTCGAAGATAGATTCGGGGGTTGGCTCAGCCCTCTGATGCAGTAAGCATACATGCATCCTTTAATTTTGCAGGCTGAATTCTGAATTGATCTTATCAAGTAGCATGTCGTATCTCTGATTAAGGATTTTCTCGTTGAACTTTTTAATTACTTTGACAGAGAGGAGTATGTCTATTTTGCTGAAGTATGTTTCAGAAGCTTTGCTGACCGAGTGAAGCATTGGATGACATTCAACGAGGTCAACTTGTATTCAGAGTTCGCCTATGAGAGGGCGGTGTTTCCACCTCTTCGTTGCTCGCCTCCTTTTGGTGACTGTGCCAGTGGGAATTCGGATGTCGAGCCTCTGATTGTAGCTCACAACATGCTTCTGGCACATGCTGGAGCTGCTAAGCTGTATCGCGAGAGATTTAAGGTAATCAACGAACTTATAAGGGATTTGATCAAATCATTTCTTTTCCTTATGTATGAAGTGATTTTGACACAGTCGAAAATGGATGGTTTACTGGGCATCACTGTTTCTGCTTTCATGTACGTGCCATTGACAGCTGCTGAGAACGATAAGGAAGCTGCAAATCGAGCATTGGCCTTTAACGTTGCTTGGTGAGTTTTAGAATCAACAAAAGAGGAAAGATATAGCTTTCACTGTTTCTTCTAACCATACGATGCTTGTTTGATTGAGAAAAGGACGTTGGATCCGCTCGTGTTTGGGGATTACCCTCCGGAAATGAGGCGTATCCATGGAAACGAACTTCCAAGATTTTCTGCAGAGGAAAGCTTGCTCTTGAGCAAGAGCATAGACTTCATAGGGATAAACCATTATGGCACACTCTATGCAAAGGACTGTATCCATTCGAGCTGCATATGCAATGACAGTAGCTGCACTGCAGGTAGTGATCGTGCAGTGCGTGGCTTCGTCTCCACAAGTGGAGACCGTGATGGTGTTCCAATCGGTGAACTGGTATCAGTCAATTCACTTTTTAAGTTATTAATCTTGGTGCAGTTGAGGAACATCTTATTCTTTCCTGTTGCAGACTGGAATGGCTCGATTCTATGTGGTTCCGAGAGGCATGGAAGATATAGTCGACTATGTTAAGGAGAGATACAACAACATGCCGATGTTTGTCACTGAAAATGGTATGCAGTTGCCTCAATCATACTTCCATTTGCTTAACTTTGTTTGTGGTATAGAAGGTGATCCGAAATCAATATCAGGTTACTCGTCTCCTGTTTTGGAAGATGGTAGCTTCCAACATGATGTCGGGAGAATCCAATTTCATCAGTCGTATCTTGCATATCTTGCTCGAGCTATAAGGTAAGTTTGCAAACATTAAACAAGTTGAAGCTGGATTTCTCAGTTATTTCTATTGATCTTCGCACTATCGAGTTGCAACAGTTTTCCAAAATCCACATTAGGAGCAGGAATTTTGATGGAATTGTGTGCCATTTATCTTGATTGAAAATGAAACTGTAGCACAACTTCGATGATCGACTTGCAGGAAGGGGGGCGACGTGCGTGGATACTTCGTGTGGAGCTTGATGGATAATTTCGAGTGGTCGAATGGGTACGGAATCAAATTCGGATTATATCAGATTGAGCATCCAACGTTGAAGAGGATTCCCAAACTCTCTGCAGCTTGGTACAAACATTTCTTGACCAATTCCGCCATTGTTGATGCACCAGTTTCATCAGAGCTTCAATCTCAATGACCAAACCATTGTGTGTAGTTGAATCATCGGTCCAGTGCCTGCTTTTTTTTTCACTTTATTTAAATTAATAGTAGATGTACATATACGATCAATGTATATGCACCTACATATTAATATATGGACTACTTGCTACAATACCATTTGGAATTTATAACAGTTGATATTAAATATGACGGGCTCTATTTTGCAAAACTTGTTTTATTCTCAATCTAGATCAAATATTTTGAACACGTGGCAGTTCATTTTTTTTTTCATAAGGGGCAAAATGAAAAGAAATCAAATCAGCCTTCTTTTTTTCCTTCTCGACGGCAGCGGACGGCGCCAGCGACCATGACGATGGCAACTGCAACGGATGATGCTTGCGGAGACGGCGGCAACACGTCAAACAACAACAATAACATACATTTGATAGATGAGAACGTACAAAATTGATAGATTTTGAGAAAAAATAGAAGATGAATTTGATAGATTATTGAAGAATCAAGAGAGATGGTGGCTATGGCGGTGGTTCACGGCGAATTCGTCAGTAATCGGGGAAAGAAATGGCGAAATTGACGGAGAAGGATGGATAAGAGATTTGTTGTCGAAAATCATAAAATTGCATTTAACTAACATAAAACTACATTGAACAAAACATGAAACTACATTAGACAAAATATAAAACTGCATATTTGCACGAAACACAAACATGCATTTAACAAAGCATGTTCATACATTTAATAAAACAATTGTGGTTATTGGTTCTTATATCAGAAGTAGTTTCCTCCATGACCAATCCCTTATATAGTAGTTTTCTCTATGACCTAACTATATATATACACACACACACACACTAACATATATATATATATATATATATATATATATATGAGGGTTAACGTAAGAATCATTTTTTATCGTGAGAACAAAAAATGATGAAATTTGCTGTGAAAGTTTATGAATCCGTTGGGAAAGATATTGAATCTAAAAAAATTGAATTTTTGTCCCTCATGAGATTTGGACCCGGACGAAAAATTCTGATTTTTTGATTTAGTAACTTTCATAGTGAATTCATTTGATTCATTATAAATTTTTGTAGTTCTTAGTTTTTAGGATAAAAATGGTTCTCATTTGAACCTAACACACTCTATATATATATGGGAGAGTTAACGGAAAAACTATTTTTATCGTGAGAATATGGGAACAAAAAAAATGATGAATTTGCTATGAAAGTTGATGAATCTGACGGGAGAATATGGAAATTTACTGAATCCAAAAAATTGAATTTTCGTCCCTCATAGGATTCAAGACCAAGTGAAAAATTTCGAATCTGTAGCCACATCAGAGACTACTAAGGAGGCAGTATGGCTCAAGAATTACCTCTTAGATCTAGATGTGGTACCTCGTTTATCGAAAAGTATCACATTGTTCTGCGATGACTCTGGTGCAGTAGCAAACTCGAAGGAACCATAGATCCACAAGACGACGAAACACATAGAGAGAAGGTACCACATCATACGAGATATTGTATGACGAGAAGACATGCTTATAGAGAAAATTGGTACAGCGGACAACCAGCTAACCGTTCACAAAGAGTCTGCCGCAAGTTGTATATGGCAAGCATGTTCGAGGACTTGGATTATGCAAGATGGACCCACTTAGTTTAAGGAAACTTTTGTATAAGTGAGAGAAGCAAAGTGAGGGTGTTTGTAATAGCTAGTAGGGAGACACATTACATACTAAAAGTTTACTTTAGTATAAGTGAGAGATTGTTGGATTTGTATATTAAAAACAGATTGGTTGAGCTTGTATACAATGTTTCTTGTTACTACTATTCGGATCTCCTATCTGAATTGTATACATGATTGTATATGTTGTCCCATTATGTCATATAAAAGTTAGATCATATATTGTGTAGAAGATCATAGAAGTCTATATGATTGGTCAAGTTAGTTGTGATATAAAAATGATCATAGCTGAGACAACTTGAGAACGATTTGTTGGTATAACATGTAGTATAGATAAAAAATAACTTGACTTGGTTGCTTGTCTATATTGTTATGTCTTAACATATTAATGGATCAAAGTGAGATGAGTTTTTCTATTTGACCATCGTGAAGAACCTAGATCTCAATGACTTTACATTGATCTAAATCTCGATAAGGTTTCATGTGAGTGTGATTTGCTGACCATCACTTTAACTTGTTACGAGTGAGGGTTACATGGGATAACCCAATATTCTCTGTATCTTGGGTAGTGATAATGTTTGTATGTCATGCTGGTTATCTGTATAGAGTCATCGTAACCGTTTAGGATGATGACGTCCCCTTAAGGAGCTCAAAATATTTATTGTACTAAACCCTATAGGTTGGGTTAACTCAAGTACAATAATAAGGTTGAGTGGTACCACTTAAGGAATAAACGAGATTAATTATTTTAAGCCGTCAGAGTGCTATAAATATTTAATTGACGTGTGATATCTTAAATACGGGGATTCGTAAGTCTAAGTACAAGTCTAACTCAACTTCGATATTAAAGGGGTAAATCAACATTTATTCTATAGTGGAATGAATAAGTGTTTATGAATTAATTTATGTTCTAGGCTAAACATAAGATAATTAATTAATTTTATTCATATCTTTATTTCTTGTATTTAATCCATGGATTAGCCCATCAAGACCTATTACCTATGAAATTTTTGGTCATCCCTAGGAGTCCCACTGAGACTCTATTTTGATTATTTTATTATTTATTTAATATATCTCTTAGTTTAGATAGATATTATCTGATATTATAAGATATCAAGAGATAATTATTATGGAAGAGAATTATCTTTAGGGAAGAAGATAATTATTATATTTATTAGATATGTCAGAGTCCTATCATATTAAGATTCTAGAGAGAGCACTATCAATATATGGTAGGAAAAAATAATTTATCTATCCTCATTGTGATTTTCGAAAATCCCAGACACACACAAAGGGGGCAAAAATTTTAGGTGTTTTCTATAGATTACTCTCACTCAATATTGGAGACCAGACATCTAGGACACAATTCAGAAGATCAAAGTTGAAGTCAGTCATTGATCAGATTTACCAAAAATTTGCAAGTAAACACGTAAAAACACATATGTGTTGCAATTAATTATATAGGAACATGCTAGGAATATAATCAATGTATGATGAATTAAATATCCATGATAGATCCTCGGGATTACGGGTAAATTAAGTTTTTCCATCAGTTTCATGCACAAGTTCATAGTCGACAGCACCGGAGCAAGCTCAGCCAAGATGAAAGCAGAATTAACCAAGGCTATTGAATACGCCAACTAGGCTGGTAGTGGGAGAGAACATACAATTTCCAGGTGGAAGCTACCAATAAAGCATACGTCACGCTAGTCTTGACGTTTAAGGAGATGCAACAAAAAGGAAGTTGATCTCAAGGAAGCCTTTGCTAAGAAAATTCACTCAGAGATATCATTAGTTCTATGGAATCTCCGTCAACTAGTTGATGCTATAGATAATGATTTCCACAATGAACAAGTAGCACGCGACAAAGCCATCCTCAAACTGAAATGTATGATAATTATCTTGATGGAAATAGCTTTAGAAGCTGACGTTGCTCGTAGGATCCTAACAATGCTCCGACCATTCCAAGGTCAAATCTCAACAATCCAAAACCAATTATATTTCATTTCCTCGGGCACTGACGAGCATATATCCGCTCTGGAGGAGGAAGTAGCCACCTATGTTAATTGCTTCTAGCATATAGACCAGTCTCATGTCTCACTAAACCAGACTGTCAGTGACCTCTCTATCTCTCTCCGTGCCTTTATCAATGATGCCAAAAAATAAGAAAAGATGGCACGTGAAGAGTCATTAAGAACTGAAACAGTAGAGAAGGCCAGAGAAGAAGAAGAAAATGCCACAAAAGAAGTGGCTGCTAAGCTAGCATAAGTCCTAGCTGAAGAGGAAGCAGTTGAAGCATCTGCAAAAAAAACGCCTTAGGAAGAAGGTAGCAGCAACAAAGAAGAATAAGGTATATGCCCCGTCACCTGAGCTAGCTGTTGATCCCTTTGAGGATATCTATCTTGCCGTCTTCTATGCTAGAGCTTCATTTGACATGTTGGAAGACCCAGCACAACTTAAAGCATGGTGGCCCAAGAGACAGCAAGATGAAGAACTGATGAGAGATGCATAGTCGGCACTGGCTGCAACTGCTCAAAGTAAAGCTACAACCACCAACAGGAGTGTACCAGCTAGATTCCAGAAGAAAGGTCTTCTGAGGTCACAAACAATCGCATGAAGCAGGCCTTCATTGATAAGTGGTTGCCTACTGAGGTGAATGATCAATGGGAACATCTGAATGGAGAATTCATCTTATGGTATTACTACCTGATGAACCTGCCTGAAGATCCCAGGACAGCGATTGATGGCTTTAGGAACTTTTTGTTGAATTACAAAGATAAAGCGTTGGTGGACAAGTTCATCAATCTTGCTGCTAGGCAACATGTCCGCATAATTGCCCTCCAAATTGACATATCCCTCCTCCGATGCAAAGATCTTTAATTGACTGAACCCAGACGTGAACAATTATCATTGGTTGCTGCTAAATTAATGAAGATTGACCATGCGCAGCAACCACGGGAATTAAAATAGCTAGTCAAACGAGTGTTTTTTATATATGGACATAAACCAGACGAGGAGAAGATGAAGAAGAGAATATGAAGTGATCAATATCTAAAATATGATAGATATGTATAGGTTAGCTGAAACTGAACCAAACTGATGTATTATATTTTTCAGCAACCCGAACATATATATATAAACTAGTCTAGTTTACCCTAACGACAATAACTCTTTTTTCAGGTTCTATACTTGCTTTAACCATATTAGGCAGAATTTGCCCTTGTTTTTACAGAGAATGATGATCTCAATAAGGAAAAATCAAACCTTTATGCTGAAACTGATTATCTATCTAACTAGTCAGTTTGTATGTATAATAGATAGGTTTTGGCTTCATCAAAAATAAAAAAATTGTTGGAAAAATTCTATCTTAACTTTGAGTTTTTATTAGATCCCAAAACCTCGCTAATGATTGCACTGCTGATGTAACTTAGTACTGCTCACTTGTGAGAGAGCCAAATTTTTGTTTATAGGTTTGAGAAGAAGAACCACTAGCTTAGATATGTCACATGCTGAAGGAGTTCAAGCAGTGCTTAAGCCGATCCTCGATAAAAGTATCGATGCAAGGCTCTAAGACTAAAGATCAAGCCTAAAGTCGAAGATCAAGACTCATTAAGATAAAGAAGACTGAAAAATGACTAATTAAGAGTTTGGCTGAGCTTATAAGCTCTTCAAAATAGCTTATAAGTTGTTTAAGAGCTTATAAGTTGTTGAAAAAACGTTTGACAAAATAAGCTCCTAAACAGTTTATAAGCTGTGAAAATAAGTTCCAAAAGCTTATAAGCTTCCCAAAAAATAAGTTCATGAAAACCAACAATAATAAATTTACAAAAATAACTTTATTATGATTTATTATTTTCAATATATCCTTCAATTTCATAACTCTTCGATTTTTCTCTCCAACTATGATTTTATCTCACTAATTCACTATTCTCTCTCTAGTTTATAAGTTCAATTATCCAAACACTTTGATAACTTATAAGTTCTTGAGATTTCACATATTATAAGCTCTTGAAAAATCTTACGAGTTATTGGAGCTTTTAAGCTCTTTAAAATAAGCTTAGACAAACACCATCTAAGTGTAATAACAGCAGTTGAGAAGTCGAAATTATCGATACCTATGTCAAGCTGAAGTGTCAACTGAAAATTCAGAGTCACCAAACTAATAGAAGATGAAGTTCGGTCTACAGGTAAAACACGAAGCTGATCCAACTGGTGGAATGCTAAGTCAACATACTGAAAAAACACGGAGTCAACTCAACAGGAAAAATACGAAAATATTTAAACCTTGATTGTTTAACTTGCCACGTGTCATAGAGTATCTGTAGAGGTCCTGGCGAGTCAGAACCACTTTTCAAAGTTGTAGAACTACAGTGTACGATGTTGCAGACACAGAAAGCGACGTATGAGGATCAAAACAGGAAAAATTCAAACAAATATGAAATGGATATGATTGGTGTTCCCTCCAACGATACTATTCATCATCCGCTCTATAAATACGCACATAATCTAACATTTGAAGGTCATAGAAACATTACGCATTTGAACATATTCATATATATATATATATATATATATATATATATATATAGTAAGGTTCAAATAAGATCTATTTTTAAATTGAGAAATAAGAATCACAAAAATTTGATATGAATAAAAAGAATCCGTTATGCATGTTAATGCATCAGCTGAGAAAGTTACTAAATCCAAAAACTTGAAATTTTTATTCAGGTTCGAATCTCATGAGAGCAAAAATTTTATTTTTTTTATTCAGTAACTTCCCACGGATTCATTAATTTTTACAACAAATTTATTTTTTAGTTCTTACGATAAAAATAATTCTCACATTAACCCTATATATATATATATATATATATATATATATATATATATATATATATATATATATATATATATATACACGCTGCACCGCCCGCTTAATTTCTTATTGAAATTTGTTCGTATTAATCCTTATTCACATATCTCGTTCACTAATAGGCATGTACACGAAACGAGTCGAGTCGAACACCATCAAACTCGACCTCGACTCGTTTAAATTTTATTCGGCTCGAGTTCGAATTCGAGCTTTAATTGAGCACGAGCTTGGTTCGTTGTAAATTTTTTGAACTCGCGAACAGCTCGAATTCGGTTCGATAACTACTCATTTATGAGACATATTCGAACTTGAGCTCGAACTATGCTCGTGTTCGACTTTGCTCATTTTCAAGCTCGAGCTCGAATTATTATATTTTTTAATTTATTATTAGAGAGCTCGAATTATTATATTTTTAATTTATTATTAGAACTATAATTCTATCACTATTAATTTCTATATTAATTATCAATAAAATTATAATTTATAATTTATTAATTTTAATTATTTAAATATATAAAAATAATTTATTATTTTATATGTTTGTGAACATGTTCACGAACTGACTTGTTTGAGTTCAAACCGAACATATTCGCGAGCTCACGAACTGAATATCCCTAATCTTGAGTTTGACTGAAAAATCTTATCGAGCTCGGTTCGAGGCTCGAGTTCAGCTCGTTTGCAAAATAAATAAATTTTGAATGAGCTTTTTGCGAGTCGAGTTCTGAATAACTCACGAGTAGTTTGATTTGTATACACCCCTATTCATTTATGAGGTTACTTCAATTTATCTCGGGAATGACTCATGAGCCGTACATATAGACTACGAGTACAATAAGTAAAACAACAACAAAAATTATAAGACTATAAAAATCACCAAATAAAAATAAAGGAAGAAAGTAATAATTTACATTAATTCATCACTTCTTACACAGATAATTTTAATCCGAACCATTTGTTACAATCAGTGATAGAGAAAGGTGAGCCTATGAGGCCATGGCCCCCCAAGGATATTTAAATTTCTTTTACTATTATATAGGTGAGATTATATTTAATAATATAAAGTTTAAAAAATAAAAATTATTGTTATATTAAGAAGAAATGTAAATCTCATAACAAAACAACAAGCTCAAAGTAATAACTTTCAACTTAAAATTATCATCTTTCTTTTTCTTATTCTTTTTTTTTTTATCATAATTGCTAGAATTTAGAAATTCTAAATATCAGAAATATTATTTTTTGCTACCTTTTTAAGTTTACATATATTTCTTTTCATCCTATGACATAATTTAGATTTAAAAGCCATTGTGAATTTGTGATGGATAAAAGAAAATCAAGATTTGAATTTTGTAGATAATATCATTTACAAAAGTGACACTTATAATTTTCTTATTATTTTAATTTTTGTAGCTATTATTAATTGATTGTTTAACTATTTGTTAGTAAATGTTATTATTTTATTTTTACAAGATATTAAGACATATAAGGAAAAAAGAAATTTAGCATGAATAATTATCTCTAGTTATACAAAAATTATTAAGATGATTTTAAGAATTGGTAATAAAACATTCATTGTTCTTGCATAGTTGCTATTTTGAAGCTTTGAGACAATGTTCCTTTTTTTCATGTTGGTGTGTGTTGGCCTCATAGTAGAGTGGTTAATGTCCAAGGCCAAAGGTCTCGGGTCCGAGTCCACCGTGACACGGTCTTTAAATTTCTGCATTAAATTGACATGCGCACACACACACTCACACACACATAAACACACACACATACACACACACACACATATATATATACATATATATATATATAGAAGGGTTAACGTGAGAATAATTTTTATTGTGAGAACTGTTTAGCATGAATTTGTGCGTATTCTTGGTATAGTTTTGCATATCATTTTCAATGGTTTGTCCTATTTATGTCGTTGGTTTTGATTAGTATTGATCGAATTGAACTCACTTGGTTCGTTTCAATGTTTTGCAGAAAATCGGCATTAAATAGGATGAAATGAATCTACCAAGGATCAAGTATAATGAAGAGCATCTCGACGGAAGTTCATAGGCAAAACGGTTTGCTTTTCGGAGTTCGGATGAAGGAGAGCGGATCATTTCTTCAAAGTCGCGCCACGTGCACTCCGCGCACCGCTCGCGCGCCGGCGCTGAACTCTTTCAATGACTCTCATGAATAATGGAGAAGGAATCAAGTTTTGTCCTTCATACATTGAAGATCATCTCGATAGGAGTCCATAGACGCAAGCGGATTGCAATCGGAGTTTGGGCGAGACGTGAGAAATCACGCATGCGAGCAGCGTTTCGCCCGGCCAGCGTTTGGGTGGGAAACCGGCGAGCTCGCATGTCCTCGGCCTCCAACGTCGCTCAGCGCTCTCCTCAAGCCAGCGCCCGCTCCATGGCCTCCTCTTGCGTTTTCTTCTCGGCGCCCGCGCGTCCGCGTCGAGCGTTGCATCCGTGAGAATCTCATCCGAGCTTCATGCGTCGGCGCCGTCGCGTCCGGTGATCGCAAGTCGTCGAGACTTGGCGCGTCCGGCCAAGGCTGGCCGGGTGCTGGTGATCGATCTAGAATCTCGCCGCGTCCGTGTTGGGCGTGAATTTTCGTCGTTATAAATCTTGAAACGCACGCTGAAAACCCTAGTTCTCATTTTATTTCTTCCGTCTGTTCTTTTCGCGATTTCTTTTTCTTTCTTTTCCTTTTCTTTTCCATTTAATCATTTTGTGCTTGGATTAACAAGTGGATTATACGATTCGGATATTTGGAAGGCAATTTATCTATGAAATGGTTGTAAGTTTTCGATTTTAATTATGTCTATGTAATCGGGATTAGAATCATTTCTACCATGAGATAAATTATGATTTGTAGAATAATACATGTTAGGGTGTTCTTATTTTGAATTGTGATTGTTGGGTTGATGATTTGTGAATTTCCTATTCGTGATCTTCATACATGGTGTTCGAAAAAATAGTCTTATATTTGATTATGAAGATATGCGAGGCGATTTATATTAAATATGAGTTTGACAAAAAGTGATCGAGAGATTGGTTTGTTGTTGGGTAATTGATATATGTGGATAGGGTTTTGCTATTGTGTGCATTTGTAGTGAAATATCCTTCGTAGTTGATGGTGGGGTGGTTGAGAGATCTTCATTAAGTTCGAGTATTCATTAGTTAGTTTGTTCAGTCCTTTCCTTGTCGACAGCCCCTTATGTTGGGAGAATTTTCGTAGAGATTCGACTGGGTCGACCTTACCGCTCTATAAGGACCTTCTTAGTTCTCACGTTAAAATTGGTTCTTATTTGAACCTCACTATATATATATATATATATATATATATATATATATATGGATGAATTAAATACAACCACCCTTAAAATAAGAAATAAGAATTCATCTCCATCATCCATTTGCCATTAATCCATGGTTCAAGATTAAGTTATCACAACCCCTATAATTAAGGGACGGTTATTTTCGTAATATTGTATAATTACCATTATATCCTAATTTGATTTAATCACAACCATTCATCTACAAAAATCAATGGTTCAAATTTGTTCTCATTTCTTATTTTTGAATGTATTTTTATTTGAACCAATATATATATATATATATATGGGAGGGTTAACGTGAGAACTATTTTTATCGTGAGAACCAAAAAATGATGAATTCATTGTGAAAATTGATGAATCCGTTGGAAAGTTACTGAATCCAAAATAATAATATTTTCGCTCCTCATGAGATTCGAACTCGGTGAAAATTTTAAATTTTGGAATTCAATAACTTTCTCAACGGATTCATCATCTTTCATAGCAAATTCAGTTTGGTTCTTAGTTTTTAGGATAAAAATGGTTCTCATTTGAACTTATCTCTCTCTCTCTATATATATATATATATATATATATATGTTGTGGAGGGTTTTTTCATCTGTTAAGAGGTGATTGTATTTTTAATTTTTAATTTTTTTTAATGTTGTCATATAATTCAAACTGTATTATAGTATTATTAGAATTATTATTATTTTTATATTAAAATCATATTTGCTACCTTTTAAAGTTATAATTAGTAAGGCCCCTAAAAAAATTTCCTTGCTCCATCACCAGTTGCAATAATCTCCTCCTTCACTTATCTTGCGCACCAAATGAATAATGGTGACACTAAGAGGAATGAAATAACTTGTATGTAAATGAAGTGAATATAGGAAAATACTATAACAAACTAGAGGATCATAGGTTATAATCCGTTATTTTAAAAAGAATTAAATACCCAACTCAAAGAAAGAAAATAAAAAGTATGCACGAATAAGGAATTTTATAAGCTGGTCAGTTTATGCAGATTTTGGAGCAGCAAAAGCTGGAGTGTTGTACAAAGAGAAATTATTATTGTGAAGGAGGCGCTCATCATCTTCAATTTCTGCCAGGCTCTCTATCACAATGTTTGCTACATTTTTCACCACGTCGGACCAGTTACTGCATGCCAATTGCCAAATAAATTATTACTGAGTTAGACCAAAGAATTTATTTTCAATCGTAATAGTAAAATGAATATCTATGTAACAATTTAGACTGTATAATAACGTTATTAGAATACATTGACCTACGCAGACTTAAGTACTGCAGTGTCAAACGATTCAAATTGGGGATGATTCTTAGAAAGAAAGAAAGAAGGAAAGATAAAAAGAGATCTAATAAAATAAGAATTAAGATGCCATCACCGGGAATCTTCTGTAAGTATCGCTAATATTTAGTTCTATGTCAACAATTTTCTTTTCTTTCAATTTTTTTTTGAATTGAATACTTCAAAAATTGTTATTGGATCATCAGATTTAGAAATTATATATAATCAAAGCCTAATTTATTATTTTCTTAATCTCTTTATAGTTACAAGAGAAAAGAAATAAATGGAACTTCTAATTTTTAAGCTTGATATTTATGATGTTTTGGAAAGAAAAAAATATTAAAAAGATAACGAAATATATAGACGTCGGCTCAATATTGTTAGCGATGCTCGCGGATGGTGAAAAACATATCAATTCTCATTAAAAAGAATAAATTATCTTTGCTATATTTTTGTGTTCATTTCTTGTTCCATCATATTTAGCACACGCAATGTATTAAATGACTAGGCATGTGAGCTCATGACATTACATTAATGATACTCATGTCTATCATTAGCAATGGTAGAAATTCAAAATAAACATGAAATATAGCGTAGAAACAAAGTGTGATAACACGATATAGATAAATTTGGATCATGTTAACGTTTCTCTAGTACATTATTTAAAGACTAAATTTAAAATTATTTGTCTTTTATATTTTTATAAGTTGTATGCATTTAAAAAAATCTATAATTGAATAACATACATATAAATATAGAGATAGAAGCTTATACCCTTTATGTGAGTCGAAGTCGAGGCCGACGGTGTACTTGGCCTCCTCCAACGCCAAGCCGAACTTCTTGACATCCTCGGACGACATGGTGCCGTCTTCGACGACACGGAGCTGCGACGGCTTGACGTCGCAGAAGATGGGGATGACCTTCTTTCCGAGGCCCATCATGAGCGCCAGCTCGTGCAGACAGAAGTAGGAGTCGCAGTAGCGCGGCGAGAACACGGCCACGCCGACCTTGCACCCGCCTATCGCGTTGTCGATCTTATCGAACAGCTTGTCACCGGGCTTCATGTTCTTGTTGTCCAGAAACGGGCGGATTCTCAACCGGAAGAGATGGTCGTACAGTAGCGTCGCCACCGTCCGCTTCGTGTCGGTGCCCTTGTGGTTGATGAACACGTCGTACGACGACGTGGATCTCACAATTCTCGCTCTAACTTGGTTCCTATTCACTAACTTCATGGCGGCTAGCGAGCGTTGCATGTTTTTTTTTTTTTTTTTTCTTTTTGTGTGTGTGGGTGATGGCTTGGGTTTGATGAAGAAGGTGTTGTTTCTTGGTGTTTTGTGCGGTTGGTTATTTATAGGTGGAAGGATTTGGAAGAGGATATTTTTATTTGTTGAATTTATTAATGCATGAGTGAATTTGGAAAATGTTGATGGAGTTTCAACATTTTGACATTGAATTTTGAAAGGTGAAGATAGTGGGAAACTATTATTTTCGTACCGAACGAGGGGATATCTAGTGTTGAATAAATTAATAAGGAATGTTTTGAGTTGAGTTTATTAACGTGTGATTTGACAGTAGTAAAAAAAAGTCCACCCGAAATTCAAATTTAGTCATAGTGAGTTCCTTTTTCTTTTCGTTTTTGTGGAAGGCAAAGTTTAATTTAAGTCTAATTTTTGTATTTAAACAAATGATTTTTTTATTGTTAATTTGCACTAGGTTGAACATTCTGATTTTATTTACAGCAGGCTGCTGGTGCAGATGGCATTTCTTTTTTATGAAACATTGTATGTCAATTTAATTGTGGCTAGAGATCGAAACATGATAAGTGACTAAAGTGAGAATGAGCCGGCATCCAAAACAAAGAAATGAACCTATTAATATTCAATATTAGATGAAATATTATTTTAACGAAGAAATTGTGTGACAAACAAGGGAGGGGAATTGCAAGTGTTGGAGCTCGTTTCCCTTTCTTTCCTCAGTTACATATTGAAGACTAATATTCGTTTATTAAATTATACTTCATTCGTACACCAAAATCTGTTAGCTCTTAATCAGAAGTCTGTATGATTGGTTAAGCTTAATGAGATATAAAAAGGATCACAGCTGAGATAACTTGAGGACGAGTTATCGGTATAGGCTGTGGTATATATAAGTGACTTGACTTGGTTGCTTGTCTATGCTGGTATGTTTCTGACATATTGATGGATCATAGTGAGATGAGTTCTTCTATCTGATCGTCGTGAAGAACCTAGATCTCGGTGACTTTGCGTTGATCTAAATCTCGATAAAGTTTTAGGTGAGTATGAGTTGTTGACCATCACTTTGACTTGTTATGAGTGAGGGTTATATGAGATAACCCAATATTCTCCGCATATTAGATGGTGGCAGTGCTTGTATGTCATGCTAGTAACCTATATCGAGTCACTGTATCCGTTTAGGATGATGACGTCCCCTTAAGGAGCTCAAAAGGTTTATTGTACTAAACCATGTAGGTTGAGTTTAGCTCAAGTACAATAATAAGGTTGAATGGTACTAATTAAGGAATTAAAGAGATTAATTATTTTAAGTAGTGAGAACGCTATAAATAATTAATTGACGTGCGATATCTTAAATACGGGGATTCATGAAGTCTAAGTGCAAACCCGACTCAACTTTGGTAATAAAGGGGTAAGTCAGTATTTATTCTATAGTGGCATGAATGAATGTTTATGAATTAATTTATGTCCTTGGCTAAACATAAGATAATTAATTCATTTGATTCCCATCTTTATTCCTTGCTTTTGGTTCCTGGACTGGCCCATCAAGGCCTTTGCTACTAGATAAATTTGTCCCTCTCTCTGTAGAGTTCTACTGTGACTCTGCTCTGATTCTTCTATATCTAGATAGATTATATCCGATATCATTAGATATTAAAGGATATTATTCTTGATATGGTATATCTTTAAAGATAAGATTGTATTTATTAGATATGCAGGATCATATCCTATTAGGATTCTAAGGATGCATTAATAAATACAAGGTGAGAGAAAATCAGAAAGAATGATTCTCATATTTGTGATTTTCCAAATTACGTAGGAGAAAGGAAGAATGCGAATTTTTGCAGCACTCTCCATAGATTGCTTTCACTCAGTATTGGAGTTTTGGCAAACGGGATACAGTCCAGAAGATCAAAACACGAGTCTTGATCCTCATTTTATCCGACAAATTCGTAGGTAAACACGAGAAAACACCAACGTGTTGTAATTAATTATATAGGTATATGCTAGGCATATAATCAACGTATGGTGAATTAAACATCCAAGATAGATCATCGAGAGAGTGTAAAATCATATTTCCTATAGTAAATTGGACTCAGTTTGATCCTTGACAAAGATTATAATCAAATTAATGACCCTTAGTTAATTATGCCTAGTAGATATTTGGAGGAATACGAGAATTAGAGTTCAAGTTTAAAACCAATTGACGATTGAATTAAGCTTAATCGATCACCAATTCGAAGCGTTCTATGTCCTCTAAATTGTGAAGACAAAAAGATAAAATTTCCAATTAGACATGTAAATTATAAGACGAGTCTAAGCAAAGAATACAAAAACCCAAAATAAATTGAAATCACAAATTCCTTTTCAATAAGAAATTTCCTTCGTTCCGGACCTCATATCCTTTATTCTTACGATAAATGTCAAGCGATGAAGTGGCAATAGAACACCAATGAGGAATCTGTGGAATTATGAGTAAGAGATTCAATTAGGTTGGTTTTCTTATATATAAACAAAGTTAAATATTTCATTCAAGCATATATTTTCTTTTCAAAATCTTTGAATTGAAAATCATTTCAAGTATTGTCTTGCTATAATTGTTTTGAGATTTATGTATGATATCTATCTCTGTTGGCAATACCAACTTTAAAGTAATCGAATTCAGGTCATGTGCGGGCCAGTTTCCCCGCTAGGGCTAATGTACACAAAGACCGTGAGTCATCTTAGCGAGTTGGCTGATCAGGTGTCCGTGGAAGATGGCCACTGATCCGCTTATTTTCCTAACAAATTAAATGATAGTAAAATAACAAGTATTATATCGTATCCACAGGATCTGATAATCGAAAACACAGCGATTAATTAACACATAATCTTTATGATTATTCAGGCACCAATATTAAGAAGGCGATTATTAAACTAGACTCAAAATAAATAAGAATAAACTCAGGTATGAAAGACTGACCCTAGGGATGTACCTAACCTAACCAGATTCACACAATTAATCTATTAATCTATTTACCAATTTAATCCACATTTATATGAAGGATCACTAAAGTAACTACAGTCTTCCGCCATGACAGCCTATAGTAGTAGGTTAACCTAAACTCTATCTCCGTCAGGTCTCAAGAGAAGTAAGCTAATTACCAAAAGCACACAAAGAATAACCTCCTACAGTTCACCTATCTCCGCCAGGTCTCAATGTAAAGTTTGTATTATGTAATCAAGATATCGACTATGTAAATAATTCCATCAGGACATCAATCACATAACTAGCATGCATCAATATTGATCAGGTACCAACACATGAGAATTAAATCCAAGAATCATAAATCATGAATGAGAAGGCAAAAAAGTATCAACAGATAACTCATACGAATCTAGTCAGACATACAAACCCTATGATTAATACAGTATTTAGCTGCTCATAATTAAAATACTAAAACAAGAATTAAATAAATGAAACATAAACTGAATTGGATAGATGAAACCGTAGGAATCCACGACGAATACTGTAACAACTCAAATCCGTAAATATTCTGAATTATCAATTAATACTAAATACTAAGACTGGAATGAAAAGAAATCTGAAAAGCTAAGCTAATCAATGTGTTCTGTAAAGTCTCGTGCAAAGGTAAAAGGTCTAAGTTATTCTGTCCGGTCTCCCCTCATTTTATCTCGTCTACGCGGCTATATGGAACCCTAGCCCGCAATGGTTCACGAGATTAACTTGCAAGACAAAGTCGAGAGCGATAGTCGCGAGCCAAGCGTTGTCTTTCCTCGCGAGTTTAGCTCGCGACCTTTGGTCTCGAATGAAAGTCGCGAAGCTTGTCCGCATTTTCTCGCGTGTTGTACTTGCGAACTTTGTCGCGAGCAATAGTAGTAATGCGTTACGGGCCAACAATTCCTCTTTATCGTGATCCAACTTTTTGACATCAAAACATGTGCTAAAATGACACGAAATACACATGGTATAATATCTTTCAAGGTAAACATAAACATATGAAACGAAAGCTCAAATGATCACTTATCAATTATAATATGAACGTAAATGACCTTATAAAACAGGTAGAAATGAGGTTTATCAACTCCCCCAAACTTAACCTTTTGTTTGTCACCAAACAAAGCAGAACAAAAGAGAGACGACCAAAGACAAGCGATGAGTCGAACGACAAAAGCAATAAGCCTCAGAGCAATGAGCAACAAAAGATTCACATCAAATGAATCAAATCACAACTTCTTCCATTAAACTCCACGTATCACAATAAGCATAAGCATAGGCCTTTTCAAACTTTAATCCTCACGACATGGATATATATATAAGAACTCTCAAACACTCAAGTGTGTCAAGGAGGACGTGTATACTCTCAATATTCAAAAACATACGGAATCTACCATAAGCTTGCAAATCGTCTAATTCTCCATTGCTCAAATATTTGCTCAAGAACTAAGATAAAAAAAGGTCTTATAAAAGGTTATAATGTACGCTCTTTGGTAAGGTATGATATATTTAGGCTAAGTGACTCATAATCCCATAATGAAAAAAATAATAAGTATCACAAGACATAAATCCCAAACTTTCATAATTCATTTCAATTCTCCATACCAAGAAGACATTTGTTTCTAAGAACTCCAAAATTTTCATGTAAGTGATATACCCATCACAAGCTCTAGCTACTTACCCATTTATGTTTCTTTCGCACACTTGTGTCAACTTATCTTTTTCTATTCTATTTTTTTTTTTTTTTTTTTGAACTTATATGGGTAAGCAACTATTTTTGATTTATCACTTTCTCATCATTTATCACTTTTTCTTTTCTTTCTTTTTCTCAGCCTTTCAAATCTAGCAACCAAACATCATACTAACTACATAACCCAATCCACGGCTATATGAAAGAATAAGGTAGGCTCAAACGGCTCATCAAAAGATAAAATGATCAACATGTTAGTGTTTGGATATTATATAGGCAAAGAAAAGAATGTCTAATATCATCTCCAAATTTTTAAGCACATCAAAGCAACCTCGAAAAAGATCCAGAGCAAGTTCTAGAGAAACAAATGCTATTTCAAACTACTCAACACAGAAAGAAACAAGACTAAAAATGATATGACAGTCAAAAGCACAAGTCTCGCAAGTTTCAAACATGTGATCAAGTTCTCAAATGCTCAATACTCACAATAATCATAACATGTTTCGTCTCACAAAATCTGTTGCAATCAAATTTTTTAATAAAAACAATTCTCATCATCGGCTACTCGTCATTCAACTCAACCCTAAACAGACACAAAATAAAACAAGAAAAACAAAACAAAAACAAACAAAAACCAAACAAAACAAAAGCGAAAACAAAACAAAAACATTGGGTTACCTCCCAACAAGTGCTTAATTTAACGTCTTTAGCTAGACCGTTACCTCGATCAATCTGGCTTTTTGACAACTGAATTCTTCACCATCTTGTGCTTGCCCCTATACTTAGCATTCACTGCAGACCACCACTGAGTGTGGAAGTGGCTCCCCCAAAACTTGAACAAAACATTTGGGGTTCCATACCGAGTCAAACTTTTCCTGGTAGAATCCGCATCAACTGGTCAGTTGCCATCCAAGTGAGAGACTAGGCTAACTGTGGAAGTGGTGATCGAACAACAATCCTCATAATCTGAATTCTCATGCCTCTTGATGGCATCATAAATCGAAATTTTCAGCTCCTCTTTGTTCACACGAATGTGAGATCACCATCATGCACATCAATTAAAGCTCGGCCAGTAGCTAGAAACGATCGACCAATATTAATGGTTGATTTTTATCATCAGATATATCTAATATCACAAAATCAGCAGAAAAAACAAAGTCTTGAATTCTTACCAGAACATCTTCTACTACTCCCTTAGGATATGAAATTGACCTGTTAGCCATCAACAATGAAATTGTGGTCGGTTTCATCTCGCCAATCTCCAAACGGTTGAAAACAAACAGAGGCATAAGATTGATACTTGCTCCCAGATCACACAATACATTAGGAAACATATGCTCTCCAATTTGGCATTCCAAGGTGAAACTCCCAGGATCCTTCAGTTTGAGCGGCAACTTCCTCTGTATGATAGCACTGCATTTTCCATCGATCACTGATAACTATTGGATGTCATCTCCTCAATGATTCTCAACGCTTCATTTATATCTCTGTTGAGAAGGCACCCTCCGACTGAAGCATCCACAATGTTACGGGTGTTAGCATTTAGTCCACTGTAAAATTGGGTTACCTGTTGCTCAGGTGAAAAACCATGTTGCGGGTATTTTCGGAGGAGGCTTCTGAACCTCTCCCAAGCTTCAAACAGTGACTCATCTCCCAATTGTGAAAAATGAGAGATTTCAGCAATGATTTTATGAGCCTTGGCAGGTGGGAAGTATTTGGACAAAAACTTCTCACATAGCTGCTCCCATGTAGTAATGTTTGAGCGGTCCAAACACTTGAACCATTCTTTTGCTTGACTCCGCAGTGAAATATAAACATCCACATCCGGATGGCATCAGTTGGCACTCCATTCTGTTTAATTGTATCACATATGTCCAGGAACGCCTCCAAGTGTGAATAAGGATCTTCAGTGACCCCTCTCCCAAACTGCTCTGTTTATATCATACTGATGAGGGCGGGCTTCAACTCAAAGTTATTTGCATTAACGTTCGGCCCCCATCCTCCACCTTGAAATTGAACAGTCGGTGGCCTATACATATGATTGAGTGGTATGGGTGGTGCTCGTCCTCCAATTTGGCCCATTTGATTCTGTAATGCCAGTTGGCGTTGCATAGCAACTAACATTTCATTCATTTCGGTCATTCGATCATGTCCTTGGGGTTGTTTATCTGACATTGCTTGTCTTCTTTCTCTGTGCTCTGTCTTTTGCGATTTTTCAATCTTAGTATCCAATGAAAGAATTTCTTTCTTCTGAGACCTTGTAATCATGCACTGCACAAAAAGATAAAAACCAGATAAGATCTAAGTAAAAACACAAAATTTTTATTTTTATTTTTATTTTTATTTTAACAGCCTGAAAAACTATAATCCATAAAATTATCACTATGAAATCTAAACAGTCCCCGAAAACGGCGCCAAAATTTGATCCGCTTATTTTCCTAACAAATTAAATGATAGTAAAAATAACAAGTATTATATCATATCCACATGGACTGATAATCGAAAACACAATGATTAATTAACACATAATCTTTATTATTATTCAGACAACAATATTAAGAAGGCGATTATTAAACTATACTCAAAATAAATAAGAATAAACTCAAGTATAAAAGATTGACCCTAGGGATGTACTTAACCTAACCAGATTCACACAATTAATCTATTAATCTGTTTACCAATTTAATCCACATTCATATGAAGGATCACTAATGTAACTACAGTCTTCCGCCAAGACAGCCTATAGTAGTAGGTTAGCCTAAACTCTATCTCCGTCAGGTCTCAATAGAAGTAAGCTAATTATTAAAAACACATAAAGAATAACCTCCTACAGTTCACATATCCCCGTCAGGTCTCAAGGTAAAGTCTGTATTATGTAATCAAGATATCGGCTATGCAATTAATTCCCTCAGGACATCAATCACATAACTAGCATGCATCAATATTGATCAGTTACCAACACATGAGAATTAAATCCAAGAATCATAAATCATGAATGAGACGGTAAAACAGTATCAACAGATAGCTCATACGAATCTAGTCAGACATACAAACCCTATTTCAATACAGAATTTAGCTACTCATAATTAAAATACTAAAACAAGAATTAAATAAATGAAACATAAACTGAATTGGATAGATAAAACCGTAGGAATCCATGATGAATACTGTAACAACTCGAATCCGTAAATATTCTGAATTATCAATTAATACTAAATACTAAGACTGGAATGAAAAGAAATCTGAAAAGCTAAGCTAATCAATGTGTTCTGTAAAATCTTGTGCAAAGGTAAAAGGTCTAAGCTATTCTGTCCGGTCTCCCCTCATTCTGTCTCGTTTGCACGGCTATATGGAACCCTAGCCCGCAATGGTTCGCGAGATTAACTCGCGAGCGATAGTCGCGAGCCAAGCGCCGTCATTCCTCGCGAGTTTAGCTCGCGACCTTTGGTCGCGAATGAAAGTCGTGAAGCTTGTCCGCCCTTTCTCACGTGTTGTACTCGCGAGACTTCGTCGAGAGCAATAGTCGTAATGCTTTACGGGCCAGCAATTCCTCTTTATCATGATTCACCTTTTTGACATCAAAACCTGTACTAAAATGACACGAAATACACATGGCATAATATCTTTTAAGGTAAATATAAATATATCAAACGAAAGCTCAAATGATCACTTATCAATTATAAAACAAACGTAAATGACCTTATAAAACAGGTAGAAATGAGGTTTATCAGCCACCTTCTCAGCACGATAATTACAAATATGATGATTACAAGAGAACTTAGCATGTGCAAATGAACTTTAGCTTCACAAAAGAATTTAGTAAGCTTGTGTTTTTTTTCAGATAAAAAACCCTTTGTGTTGTTGAGATAGCATGAGAATTTACAGTTTATATAAGTAGGTATTTATCTTTCGGCATGTGACCACTGAGTGTTTTTGTACTCAGTTCTACATATATTTCTAAATGTGTAAATTAAGATGTGATGTGAATTGTGAAGTGCAGAGTCGAGCTTTTGTCGAGTTTAGTTAAAGAATGCCCTAAGATACATGTGTCTCAGCTATGCTTTTCTGCTGTAAAATGCTTGATTATATTTCAATTACAACTATCAGTTCAGCTTTTAGTTAAGCAAATACAATCTATTTCTATCCCTTCTCCTAATTCCCCATCCCTAGTCACGATTTTTCGGTTTAGCTATCCTTAGCAAAGTTCAGACATGATAAAAAAAATGTAAATAAATGGTGGATTGATGGTAAAAAATGTTATTAAGGAACTAAATACAAGTTTTTGATGGACTATAATAATTATTGTTGAATCGGTCAAAAAATTTAAAATAAACATTTTGATATTTCTAGATTTAATAAAAAGCATCTCAAAAACGAATACCGGTGAAAATGATTTTAGCGGGTGCATGGTGGCACCTGAAAAGGAAACTATATCTATAACAATAATAACGGATAAATTAATATCAAAATCTTATGTTTTGGGAAATTAATTGAAAATGTAGTAAAAAGGCTTGAATTTTTGAATTCTTCTTCTGATAATGGAGTGGTTGGTACGAACTTGACCCTTCAAATAGTTTGGCGGGTCTTCCGGGCTGATGATAGTAACAGAATCATACAAGTACAGATTATAAATCAACATAAATTTATATGTATCCATCACTATTTTTCGATTTTATTTGAATATGGTGTTCATGTTAATTGATTCTTTATTAAGTCACTAGAGCTATTATTTTTATGTGTTTTTTCTTAGCTCAATTCAAAATACATTGGCTGGATCTGAACTCAATAATATATGTTGGGACATCAGGTCCCCATTCATACTTAGGAAAGAAACGAAAATTAAAAAAAAAGAACAACAATCTCAACACAAGAATTTAGCGTGAAAACTCCAAAATCGGAGAAAAACCACGATCCATAGAGGAAAATTCACTATATGATAAATTTATATAATCACAAAGTATACCTTTCCCTCTCGACCCCCTACACTATTACAAGCCTTTGACAAATTCTCACCCTTCTATCAAGATCTCACAAGAGAAATTAAGAAATGAATTTAAATTAGAATTTAATCACAAGACTATAATGTAGTGATTGATACACTTGTAACAAAGAATTTTATGCTTCTTATATAACACTAAGGGACTCATCACCTTGCTTACAAAATCAATGTGGGACAAGACTCTTTTATTTTAACAGTAGGAAATTCCAACAATCTCCACCTTGTTAAAATAAAAGAATACTTTATTGTCTTCACCGACAATCATGATTCTTAACCCAAAGAACTATCATCCTCAAAAAAGAGAATAAACTTACTCCATCATATGAGTAGAACACTTAAAATCAACCATTCTAAGAATTTCCTTCAGCACATGTCGAAACTTACTGACAAAAATTATGGTGCAACTTCTAGCTTTTGGTCATCCTAAAAGTTCTTCGACCATCGACATAACTTTCACCACACACCTTGCATCCATGACAAACCAATGTACATACGGTCCAACTAACATCATCACATACTCGTTCATGGCAGTTGGACATGCCATAAGGATGTTCATATCTTCAAAAGAGATCTTCTATCACAATGTTAGCTTCATGGTCGGAGCTATTTGCCGAATCCGCTCCACCTCGATCAGCTCCATCTTGACAGTTTCGCTTCGTATGCCCGGTTCTTCCACACTTCCAGCAAACAACACCTTTGAGTCATTCTTCTTCCCTTTGCTAAAAGCCACAATTGCCAATTTTTTCGTTGAATTTAGCACTTCAATCGCAAGCCTTCTCTCATCGGAAAGAAGTTTTCCCGTGACTTCAACAAAAATCAATGGTTCCTTCTCATACATCAGGATTGGCTTCATGTGCTCATAGGAATGAGAAAGAGACAAGATGAGCCTTAACACCTTGTCCTCATCTTCAATTTTCACTCCAATTATTTCTAGTTCAGAGATAACACCATTAAGAGTACTCAAATGATCTGAAATTTTCGTACCTTCATCCATCCACAGGGTGTGAAATATTTCCTACAGATACAACCGATTTGAGATGCCCTTTGCTTGATACAGAGCTTCCAGCTTTTCTACAGCTCCTTGGCACTCGAAATCCCATTTACATTTGCAAGAACATTCTTAGCCAAACATAGACGAATTGTACTTGCCGCTATCAGATCTAGATCCTCCCAATCTTCATCACTGATACCAGAACTTTTGTTTGTATCTTCAGTTGAACCCGACTTACCTTTAAAGCCTTGGGCACACCAGATTGTATCAACACATCCTTGACTTTCACTTGCCAAAAGCCAAAATTGATTCTTCTATCAAATTTCTCCACGTCAAACTTCATTGAACTTGAAGCCTTTGACATAAGTTTCTTCATCTCCTAAATGAATAACCGCCTCACAAGAGACACCCAGATTTTTCTCATGAAATCCTTTCTGATGTGGAAGATCAGACAACACTGCAATCATATAGCATACTCAGAATATCAAGAGACCTAAACCAAGCTCTGACACCACTTTTAGGACATCAGGTACCCATTCATACTTATGAAAGAAACAAAAAATTAGTAAGAAAAAGAATAATAATCTCAACACAAGAATTTAACGTGGAAAAATCCAAAACCGACGAAAAATCACTACCAACAGATGAAAATTCACTATAAATTTTACAATCACACAATATACCTCTCTCTCGACCTCCCTACACTATTACAAGCATTTGACAAACTCTCACCATTCTATCAAGATTCTCACAAGAGAAACTACGAAAGGAATTTTAACTATAATTTAATCACAAGACTATAATTTAGTGATTATGCTCCTTATATAACACTAAGGGACTCCTCACTTTGCTTACAAAATCAATGTGGGACAAGACTCTTTTATTTTAATACTAGAAAATTCCAACAATACACAACCAAAATAAAATTTTACTATATTTGTCTATATATAATTTGTATATTCAGACTCGTTCGTTCGGAGCCTCATTTCAATAGGTCAAATTTTTGCTCGATTAATGTGGTATATATAGTTTATAATTGGTGTACCCATATATGGTATGCAAAGATAAAATGTTATTGGATCCTCAATTATAAATTAATAACTAATATTGTTTTATCTGATATAAGGTTGCTAGATGTAGGCACTAATAATGTCATATATATATATATATATATATATATATATTGATCGATCTTATTTTCGTAAGAGAATTAAATGCATAAGAACACCAAGGATTTACGTGGTTCGATCTTTGAATTAGATCTACGTCCACGGGGAGAGAGAGAGTATTCGTATATTGATAATATGAGGGCGATTACGAGAGTTTAGATCAGTGATCAATTTGAGAGTAGATGATTGTAGATGATCCGAGTCCCTCTCTAATCTAGCCTCTATTTATATATATTCATGAAGTTGAGTTCGACTGACTCGATACCAAGTTGAGTTCGACTCGACTCGATTCCAAGTTGAGTTCGACTCGACTCGATATCGAGTTGAGTTCGACTCGACTCACGATACCAAGTTGAGTTCGACTGACTGATTCCAAGTTGAGTTCGACTCGATTCCAAGTCTTCTCTCATAAGGATTCTTTTAGATATGCATCCGAATCTTCTACGCTCCAATTGCGATTAGAGTTGTAGTTGATCGAGGAGTCTTCTTGGGCGAACTCACATGGGCCGAGCTTAATGTCGGGGCCCATTTATATTGGGCTTGATGCCTGGGCCTAGTAGTTGGGCCGTATCCTATCATATCCCCTCCCAAAAAGACGTAGAAGATGAGGTCTTGATGGATGGTGGATAGTGGTTCGCCATTGCTTCACCGAAACTTGTGATCCGACGAGTGAAGTGCGTGATCTGTCAGTCGTGCGTCGCTTGGCTTCACCGCCGAGGCCTTATGCAAGTCGATGTCGCTTATGTCGCTTGGCTTCGCTTTACCGGCGCTCGCCAGTCGTATGTCGCTGGCTTCACCGCCGGCGTTATACAAAGTCGTATGTCGCTGGCTTCACCGCCGAGGCGTTATGCCGATGGCGAATATGTAACCGTGCGAGGTCGGGCCGGGCGGGCTCGGGATCGCGGCGAAGAAGAGGCCGCAGCTCTGGCGGCCGAGGTGGCAAAGGCCGAGGTCGGTGGGCGGAGGGACGAGGCGGGCGCGAGCCGGGGCGGCGAGGCTGGCGGCTGCAAGGCCGAGGCGAGGTGGGGAAGGCCGAGGCGGAGGCGGGCGCGAGGTCGAGTCGGGGCGCGAGGTCGAGACGCAGCGGTGGGGTGGCGGGTCGAGGTCGAGACGGCGCGGCCGAGGTGTCGACCTCGAAAGGCCGAGGTGGAGGCGGCGGCGTCGAGGTCGGCCTACGGAAGGCGAGGCGGAGGTGGCGGGGTCAAGTCGGCTGCCGAAGTCCGAGGCGAGGCGCGGCCGAGTCGAGGCGGTGCGGCCGAGGTCATGTCTTGCTGTTTGTATATCTTGCCGGGCGCTTTGCTTAAGTCTTGGGTTGGCTTCACCGACGAGGCGCGTTAGCCGAGGTCTTCTTGCCGCTTCACCGACGGGCGCTATGCCGAGGTCTTCCGACCGCTTCACCGACGGGCGTTATGCCGAGGTCTTCCGACCGACTTCACCGACGGGCGTTAAGAGGTCTTCTGACCGCTTCACCGACGAGGCGTTATGCCGAGGTCTTCGATCGACTTCACCTACCGGGCGTTAAGTCGAGGTCTTGACCGCTTCACCGACGGGCGTTAAGCCGAGGTCTTCGACCGCTTCACCGTCGGCGTTAAGTAGAGGTCTTGGACGGCTTCACCGACGAGGTGTTATGCCGAGATCTTGATCGACTTCACCTACCGAGGCGTTAAATCGAGGTCTTCGACCGCTTCACCGACGAGGCGCTATGCCGAGGTGAGCGCTATCCGAGGTCTTCGATTGACTTCACCGACGGCGTTAAGCGAGGTCTTCGACCGCTTCACCGATGAGGCGTTATCTTTGAGTCTTCGATCGACTTCACCTACCGAGGCGTTAAGTCGAGGTCTTCGGCCCGCTTCACCGACCAGGCGTTAGCCGAGGTCTTCGACCGCTTCACCGCCGGGCGTTAAGTAGAGGTCTTGGACGGGCTTCACCGACGAGGCGTTATGCCGAGGTCTTCGATC